>JAODKC010000137.1:25318954-25347321 GCA_026777985.1 Mormyrops attenuatus | reverse complement strand
AGGGGGCAGGTGCCCAGGCACCATTAAGGCGCGCCCCCCCGCGGGGGGGGGCTGGCGGGGGGGGGGGGCGGGGGGGGGGGGGGGGGGGGGGGGGGGGGGGGGGGGGGGGCCGGGGCCGCGGGGCCCGGGGGGGGGGGGGGGGCGCGGGGCCCCCACCCAGCGGGTTGAGCCAAGCATGACCAATACTGCCCCCATATGGCTGACCATTGCGGCATTCAGCATCTTCCCTTTTCCACCAAGAATAACTCATGCGTGAGAATATGAGGTGTCTCCCTCAGGGAAAAGACATTTCTGCCAAGAAAAGGGGGCTTGTTTGCTCCCTGATGAAAGCAAGTTCTGTCCAAAGGGCATAAGGCCACAGAGCACCCTGGATCAGCAATAGGACAGCACATAGCAAAAGCAGAACCACCGCCCCCCCACAGTCAGCTGACCACTTGCTATCCTGTCTGTGCAGAATGGAACTCTGGGTGCACCAGCGGCTCCTTCTAATGCGCAGATCTCCAGCAAAACTGTAAGCTTGTAATCATTTCCCCCTTTTCTGTCAAAGCTAAATAAAAGCTGCTGGCCCCATTTTAACAGACAATGGGACACGTCGAGCCACAGCGACACGATGTTGATGCGTTACCTTGGCCAAGTAGTGCATGTAAAATCATGTTTAAAAGGGCAAGTTTTTTTAAAAAAAAAAGGCTGTCGGTCCTTATAAAAGAGTGAAATATCCTTGTAATACAATCTAATAAAATAGTTCTCTGGCACAGAAATCTGTCTAAACTGCTGCGTTTTTTTAGATCAGAAGTGGTCGAACTCAAGTTGAAGACAGCAAACAGTGCAGGAATTAATCAGGTCAGCTTTGACCCCAGAAGAGAATCCCAACAGAACCCAAATAGAGGGGATAGAGATATAGACGTTATTGACTGGGGCAAGAGTGCCTCTTCAACATTAATGCCCGGATTAAAGTGCAGAAGTAGGAGGAGCCATTTTATCAATGGCACGCACCATTACAAGCTTGGCCAATCAATGATAAGTAGGAGGGGCCATTCTGACTGATCATGTGCCACCTTACTTACTTAGCCAATCAGCTGTCTATGAGTAAAATCATTCTGTTTGAGGGAACGCACCCTGACAAATAGGGCCAATCAGTGATAAGAAGGAGGAGCCATTCTGAATGACACTAAAGAGCCGGACTAATTAAAAGGGAACCTCATTAAACAAGCTGGTTTAAAATCATTCATTCTGGCTTTAGGAGATAATGTTTGTTTAATCTTTATGAATCCCCTCCCCATCTGCTATGAGCTGCTTTTGGGAAAAAGAGTCCCTCCCCACCTGACAGTAGGCAAGCTCATAGCACAGCTGGCTGTATGTTCCTGTTATCTGACATATTTTCTGGAGGGACACCAGGTGGTTGGCTCGAAGCTGGGATCCCCACTTTCGGGTTTGGGCAAGGGATGTGTTAATAGTCTCCTGGACCATGACAGTTTGGTCGATGTTCTTAGACGGTCAAGCACAGTGTGGTTCGGTACAGTACAGCACAGCACAGCACGTTCCGGTGCTCAGGAAGAAGAGCTGGCTTCTTGCCTCTGTTTTTGTGTGAGAAAAAAAAATGAGAAAAGTTATTTTCTTTGTTATCCTGCCTTTATTTTTAGAAATGACTAAATGTATTAGCTGCTACGAAGTTCAGTATTTGAGAGCCAGAACTATGAAGCGGGAGGTGGAGCCTGCAGAATGCGCCTTCCTCCATGGTAACCGGGTGCCATGGGGACGCTGTTTCCTCAGCATGGCCGCCCACGAACAAAGCCTTGCATGTACGTCTCCCATGTCGCACTTGGATCGCCACAAAATTCATGTGGCCACGCCCTGCAGGCCAAAAGCAAACGACCGCTGTACCTAGACTGCATCAGCGCACTCTGGGGCAATGAGTGGAAGGCATGGGTCATTCGGATCATGAGATTTGATCCCTGCTCTGTCACGTTTAGCTGTCTGTGGTCAGCAGGTACAGAGATCTTGACTTCCCTCACAGAGGTTTGAGGACTGGGTGCCTCTACCTCTCAACACCCCACATCGGTTTTTCTGGATACTCAGCACCTGAGACATGCTGATTGAAATGGAAGGATTTGAGATCTCCTCCAAGGCTGGGTGCTATGTCAGTCAAGCCTGTGTTGACCTTAGAGTTAAATGCTTTATTTCTCTCTACAGAAAGTGAAGAGACACTATGAAGTTGACATGAGCGTTGAGTGTTGAGGAAGAGCACTGTGATGAGCTTCTACTGCTCCAGAAGAAAATTATAGTGCCAGAGAGGATTAGCTTTAGCGAAATGTGTGTCATCCTTGCTGTGTATAAGTCAGCACCACCAGAAAGCAAGGGCAAAAGAGCGCCGCCTGCATCATTTGGCTGTGAAGCTGCTCTTCCTACATTGTGTTTGTGAGTGTCTGACATTACTCTTCGTCTTCCTCCTCAGTGATCTCTACAAAACATTAAAATCCTCATGATAATGAAAAACATGAACCACAAGTGTACTTACACTCTGCATTTACCGTTGTGTGAGGAGTAGCATAATTATGAGGGGCTGAACCCCATTCATCATGCTGCCCATGAGCATGTAAAATACTTTGTCACAGACATGACAGCAGAAGGTGCTCCCTTGCCTGATTGGTTAATGTAGCACATGTGATGGAAGAGGATGACCAATGGCTAATCCACATTTCCAGAGTGGTGGATATATACACAAATCATTTTTCCCTGCTGGCAGTACAGACGATCTGTGTTCCCTTTAAACGCACTCACAGGCTTCACTCAGTATTGTTCAAAGGTGGTAAAACATTTCTTTACCAGGAGACCAGGAACTATAGGTGTACCTGCCAACTGTTGGTATTACATTTCATCCACTGAGTACATCTCTTTTAAAGCTCTATATCAAAGCCCACAGTGTTTTAACCCACAAATTGTAAGTGGATCTACTGATTGTCTCCAGATTGCTCACATGCCATGATTAAAACATCAGAGATACTCTCCAACCTGATTTGGAGATTAGACGATGGCTTGTACTGTTGTTAGCAGACAGGCCACAGGCCGCCTCTTCCCGCAGAGTGATTGTCAATTACGATGTGCTAGAATCAGCCACTCGGCTAATTTAGATCACGGGTCCAAAAGGCCTTTGAAAGATCACACCAGTGGTATTAGCATTTAGCTCATGAGGCTCCACCTTCCCTGAGATGGCAGTGTCCATGCGCTCATGGTGAGTTTTGCTTTCGCTCTCTCTGCATTTGAGATAAAGTAGAGCCAAAATTGCATATCCACAATTGCAGTCATGTGATTACCAGTTGTCCCCAAGGACTGGGATTTGATTGGTCGTGGAGGCTTTGCGTTCAGCATGCTCGCACCTTTCTCTGCAAGTTTCTGGCTCTAGGAAAAAAAAATGTATTGGAGTAACATAGAGGAAAAACCATCGAAACTATGTTTTACCAAATTCATTGAAAACAACACAACCTCTATTAGACATTAAATTATTAAAGAGAGGAAAAGAAGAATATTTATGAAATCCTTTTTGTACAGGTGTTTAAAAAAGACGCAACAGAACGGTTCTTCGATGCTATTTTTTTATTTGTAGTGCTGTCATGCTTCCCATGTCTCTGAATTGTGATCCTGAGAATTTCTGTAGATCAGTGGATGTTAGATTTAATCTTCTGTTTTATTATGTCTTTTTCTTTGAAGAAGCTTTCAATAAAAAAAAGTTGAAAATCAGATTGTTCTGTGGCTCCTTTTTGATCTTTTTCTTCTATTGTAGTTCAATTTACATCCACCGGCTTTGGGTTGAGCGCCACTCGCCCCACATGCCAAATACACAGTGCTTCTGTAAATGATCACCCTCCACTTACAGCAGCTGAAACGCTGCACGTGAAGGTTCATTCCTAATCATCATGCAGCACTGACACATTCATAATGAAAAACAGAACAGAGAACAGGCAGCAGGCATCAACCATGACCAAACAAACACAGATTTCTAGGCAGCCATTATTTAGATGTTTGTTTAATTGTGTTGTTTTTAATAATAATAATACTGCAGCTGCTATCTATTTTACAGTCATTATCTACACCGTACTCAGAATCTGTAATATTAGAAATAAACTAGAGGCAATGTTATATGCATCTACACATCTTGTCTTGTTTATGATGATTTGAATGCATTTCCATGGTAACAGCTTTTGAACGCATAGAAGTGCCCAGAACTCTCTTGATTATCCCGCTGAGTCCAGCACATTTCAGCACTGTAGTGTGCGGTGAGTGGAAAAGAAAGATCAGCCATATAAAAGTTAAAACCCACACCAACATTGTTATTAAAATGAACAATATTCCAGAAAGTTACACAAACCCTGTTATCGCAAAAAGATGCATTATGTTAAAATGGAAACTTAAAGATTATTTGCCAGTAACGGGGATTGCTGAAATGAATAGCTGTATTCTTACGTACTGGCTTACAAATTTTATGAGAAGTGGCAATCACAATTATGTAATTAATTACATGAAAAACACTCCTTTAGATCTGAAGGAGCCTGCGATAGGCCAGACTGTCACATAGATTATTAAGGCCCTTATACGAGTTGACTCAAGTGTGTCATTTGTGCCCCCCTTAACTCAAATTAATTCATTTCACTTTACCAATATTTACTTAGTTTTGTTATTTTTAATTTGCAAGTATATATATGTACGCATGTGTAAGTAGGTATGTATGTGTAGGCCGTATACCAGATACATTTCATTTCCCATGTGGTTATTGTTAATTCTCAATTTTGACTGTAAAAGCAGAGAGATCTCCCATCATGCACAGGGGCAGGAACCCTTCACAGAAGGATCACCTGGAGCGAGGCATGAGCCAGAGGCTAGCCTCCATGGAGGAGAAACACCTCGAGAGGAAGAGGCATCCGTTAGCATACATTCGTGGCCAAAGGTTTTGAGAATGACACAAGTATTGGTTTTCACAAAGTCTGCAGCCTCAGTTTTTATGATGGCAGTTCGCATAAACTCCAGAATGTTATGAAGAGTGATCAGATGAATTGCAATTAATTGCAAAGTCCCTCTTTGCCATGAAAATGAATTTAATCCCAAAAAATCCATTTCCACTGCATTTCAGCCCTGCCACAAAAGGACCTGCTGACATCATTTCAGTGATTCTCTCGGTAACACAGGTGAGAGTGTTGATGAGGACAAGGCTGGAGATCACTCTGTCATGCTGATTGAGTTAGAACAGCAGACTGGATGCTTTAAAAGGAGGGTGGTGCTTGAAATCATTGTTCTTCCTCTGTTAACCATAGTTACCTGCAAGGAAACACCTGCAGTGATCATTGCTTTACACATGAAGGGCTTCACAGGCAAGGATTTTGCTGCTAGTAGGATTGTACCTAAATCAACCATTTATCAGATCATCATAAGAAGAGAGGTTCAGATGTTGTGAAGAAGGCTACAGGGTGCCCAAGAAAGTCCAGCAAGCACCAGGACCGTCTCCTAAAGTTGATTCAGCTGCGGGATCAGGGCACCACCAGTGCAGAGGTCGCTCAGGAATGGCAGCAGGCAGGTGTGAGTGCATTTGCATGCACAGTGAGGCGAAGAGTTTTGGAGGATGGCCTGGTGTCAAGAAGGGCAGCAAAGAAGCCACTTCTCTCCAAGAAAACCAACAGGGACAGACTGATATTCTGCAAAGGTACAGTACAGGGATTGGACTGCTGAGGACTGGAGTAAAGTCATTGTCTCGGACGAATCCCCTTTCCGATTGTTTGGGCATCCGGAAAAAAGATTGTCTGTCTGTAGAAGAAAAGGTGAGCGCTACCATCAGTCCTTCGTCATGCCAACAGTAAAGCATCCTAAGGTCATTTATATGTGGGGTTGCTTCTCAGCCAAGGGAGTGGGCTCACTCACAATTTTGCCTAAGAACACAGCCATGAATAAAGAAGGGCACCAAAACATTCTCAGAGAGCAACTTCTCCCAACCATCCAAGAACAGTTTGGTGATGAAAAATGCCTTTTCCAGCATGATGGAGCACCGTGCCATAAAGCAAAAGTGATAACTAAGTGGCTCGAGGAACAAAACATCGACATTTTGGGTCCATGGCCAGGAAACTGCCCAGACCTTAATCCCAATGAGGACTTTTGGTCAATCCTCAAGAGGTGGGAGGACAAACAAAAACCAACAAATTCTGACAAACTCCAAGCACTGTTTATGCAACAATGAGCTGCCATTAGTCAGGATTTGGCCCAGAAGTTAATTGACAGCATGCCAGGGCGAATTGCAGAGGTCTTGGAAAAAGAAGGGCCAACACTGCAAATATTGGCTCTTTGCGTAAACTTAATGTATTTGTCAATAAAAGCCTTTGGCACTTATGAAATGCTTGTAATTATACTTCAGTATACCATAGAAACATCTGACAACAAGATCTTCAAACACTTGTGTCATTCTCAAAACTTTTAGCTACGACTGTACTTGGAGATGGTGCACACCTCAATCTGGCCACTAGAGGCAGTCTGAGGATAATACTTCCAGCTCACCGGCTTATCAGTTGACATCCTAATTATCAGCAAGTGTCTGCACCTGTGTCGGGTTGCGGTCCCTTCAAAAGCCACGCTGAATTGGCTCAGCACTTTTTCTTCAGTCTTGATTCGGTGGCCTGATGGGATTTTATTGCTGTCGGATGAAAAATGGTTGGGTTGCTAAGAATGAAATACAGTAAGAGGAATGAAGGAAAAATTAGGAGGGAGGCATGGGGGGGCATCGAAGGGGGAAAGTGCATGGGATGGAGACGTCAAAATCCATCCTGAGGCTCGGACTCTTCACAAAGAGTCATCCAGAGGATTCTGGGTGTCTCAGGGATTATGAGAAGGATTAAAAGAGCTTGAATGTTTGTGTGTGTGTGTGTGTGTGTGTGTGTGTGTCTGATTGTGTTTATAGTACATTGTGGGGGACCATATTTTCCCTACAATGTAATAAAAACCAGTTATTTTGACATCAGCATGCCAAGATGATGATGATGATGATGTGTGTATATGTGTGTGTGTGTGTATTTACAAGTAACACTGTGTATAGTACTTTATAGTACTGCATTAATGTAGAACATCTGTACAGCACTGTTTATGTATCTCTGTGTAGTACAGCCCCTATAGTACTGCCTTCACAGGCCTAAGAGTATTACTGTCCATGTAGTATTATCTCTGAAGTACCATCTTTACAAAGCTGTCTGTAGCACTGAGTTTCTTAGGTTGAATGTGCGTTTCATGCCATGTTTGAATGTAAACATTACCTTAGATCTTAAAAACGTTGACTTTGGTAGATCGCTCAAACTCTGTCAGCTGTACTCTGGTGTCATGGCCCAGGCGGACCACCAGAGGGCGGCAATGATCAACCTCAGATTCTGATGCTCCAGTTCACCAGCTAACTAGGTGTCTGCCTGATTAGTAGAGACAACCTAAGCCGGTACCTAGTTAGGTTTCCTACTTAGGTTGCTCCCTGTGATCCACTTTTCGCTCAGTCTTGTGGACATCTACGTACTGTTTGGGGTTATCGTTGATTTACTTGACTTTTCCTTCAGTTAATGATTGTTTATTTAACATGTTTTTTTGGCTCGGAAGGTAGGTAAATAGAAAATAGGAAACTGATTCATCACTCTATCTGAGGGAGATTTCTATTCTGTGGCATACCACCCTGCATATATATATATATTTGTGTGTGTGTGTGTGTGTGTGTGGGTGTGTGTCGTCCAATTAATGGCATTCATTGAATTGCCATTTTTTTAAAAAGAAAACGTTTACCCATTCACACCACTAGGGTACAGCATTGAAACACAAATAAAATGTCCCTTGAGGCGTATTTCATGTGGAGCTAGAACAGCTAGAACACTGGAAAATGCAGTAATAAAATGTAAATCTGTGTGTACAGACACAGGCAGAATCTTAAGTTCTTAAGCTATACCCATGCACCCACCAACAATTCATACAGTTCAAGCAGTCTTCATGAAATAGAAAATATCACAGGAAAGCATTTGAGGTTGAGGAATTTTAAGATGTAAGATGGTGAGAGTAATGTGCGTTTGTGGCAGAGAAGTCACAGAGAAGTGAGTGTGGCATTCAGCTAATAACGGAAGAGCAAAACGTCACAAGGTATATGGGACAAACCGCAGGCTTCCACGCATAGGGGTGCTGGCAGTGAGGGTGTGGTCCAGGGCGGTTTGAGCAAGCGCGTATTCAGGCATGGACAGTTGGGACAACAGAATATCGTGAGAGTACCATGTGTGTTTAAGAGATGGGGGGGGGGGGGGGGTAAGCAGTATTGGAGCAACAAAGCAAGAACCTAACAAGACTACTCAAGGACCAGAAGTGTAAGATAAAAACATCCAGGGAATGTAAAGAGGCGTCAGGTAATTCATGGAACAGATGGGTCTTGAGGTGTTTCTTGAAGGTGGAGAGGGAGTCTGTTGACTGCAGCTCATTTCACCACCAGTGAACCACACAAGAGAACAGCAGAAATGATGTCACAATAAGAAATGCCTTCCCTTGGGCCAGTGACCCCACCCACTACCTATAGAATGCATTCCTTTTCCATCACAGACCCTCCTCCCTGGATATGTTGCAGAATGTCTTCTCTTTGACCAGCAACTCCCACCCCCTGAGGACTTACAGGCTTCCCCTTGGCATTTGCCCCTCTTCCCCCATGGGGAGGTTGGTCAGTCAGGTCCGACCCCATCCTGTTCCCCCAAATGTACAGTGTGTGGTGCAGTTACAGGGTGGAGGAACATAACTATGCTCAGTTACATTTACTGTGTTAAGCCAACCTATCTTAACATCTTATTTGAATAACTTATTAATTTTACATATCATTTCAATGCTGTAACATAGCGGTGGTCACTAAACGGTTAATCACAATGGACAGATTGATCTATTGTGCCAACCTTAAAGCCCCCGCCCTAGCAAGGTATACCATTGCAACTTGGTAGCACCCCAGATTATTTTCCTTGTGAAAGTAGTTCTCACTGTAAAAAAGGATGGAGACCACTGCGTTAATTCACAATGGATTGTGTCACATACTAACCTCCTATATGGCTATATTTTTCCCTGCAGGCTGTAATGTTATGTAGACTGTAGTCAAGGTGGTCTGCTTGCACAGATTGTGGGACAAGTGGTCTGCATGCATGAGTGGGCTGTGGGACATGTGGTCTGCATGCACCGACTGTGGGACAGGTGGTATGCATGCACAGGCTGCTATATGTGTACCTGCATCTGACCCTACCCCCCACAATGACCCTGTATCACCTCCTGCTCCATGTTCCACTCTTTAAAATCACAGTGGAAACTGCCAGAAGTATGTAATGTAAACTATGAGCAGTTGAGCTCAGTTCCCCCTCATTAAAATGTCCCTCTTCGATTTGAAACCGGAGGCTGTTGAGCAGGGATAAGCAGGTTTCACAGTGAAAGAATGCTAAGGCCAGGTACTCTGAACCCTTGGGGGCCCCCAGTGTCCACATGGGGGGGGCGGCATCACTTCCAAGGCTGTACCACTCGACAATGCTGGCATTCATGGTACCGCCTTCTGCCACAGGGAGCTTGCCGAAGGCGGTCCTTGGCTGCAGTGGGGGCAGGGAGCACAGACGCTCCTTTGTGCCACCTTCCCAGCCCACGCGCTCACACCGCTCTCAGGCTCTGGGGCCTCGTGCTCTGGGGCCTCAGCCTCGGCCGCAGTGCCGTTTGCGACCCTAGAAACACATCCCAGCAATGCGGTCCAGCGGCGCTACCTTCCCCATGGGTGGTATTTTTTTGCTTTGCCGCTGCCTACAATGCCCAGGCCGACGTTACTTAAGGCTGCCGCTGCGAAAACAGCTGGATTAAAATTTAAAGGGCATTTGCGGCAGTGGCAGGCAGCCCCTGGGACCCCACGGTGACACTGCAGCGAGGCGCCCTCTAGAGGAGCTTCTCTTTAATCCCATAAAGCGCTTCCCTTTCGGGGTCGTCTCACCCGCGAGAATAAACACATCAGCACAGGCCTGGTCTTAGGAATCCGAGGCATGGCAGAGCAGGCGCCACACCCTGCGTGTCCACGCCTGCAGCTGCGTCCTCGTTAATTCCTGCCCTCTGTGCCCCCCCCCCCACACACACACACACACACACACACACACCTGCCGGCGTCTCTCAACCTGCCCGTCTGTCTGTCCCTGTACTTCTTTGAGATCTGTCTCCCGGACTGTTTGTTGATATTTCAACAGTAAACAGTAAACAAAAAATCAGACCTAAAATTATTCTGCCTACAATAATCCATCCAAGCAAATTACACTCTAACTCGGACTACAGTAACCAGGCACTATGGCAGTAATCCAGAATGCAGAAGTAAAATGCATCCAATAAATAATCCAGGCTCCAAGAATCCAGTCTGAAGTAGTCCAGCCTACAGTAATCAAGCATACAAGTAGCATACAGTAACCCAGGCTTCACTGATCCAACACACAGAAATGTATTATACAGAAACCACAGATCCAGATGACTGTAATCCTGGCTACAGGAAACCAGGATACAGAGATCCAATGGGAAAGCAGAATTCTGTAATCTGGGCTGCAGTAATCGTCTACACCTTCTTGCTTGCAGCAATAATCCAGAAGCAGCCTTCACTATCCTGCCAAGACTACCTAGAAATGGGTCTTGTTCAGTGCTAATGAGTGGGAGAGTCTCCTGTTGCGGACTGTGCCTGTATCCGTCTCTGGAACGGGCAGGAGCTGTTTGCTGGGTCAGTGCTTTAAATGCTGTGTTAATCACCTGCCTGGGTATCTCTGCCTTGCTGGTGCATGCTCACTTTGGGATGTTTCCCAGCGAGCGGGCCCCGGGAGCAGGGGCCATCCCCAAAGAGCCCACTC
Organism: Mormyrops attenuatus; assembly: GCA_026777985.1. Lineage (NCBI taxonomy): Eukaryota > Metazoa > Chordata > Actinopteri > Osteoglossiformes > Mormyridae > Mormyrops > Mormyrops attenuatus. The sequence continues at coordinate 25,336,447 of JAODKC010000137.1, read as the reverse complement.
AGATTCCAGTACACCCACCTGGCCCATTCAGAGACAGCGAGGTAAAGTGCAGATAGAATTTGCCCAGTTTTGACGTCGCTTAAAACTCTGCATGTTCCTATAAAGCGCCTTTGCTCCCTGATTTGACAGCAGTGGAGATCGCAGGCCTGGGAATGACGTTGCTTGTTTATCCTCGGAGGGCATCAGTAACATTATTGTTCGGACACTGTGCCAGAACGTTCACGGGCCGCGGAGACAATCGTGGCTTAATCAGACACGGATCACAATGACCGGAACAGTCCCGCCCGTGGCTAAAAGCTTAGGTTATGAAGCTGCCACACTCTTGCTATCGCTAAGGATTCGTGATTAAAATAACCCTCAGCCTGGACAATGCCCCGTTCAGCCGCTCATCGCTTGTGAACGGAGCGGGCTGGTGTCGCAATGCGGCCACTCCCAGTCCAGAAAAATGCAAGCGGACGGCATAGAGACAGGCCCTTGCCACATGGCCACTAACTTTCTGGGAACTGGCGGCGCTCTTGCATGTGACTCATTAGACCATGTCGATTTTCCGCAACACATCTTGCATGTTTTCCTGCGAAGAGATTATTATGCATCAGTCGCTCACGGTGTTGTTTTCAACTTTCATAATTTCATCACACCCCCCCCCAAAAAAAAACAAACCCAAAACAAAATGGCCCTGCCCCCTTTATTAAATCATGCATCTCCGTGGCCACTGTAGCCTCCCTGGGATCACGCTTGGCTGGTGTTATCGGCACTCTAATCCAGTGCATGGGGGGGCGGCCATTATGGTGAGGGCCAATACAAAACAGCCTCGATTCCTGTAACCACCCCCCCCCCCCCACCCTCCACATGCTAAACAAACTCTGGCAGACTGCTGGATTAGAGAGGCCTGACCGGGGGAAGAGACGGAATGGAAATAAAAACGGAGAGTCGAGTTAACTGCAGTCCAGATGCTCGAGGAAAAGACGAAAAAAAACTCTGGCAGATGGATCCACAGCTGGGCAGAGTATAGAGACGCCACTGGAGATCACAGGAGGAACAGCACTGTTGTGCAGTGTTGGTGGACATCCCCAGCAAGGCTCATTCTGACACCTCTCCATTTAATTCATCATGAATATCTGACTATAAATTCATTGCATTTTCACCCTCCCCTCCACCCCCATCCACCCAGTTCTCTCCTGAGGGAAGAAAGTGATTGACTGTTTAATGTGCAGTGGGCGAGTCTGTGAATGGCAGTCGACACCACCTAACGTGATGCCTCTGGGACACCACTGCTGGTTAACAATCGGCGAGCTGATTGGATCTGGAAGTGCGGCACGGCTGACGTGTCAGGTGTCGTCTGCAGTGGCCGCCTGTGATGTTGACGTCAGTGAGGCGTGTGCCGTGCCTCTGCTAGGCCCCGCCATCCAGGTCCCTCGCCTTGTGTCGCTTTGCAGAGCCCTTCCCGTGTCACTGCCAGTGCCTGACTCAGGTGTTCCCGGAATACAAGATTATAACGCGACTCAGATGTGGGAACACAGCTTCCGTTCTACTGCTATGAACTATTGTGAAAAAGTAAAGGCGCCATTATGATTTAAGTTATGAGGAATAAAAAAAATGGTATTTCAGATCACTGTGTATTTAGGACTCATATTTCCAAGCGTATCTGTAGAAGCACCTCTGTATGTCTCCACTTTGGAGTGCTTCTTTGTTTTCTCTTCCCCCTCTCGGAGCTCTTCCCAGAGTCCCCTGTGAGCCTCAGAGCCCCCACATCATCAGGATACCTCCAGGCTTCATCCTCTCCTCCAGTGGATTAGCTCCGGCTAACGCCTAGCTACTCTTTAGCTGGCTCCAGGTCCTCCATCCCTGTAGCTCCACTAGCTCTCGATACCAAACTCAGCCAAGAGCAGAAGCCCAGCACACTTTCCTCTTTTATTCTTCTTCCCAGAATTTGGCTTCAGGACTTCACAGGCTAGCTTAGGCCTCAGATGTGGGTGCCGGTTACCACGGTACCTAGCAGACAACAGATGTACACAGCAGCAGATGCTGCCTTTGCATAGGCCAACCTGAGATGGGGGAGGGAACATCTCTGAACAGATATACTTCCCCAACCCTCAAACACATGGCTGGGCAATGGGGAATTAACTCTGTCCAGGGCCACAGAAAGACAAGGCTGGGCCCTGGGAAAATTCTACCAAGTGAAAATTCAACTGGGCGCCCCCTAGTGTCTGGACCCCTGAAAGTCTTCGCTTTTCTCCCCCAATATGGACCCACGAGTTATCCGTATGCATAGTGAGCATTAGAGAACCTTTGAGACATGGGTGTACTTACAGGTGGGTAGGGGATGGACAGTGCCCCCCCAAGCAAGATTGTGTGTCCGCCCAGCAAAGACAGACCAAATTAAGCCAATCGTCAGTGATTTAATTGTCCCGAAACCCGATACCACCCGTCCCGGTTGATAACTTCTACCCAGCTGGTGCCCATCCCAGCATAGCCTAACTTCCACCCCAGGATAGCGTTCCAGCTGGGAGAACCTTTAGATCTTGGGCCTGTTCTAGATAAAGCTAAGGCCATTGCTCATGCCAGGCTGAAGCTGGGGTTAGAACATGCCGTCAGAACATGCCGCCATGAGCATCTGATAACATCGAAGTCCAATATCCTGGCTCCGGCGCTGGGCCCCCCTCCCGGCGTGACGCCCATGATGTGTCTCCTGGCTCCGGCGCTGGGCCCCCCTCCCGGCGTGATGCCCATGATGTGTCTCCTGGCTCCCAGCTGGAGGAAAAGACAGGCTAGGCAGATGATTCAGGAGCACAGAGCCGGTCAGGCGCCTGTGACTTGGCAGCGGGGTTAGCATCACTGTGGGAAAATGATGGGGGGGGGGGGGGTGGTCAGATAAGAAAAGCGTGTAGTCTTCAAACCCCACCCCCACTCTGCACACTGAGCCCCCCTCAGATGCTGAGAAACCTGGACAGCAGCCTTACTGCACCATGACAGAGTCTGCCGGACGTCGATGACAGCTGATATGACCGCGTAATAGGACCACGACCCCTGAAAAACCTGTGACCTGGGCTGCTGCGCTCTTAAAAGTGCTGAGAAAACTGTGGTCAAGTCCACTGGAGATACATAGACCATAATCCTGATTGGACCAGGACCGGTCCTCTTCACCTCTGTCAGACCTGAATATGACCACTCAATAGCTGAAAATTGAGTCATAGTTTAATAGACAGTTTATAAGGTGCTCCCATACCCACACAGTAACTCTGCAAGCGTCACCAACATCTGCATCGGCCTGCTCTCCACATCACGGCTTGCCCCATGCTGTTCCAGTCTGCCTCGCTCTCCGCGGTATATCCCAACAAATCCCAGCGTGTCATTAGGACTGGGGGACGTCACGAGTGATAATTGCTGTAGAGTCCAGAGATCAGCCTGTGCCTCACTTAATGAGGACCGAGTCCCGGGTGCAGCTGTCTGACTGTTCGTTACCCATAATTCCCGTTCACTAAGATCAAGGCTTTCTACTGCAAGATGTTTCATGGTATCGCCTGGACTGCATTAAACATTTTAAAATACATGAAATTGCTGCCATAATGAATTCAGATGAGGGGTATTGGAAGTAACCAGACACAAATGACTTACAGAATCTTTATGCAAACGTTATTTTTTTATTATTATTGCTCTCAGTGCTGCCTGTTCTGCATTAAATGTCAGAAAATGTTCTGTTTGATCTGCACATTGAACATATCTGTGTTCCTAGAAAATTCAAACACAGACAGAAGGCAGGGAGTAGAATACAGCGTAGGATCTCTGCAAATGGTGAGTACAGTACAGCGTAGGATCTCTGCAAATGGTGAGTACAGTACAGCGTAGGATCTCTGCAAATAGTGAGTACAGTACAGTGTAGGATCTTGACAAATGGTGAGTACAGTACAGCGTAGGATCTCTGCAAATGGTGAGTACAGTACAGTGTAGGATCTCTGCAAATGGTGAGTACAGTACAGTGTAGGATCTCTGCAAATGGTGAGTACAGTACAGTGCAGGATCTCAGATTTCTATAGATGGAGTCTATAGTATAGTGTCCGTGTATCTCTATCGATGGTTTGCATAGTGTAGTGTAGGATCTCTGCAGTAGAGTGGAATCTCAGCTAAATTCAATTACAGTGTAATGCTTTTGCTGTTGCCCTGTAACCAGGGCAGAGTGACCCCAGTTTCACCAATCAGTGGCTGAGCAGGAAATGTGCAGACAAGACGAATGTCCTTTTCTTAGCATGAACTGCAATGACCCTTCATCCAGTCAGTGTGATCGTAAGTCACAAGACACTGATTTGCTGCGCCTGGTTGTCCATGTCTCTGTGTGCATGGATTTGCACGCATGTGCACCTACGTCTTAGTTCAGCTGCAAGAAAGTGCACACGTGTTCAAGTGAGTGTGAATGTGAGGCTGGTCCAAACCTGGCAGACACCTCAAAAATAACATGACACAGAGTAATAATGTTCAGATGATTGTGTTGCTGGTAAATAGACACATTGACTTTATTAATCCCTGAGGGGAATTTACCCAATTAAAACTGTAACTTTGGCTACCATTAAGGCGCTGCCCCTATTGTAGGTGTTCATCATTGCAGACGTACCCAGACCTGCTAAGTCTTGCACATTTTGCGGGAATCTCACGCATTTGGAATGATTCTCCCACACCCCCATAAGCCCTTTGCCTTCTCACGCATCTATGTTTAAGCTTTGCCCTAAAAAAGATTTAAGTATTGCTGTTTTAGAGCATTTTTCTATCACCGTTACATGGCACAGGTATAGTCAGAAATAGGAAACATCTGGAAATTTCAGAAGCTCCAGCATTCTCCAGCAAAGTTTAGCCAGTCCCCCAGCACCCTTAGGAGGTCTACCTGCACACTGACATACAATTATCTAAATGGTGCATCTCTGTATGTGGCTCAAAAGCAAGTGTTGTTTTTTGTGATAAATCCTTTGGTTTGCCATTTTCACAAGTGTAATTACATTGGTATGTTTCTCTTTGCAGACCCCATCTTGCTGTCAATAGCTTGGGGGTCACAGCACAGGGTCAGCCAATGTGCAGCACCCCTGGGTTAAGGACCTTGGTCAGGGGCCCACAGACATGTGACTGTTCTACCAAGGCCAAGCCTTGAGTCAGCAACCTTCTCATCACGGGCACAGAGGCTTAGCCTGCAGGGCCCCTCACTAACCCCCAAAGTCTGATGTGGGGTTCAAACCCATTGTATCTTAAGTCCAACACCTTAAGCACTTGGCCAACCTGGTGTAGTCTGCAGAAGAACACCTTTACTTCACTCTAGACAATATGCTGTTTGTAGGGCTGCCGGAAATGGATCAGCCCAAGAGAGACAGATTTTTATAAAATAGTAATTTTTTTTTTAGTAATATTAATAATAATACATGCCATTAACAAAATGTGCAATGTGGTGAATCCGATCATGGTCCCGGAGGCCCAGGGCAGGGGGCACCCTTGAGCAAATGCCAGGCCTGATTGCATGTTTAGAGACTTTTGGGGCAAACCTGCACATGGGAGGAACTGGGACAGACAGTCATATAAGTTTTATTTTTCTGCCTGTGCCATAACTTAAATTATATTTAAGGATACATTCAATTACCATATTATATAAAGTATCATATAACATAATATTAATTATTATATATAGACAGTCCATGGGTTTTGAACAAGATCCATTCTTAATTAAGTCTGTCTTTAAGTCAGATTTATAGGGAAGCTGGAACAGCATTAATGGTAATGAGATCTGACTTAAAATTATGGACCATGGTCTCCTTTTTCAAATCGACGAACCTCCGAAGCCGTGCGACGTTTTCATGAGCATCACAAAGCAGTGCGTGTATTCGTTATTATGAACCATTGTATTTATCTTTGACTTTTTGTATAATCGTTTTCATGCTGGTGCAGTGGTTACTGCTGATGCCCCACATCTGTGGGCCCTGGGTTCAAGTCTCCCCCATAGCTCCATGGGTGTGGAGTTTGCATGTTCTCTCTGTGTTGCTGTGGGATTTTTTTTCTGGGTTCTCTGCCCCCGCCTCCCTGTCCACAAGCAAGCTGAGGTTAATTGGAGTTACCAAATTTCCCGTGGGTGTGAGTGTGTCCTGTGATGGGTTGGTGCCCCCTCCTGGGTTGTTCCCTGCCTTGTGCCCATAGGCTCTGGACCCCCACGACCCTGAATAGGATAAGTGGTTACAGGAAATGGATGGATCATTTTCATGGCAGTCATGTTTGTAAGTTTGATATTCTTAACCCAATGACTTTCTGTAATGTCATTTAATTACTATAAAAACACTTTTTCAGCTGAGGTCAACCTGTTTACCTGTATGAGTGATTTTTTTATATTGTCAAATGTTCTCAAGCAGTTATGTTGAATATGTTGTTCCAAGGTACAGCATCATCTCCTTTTATATCCATGGGCTCGGCAGTTGAACCCACACTCTCACCGGCGCCAGTAAAAGTCTGTTGAGAAAGTACGCAATTTCCGCTGTGGTTTTTGTGGCCCATTTGCAAATCTTACCCAATCCTCCCTGCCTACCCCGGTGTGGGCCTGGGGGGTGGGGGGGGTTCCTGCTTGTTAACACTCACACACCATAAGAAGCACACATGTGGCTGATTTAGCTCTTAGCTTCACACAGCCGGGCAACATCACGCTGAAGGCTTTGCCTGAGGCCTGAGTAGATCCCGCCTGGAGCCTGACCCTACGCCCCTCTGGCGCTGAGCAGCCACATCTCTGCACCACCTCTTTGCTGTTGCTGGCTGGCAAAGGTGTAACCCGGCTGAAACAGACGCCGAGTAGGTGACAGGAAATGAGAAACCACTGAAGCCTGTGCTTTTTTATGTTTTATATTTTTTATTTCCATCTGCGTTGAGTTGTGTTTGAGCACCGGCCCGGTACTTGCTGATCTGTGTCGCTCACATGCACATGTACTGTCTCTCCACACAAAACCTGAGATGCTGATATCCGAGGCAACAGTCAACATTTGCACACTGTTAAAACGATATCTTTGACTAATAAGGCCAGTTCCCTGAGCACGCTCCATGGTAAGTAGGTTCCTTATATGACTGAAGTGGGGGTTTTTTTCCACCATAATGGGTTTGTATTTAGTTACTTTAATCCACACAGTGCCTGTTGTTAACCGCACAAAATGAGCAAATGTAAGACAGAAAGATTATCTGGGGAGGTTGGGGCGTTTTAGCACCGTGCCGCACCTAGCACCAAACAGACTGGTTCTGTTAAGGATCTGGCGAAATTCCTGAATGAAATTCGGTTGCACCTGTTACCCCTGGGGGGCTGAGGGCGGAGTCCTTGAGTGGCACGGTTACTACGCCAAGCGATCGCTGACTTGGCGGCCATGAGGTACAGCGCTGGGGTGAGCAAGGGAAACAGACGAGTTTGTTTTGGTACGAAAGAAGTCAAAGACAGGGGACGAAAACAAGGGCTCATAGTAAGGGGACCTCCACGGTGCCTGATCAGCGCTGCTAATGGAGGAGTGCTGTAAGGGAACTGGTGGGCCTCTGCTCCTGCAGGAAATCACGACTAATGGGAACCAGACCTGTAAGTGGTACTGGGGCAGTGAAATTAGACGGGGAGAACTCAAATTCATTTCAGTGAGTGCCTTTGGCTGTAACCCTAATCAGGATAAGCAGCTGATTAGATGGATGGATGGATGGATGGATGGATGATGGAGAGAGGGATGGATGGATGGAAGTTTCTTTGATAAATTATCCAGCTGTATGTAATAAACTGTGAAAGTTAAATCAAACAGCACATAGTTTCTGCAGCTGCCATCGCTGTACAATCAGTGGCCACTTTATTAGGTTTACCTACTAAGTACCAGGTAGGACCCACTTTTGCCTCCAGAACTGCTTCAAGTGGTGACCAGCTGTGAGTTTGGAGAATCCTTTCTGAACACACTGTCCTGAGCTGTTATTGTTAGCCTTTAGCTGTAATGAGCCTGGCCGTTCTCTTCTGACCTCTCTCATTAACGAGGTGTTTTCAGCCGCAGGAGTACTGCTGACTCGGTAGCTGTTGTTTATTGGCCCATTCTTTATAAACTCTAGACACTGTAGTGTGTGAGAATCCCAGGAGGGTGGCTGTTTCTGAGATGCTGGAACCACCAAGTCTGGCAACAATCTCACCACATTCATGTGTCTTAGCTATTCTAATGCTTAGCTGCACAGAAGCTGAACCTCTTGACCCTGAGTGCATATACACACCCATATTCAACAGGCACTTATCACACCGAGAACTGTGGTAGGCACGAGTCTACCCGAGGGAACACAGGATACCAACTCATCAAATGGCTACACATGCACTTTCGTTAACTTAGACACTGCAATTCATCTAAGGAGAACATGCAGGAGAAGCTAAAACATCTCCTACAAGGTTCATAGGATCAAGGTTCCTAGGATCTCAATACTGCCCCCTCCTGGACAAAGTCACTATGGTGCTCTTACACTGGATCTTGAACAAATGTTATACAGGGACTTTTTGAATTTCGTCAGTGTTTGATTATATAAATATTCTCCCTCCAAATGTCCATCACAGGCAGCATAGGCTCCAAGGCAGGGGTACACCCTGGATGTGGTGCGAGTCGAACAAAAGGCACACACACTCACAGGCAAAGAGGAAGGGGTGAAGCTCGAACCCGCAACCTTGGAGGTGCGATGCAACTGTGCCGCTCGCTGAGCCATATATGATTTCAAAAAACTGCAACAATCACAGCAGTGATCGTGTGACGGCGCAAGCGAAATCCAAGAAAATCCAAAAGCAAGATGTAAGGGAGACAGGCATGTAATCCTGCAACACCCAAAGGGAGGGAACTGATGACTTTTCCTGCTGTTTTTTGGAATTTTACAATTTATAATCGTTGTGTAATACAGGCTTTTTTAAAGCCATTTTTTGCTTGCTTTCCAGGACCTGCTTGAGGAATGGCTGGCGTTTTCAGAGAGCTGCACAAACTCTACTTTCAGCGACTTATTTAGCCTGTGCCATGATACGCGGTTCCCCTGGAGCTGGCCTGGATTTCATGGTGAATTAGAGTCGTTTGCCAAATACTGGTAGTTAATTTAATCATGGAAACGCACGCAGATGTAATATTATGGCAAAGAGGTACTCGCTGTTTGAGAATGTGTTAGAGTCAGGCGATACATTTCTAAGAACATTTTATTTCAATGAAAACTATTTCAAATGCTCCAAATTTGGGGAAATAAATACCACAGGAAAAAATATCTGCATTGTCCATATCTTACGCAATAAGATTAGACATCCACTGCAGATCAGATTCTCTACAGAGCAGGTCGATTCATAAGCTCAAACAAAATGGCTCTTTCACTGTCACACCACACACACATGCACACACACACTCACACGTTTGTAATTATATCTTTGTGGGGACTCTTCATTCATTTTTATGGGGAAAACTCTAATCCCAACATGATGACCTTAACCCCTACCCAGCCCTAACCTTAAGCATAAGTAACCAAACAAAATACGAAACTTTTGGCTTTTTTAGTTTTTTGATTGCATTCACAGATCTTTGTGAGGACCCACAACGTCAAAATAACAGGCTTTTATTACATTGTGCGTAACATTTGGTTCTCACAATGTAATGTAAACATAACACACACACGGAGAGCTGCTGTTGAGGAGAATTTGCTTCTCTGACTGCAGACCAGGAGCCGGTCAGACTGTGCCAGAGTAACTTGGCATCGGTGCCTCGTACGTCAGATTCCCTCCATCCCTTTCCATCCCTCGGTCAACATCTACCATCCACCCACGAGGTGGGCAGGCAGCCACGGTGTGGGAAAAAAGGGGGGAAGAGCAGAGAGGAAGAAAAGAGGGGGAGCAGAGTGAAGGATAGAGAATGCGTGGGGGAAAAGTGAGCGAGAGGGCCATGTGTCACGCTGCATACCACAGTGCTGAGGTAAGAGTCCAGTGAGGTTGGCACCACGGCCCTGAGCTCTCGCTGCTCTGTGCTGAGCGCCACGGAAACCAGCACTATAGTTAGGGGGGTCACGATTCATTTTGCCACTGTTCCCTTAATCTCTGACACCCCCCGTCTCTGACTCCGACAGTCAAGCACTCAGCACCTACAATAATCACTGCTGTCTTTTTGAAATGTGTGATATGTGGGTCTGTCCCATGCACGAGACCCCATGCAGTACCTCCTTTGTCACGCTCATCCCCGTTCGCCACCTCCTCCCTACCTGTCAGTCACGCCCGGCCCCTCCCCCCCCCAGCCAGAGCAGCTGCTGGATGCATCCCTGACAGTGTGAGATAAAAAGAAACAGAAGGGGAAGTATTGCGACATCTCTTGATTTAGTGACCAGACTGACTCACGGACCAGCGTGAGTGTGAATAAACGTGCGCGCATCAAATATAAACGCAGATGTAGGTGTTAAATTAATGACCATAGACTTCCTCTCAGGACAACGACCCTTTTCCACTGCATGAAGGAGACGGGTTAAAAGTAAACCAGCGCACCTGTCATGCAGCTTTGAGCTCTAATGTCCCGTTTCCAAGGTGACTCATGGTTGCTGGTGGACAAAGCTCACAGCATACAATGCGAGAATCGCATCCCACGGACAGGGGTGCGTTACTCATCCTGGAGAATGCGGCAGCAGGGGTTTTATGTTCATCTACCCCCACAATTGTGATCAGCGCAAGTCGGCGGACGGACGGAACGGCATAGGCAAATCTGCAGAACCTTATATGTTCAAACACAGTGGTACGCAAACTGAGGCACACACACACACACATGCGGGCCAGGAAAGCTGAGGAACGCCATCTCTCACGTGGGAATGGCACGGAAATCATTCCCTATAACTTAAACGTTTAACTCGGGTCTCGACTCCAGCTCTATGTGAGTGAAGTTTGCATGTTCTCCCCTTGTGGTGGTGGGGTTTCCTTTAGGTTCTCCGGTTTCCAACCACAGTCCATAAACATGCTAAAGTGAATTGGAGTTACCAAATTGGGGAGAGGCCCTGGATCCCTGCAAGCCTGCACAGGAGAAGCGGCTCTGGAAAATTGGTGAATAATTCAGACAGACGGCTGCAAATGGGACTGGACTCTTATACGTGTGCAGTTATACAGGCAAAAACACACACAGACAGCCAGGCCACAACGGAAAATGTGATTCCTGTCAGCATGGGGAGGCCGTTAATCACTATATGTGTGGCCGGCGTCAGCTCCGTAACGGGGGCTAATAAGCTCACCGGCAGCTCTTTGCTGAGGGCAGCTGGCTGGTCACTCGAAGGACCGTGAAACATGGCACAGTCTTAGATGTGTTGTCTCTTTGTGCCCCCTCCCAGCCGGGGTAACAGGGCAGTGTGCGGGCCAGCCCCACCATCCCTTACAATGGCCGGATGCAGGCTGCATGCCCCCTGCTGGCGGGGAGCCGCATTATCCATGAAGTAAGATCTCTGCTTCTCCATGAGCGTGTCGGCACTTCAAAGCGCGTTTGCTTTGCACAAAGGCCAGGCAAAACATCGCTTCCCCTTCTGACCCGGGATGATGCAGGAATCCGCAAGGCGATGTAATTCCGTACCAGAGCACAATGCCTCAGTAGCTGCAGTGCATGCTGGCTCAGTGGACGGCACCTCTGCGGTTGGGGGTTTGATTAATGCTCCCTAGTCCGGGTTTACATGTGGGTAGCTGAACTAGAGACTTTCCCATGTAGTGTCAGCCCTGTGATGGAGCAACAGCCTGTCCTGGGTGTCCCCTGGCCCACGCTCTCTGTGATTGGCTCCATCCTCGGAATGACCATGTATTGGATAAATGGCTATGGGAGACGGACGGATGTAATGTAATATGGTTATCCTAATGTGATAAGGTCAATCTGCCAGAACAGCTGAGTGTGTCATTCCTGAACGGAACATAGTGACCCAGTGAGGATGATCAGTACCTTATATGTCCAGGGTTGCAGGTTTGATACCATATGTGTATGAAGGGTTTATATTTTACTCCTGTACATCTAGGTCCTCCGGCTTCTGTGTAATGCCTCCACCCCCTGATGATCCTGTGCTGGATAAGTGGATGATAAGTGAAGTCCATAATGGATAGATGGATGGATGGATGGATGATTTGGTATATTACATCTGCCTACCCACCAATCCTCTGTGACAACACTTTCAATATTCCTCCCAGTTCCATGTGCCGATGTCACCCCTTATCAGAGTGTCATTTGTCGACTTCACCACTCCTTCCAGTGGCCCATATCACTCTCCATGCGCCTCCCAGTCCTCTAGGCCAGCTTCACCAAGCCTTTCAGTCTCCTTGCCTGGCAGACTGGTGCCCGCAGGTATTCTGATGTGAGTGTCCCAGGTCGAGGCTTGAATCCTCTGCGCTTCCTGTAGGCGGGCCGTCAGGACGACACGAATCTCCAGCTGAGCTTGTTTTCCTTTGCACTGCTGGATTTCCTGTTTGCCTTTCTCTTGGGCTTTTGATAGCAGCTTTCAAAGCCCTTCGGCTGCACTCTCCCAAGACCTCAAAGGGACTCCATCTCCACAGTTTGTTACTTGACCAGTTTACTCTTTATTCTTCTGTTTTTTTAAACTGGCTAAAAAAATTTTTACTCAAAAGAATGATGTAATACATCCTTCTGGTCCTCCTGTGAGTCGCAACGCCTAAAAAATTACGACACCTTTTAAATTATCTACAGTAGTTGACTTTAATCCTACGGGTCTGACGGGTTCCTCAGTGGAAGGGCCCACAGGTATGTTTCACATCCTGCAATGTCAGTCAGTCTTGCTATAGAAGTGAAGTACAATGTTATGAAAATTGACCTGAAGCTCATATTGAACAAGCTTTCAGGCATGTCAATGTATGTTGAGCATGTGCAGTTTTGATGGGGTTGCATTCCAACGGGCCGGTACCACGCCGCACCCTTATCCCAGCATCTGTGTCGGCCTGCTCAGAAGCCCGCCTTGCTCTTGTTCTTTTCTGACAGGCCACCCAAGCAAACCGCCGTGCATTTCAGCATCACATGACATACCAAAAAAGGTGTATATACTGCTTTGTGGAGACAGATGACTCAGCCGTGAACTTGGATCTGTGAGGGGCGCCGCCCAACTCAAAGGTCAGGGGAGTGCAAGAGCAAGGGTGTATTATGGTGGGACATAGACGGACTGGCGGGGAGACACGCCGCAAGTAACAGCAAGAGTGTCATATGTGATCCAAGTGGTTAACCGACGTGTTCGTCTCCATCCATAAAGTTGCCCTTTGAGATTGTGCTGGTGCAGGAGCCCAGAATGGATTCTGTTCACGGACTATACTAGGTTTTGTTTTTTAAGGAGGAGGCAAAGGGGCCAACCTTATCATTAGCCAATAATATGTTTTGAATCGGTGAGTGACAGGCGGGGGAGCACTCCAGGGGCCAATCATCTTTCAGCTGTAGCCAGTGGCCCTGTGGCTCTGCCCCGGTATACACCCATGATTCTGTTTTCTTTCTCAGTATACATATCAGTATATATTGCTTATATGATATTAATATTATTAATCACCTATCTTGATTGCAGTACAGTGAGCCTGCTGATGTGAATGTCAGTCATAGTGGGTCTAGCATCTCACAAACAAAAAATAGTGTGATAAACAAAAAATGTCAGAAGATAAATAAGTTAAAGGTAACAGGAACACAAAAAATAAAAGCTCAATAAAACTGATGTGCAAGATGGCAACGTGAACTCTTCTACTCTTGAAGCAGTTCTGGAAGCAAAAGAACTAGCTAGGCACACCTAGTTTTAGTGGCCACTAAGAGCATGTATACAACTAGAAAATAAGCTGTCAGAAAAGCAACGTATTCTGCCGTCACCCCTCCCCCATCTAGTCCTTTCTCCTCCCACACCCTCCCACATCCAAGTACTGGATGGATCACCTGGAAATATGAAAGTTAATAAATGTTTTTTTTTTTACCTGAATGATCCAAGTCCTTGTTGTGACATGTAGGTCTGAAACCACACCTATTCATTTAGTGCACATTCCACTTACATGCCAATTTGCACAATCTGTATTATTTATGTATATCATTAAAATGTCATTTATATTATTTATATTCCTTATATGTATAAGTACTTGTATTCTATATATTTCTCAATGCACTAAACCCAACATTTTCCACGTCATAGCAGTAATAACTGGAACAGCCACACCAGTGGTAAATCTTAGTAACTACCGAGTAACGTCACGCAGACACATACAGAGCCCAATGGGATTGTCTTCGGAGATCAAATCTTACTACTGCTTAGATTGTTTCTGACTATACTGTACACACACAAACTGATCCTCAAGTGCAGTGGTGTGTATATAAAATATAGGGCTGCACCTAACGATTCTTTTTGTATAGATTAATCTGCCGTTTTTTTTCTTTCAGGTTAGTCAACTAATCTAGTGACTAATTGTTGAACTGGTTGAATAACCTAATAAAAAAATGTCATCACTTTATTAAAAAAAATCTAACATTTTAGTGTCTAATAATGTGCAACAAGGTAGGCAAACTTGAAATCTTTCCAAATAAATTCAAATCATCAATTTCAGTTCAGGAATGGAGGGCTGAAAGCAAAAGTGCAATTTAAAAAAATTAATGCAGTTCAAACAACACTGAAGATATAGCAAAAACACATGCAGCTTCAACTGGATATCAGTGCAAACAAATTGGAGACTGATTCTAAAAAATCAATAATTTGTTTAGCAGTTCACCATTAGTACAAAGGATAACACTTTGACTGCACAAATAATGCAGCATTATGCTATTACTTATGTATTAATTAATCACAGACTAAGTCTTAGTTACATATTGACCTCATGTTCATTCATCATTGATGAATTGTGACATTTTATCTCAGGCAGTGGCTATATTTGTTACTATATCTGTTAATTCTGTAAACCTTTGTGACCTACTGAAGGAACAAGTAATGAATAACACAAATGAATTACTGATCTCATGTTTGTTCATCATTAATGACTGGTGATGCGTCTTTTATCCCAAGCAGTTACTATATTTGTTACACTATCCATCCACCCATCCATCCATCCATTTTCTGTAACTCCTTATCCTATTCATGGTCACAGGGGGTCCGGAGCTTATCCTGGAGGCTATGAGCAAAAGGCAGGGAATGGCCTAGGATGGGGTGCCAACCCATTTCAGGGCACACACAGCCCATTCACACACACACACCATTCACTCATGCCTACAGGGAATTTGGTAACTCTAGTTAACCTCAGCTTGTTTTGGACCTTGGGGGGAAACCAGAGTACCTGGAGAAAACCCCACAAGGATAAAATCTACACACACAGAGCCATGACAGGCAAATCCTAGTCCCAAAGGTGTGAGGCAACAGTGCTAACCACTGCACCACCATGTTGCCCATTACATTTGTCACTATATCTGTCAATTCTTAGCCGATATTGGTGGTTGATATTTAAATTTTAACTTACCTGTACCAGTGTTAAAGACACAACTGCTAAAATAATAGACATCATTACATTGGACAATAGGCTGTTGTCCTTCAGTTAGGCACCACTGGCATCAATTTGATATCCCTTTGTTGTCACAAAGCATTGTTGCTTCAATTTTGTCTCAAAATTTGCTCAGGTTGAGAACTTCCGCCCTGTCTTTAAAGATCTGTTAAATACTTTTTGAATTGTTGTGGTAATGGGATCCAGTGTGCGAGACTGCCATTTTCCTTGATATCAGTATGCAGCACTGCTTCAATTTTGGGGAAATCTCTCTTCCAGTTGGTGACAGAGACACAAATTCTTCAAATACTTTTATGGAAGATTCATGTACACTTTGGCTAAATGAGACCGAAAGCTTATTAGTGAAAATGTTTTGATTACACGTTTTCGGAGCCAGCTCAGACACCTTGCTCCTCTGGGAGTCTATAAGAACTTCATACACAGTTTTTGCCTAGGCAACGTTGATTGGACTGGTGGACCCGCTGTCAGAAAGTTTAGAACCAGCTGGAAGTCAGGCTTCTCTGTATGGTGATTGGGAGACGTCTCAACAAGACAGGATAAACTACCAATAACACAAAAGCTCATGACTGCCAAGTTTCACATGCTGTTAGTAATGTTGGCTCACAGTAATCATTCATTCTGTCGCATGCAGAGGCCTATAAGGATCTCCTGGTGACCCAGAGTGACAGTTCATCATTTTGTATGTCATCTTTTGCCACTGGTGTTTGTAATTATTAAAAATAAAGTTTCATCATTAAGTTTTGAGTTTGTTTTCTGAATTTTTAGTACACTAGTGTGCAGATTAGCTTGCTAGCTAAGCTGTGTGTGTTCACAATGGTCAAATTGCTTGAGAAGGAGCCATACTGGTATAGCTGAGAAATATATAATTTCTTACAAAAAGAAAGGAGTGTAAATTAACATATAAGCAGCTGACCGACTAAAATTGGTTATACTTGAAACTATGGGGTATGAATACTTTATCGTGTTAGTCTGTTCGTTTATTTATTGGACATTTTATTGTTACTAATGTGTCTATTCTTTTGATGTGACACTGGAGAGGATGCCCTTTAAATTTCGTTGTTGTGGAAACAACAATGACAATAAAGCATCTGAATCTGAATCTGGCAACTGTCGACAAAGACTTTTCCCATGCCCTACCACCCCAAAATCAGCTAATTTTGTGTCCATTGTTCCACAGATAGAGACAATTTTTTTCTTCCTCTGATTTTCCAATCAGGCCTGGTGTTTACGCAGCCATCGCCACCCGTAGTCCCTGCTCTCGCCTTTCTCCCTGGCACTCCCAGTGCAAACTCGTCGTTTCGTATTCCAGCAGTCCAGGCTTGTCAGAGACTGCAGGTTGTGAGAGTACACTAGCCTGTGAGGTGCAGACTGCGCACTTGAAGGCATCATTCTGTACGTTTGTCCCACATGCTGAGAGGTTCTGCAGCCCCATCCATCTGCCCTTATGAACCTGAGAAAGGCGTGACTCACACGGCTCTGGCAGGCAGTCACGGGACACTCCTGCCTGGACACACACCATTCTCCTTCCTGGGGCCCGCAGTCACGGGACGTTCCCACCACGACACACGCCGATCTCCTTCCCGGGGCCCGCAGTCACGGGACGCTCCCGCATCGACACGCGCCGATCTCCTTCCCAGTGCCCGCGGGGCCTGCAGTCATGGGATGCTCCTGCCTAGACACAAGCCGATCTCCTTACCGGGGCCCACAGTCACGGGGCGCTCCCGCATCGACACACGCCGATCTCCTTCACGGGGCCCGCAGTCATGCCATGCTCCCGCCTCAACACACGCTGATCTCCTTACCGGGGCCCACAGTCACGGGACACTCCTGCCTCGACACTTGCCGATCTCCTTCCCGGGGCCCGCAGTCACGGGACGCTCCCGCATCGACACACGCCGATCTCCTTCCCGGGGCCCGCAGTCACGGGACGCTCCGGCCTCGAGGCGCGCCGCTCTCCTTCGCGGGGCCCGCGGTCACGGGCCGCTCCCGCCGCGACGCGCGCCGCG
>JAODKC010000137.1:25300142-25311720 GCA_026777985.1 Mormyrops attenuatus | reverse complement strand
CCCCCCCGGGGGCGGGGGGGGGGGGGGGGGGGGGGCGGCCGGCCCCCCCCCGGCCCCCGGGGGCATGGGGGGGCAGACGCTCGAGTCTCCTCTTTCTGCTGGTCTTGGCTTCTCTGAGGAAGAACAGAAACAGGGGGGCATGATCTCAGCAGAGACCCCGGGTAATTTAAGAGCGGGAATTTGTGGTGGTCAGGGGCCAGGGGGAACTGGGGGGACTGGGGGGGGTGGGAGTGTTCCACTAGCCATGGGTCAAACACGAATCCCAATTCACACAGACCATCAAATGAATGTGCATATCATAACACGGCAAGTTCAAAACTTTATCCAGTTCCAGATTCTTCCGGGTTGCTTCTGATTAAAGGGTCTCATGAAAAACCAAAGTGTTACTTACCTGTCATGTCAACCACAGGGATTCTCTGTGCTCACGACAGGAGAGCCCCCCCGTTGCTATCTCTCACTCTCACCATCCTCATGTCGTTAGTACTCTGGATTGGTTTAAACAGCCGTACCAGTCACGCCCTACACCGTACCCTCGAGGTCCATAACGGAACGCAGGCAGCCCCATAATGGAGTGTGGGACCGGAAGGTTCTGAGGTGACGGCATGCTTTTTATCCTGGACATGTGTCACTTCGAAATCTGTCACACCTGCATGTATGTCTCATGGACAACAAGATGGGGCAGGCGAGGAGAGAATTTCCCCATGGGGATTATTAGTAAAGTATCACTATTCTACTCTGTGGTTCCCTTCAGCCCTTCCTCAGTGCCAGAACAAAAATCTCTTTATTAGAAGCAATGTCACCACCCATTAGCAGAAAATGAAGAGTAAAGCTAATTCACCACAAGGTGATTATATCATAATTCCAAAAATAGAATTACTGTGCTTTATAGGGGAAGATTACAATCATGTTTGTATGATTGCATTGCAATGTAAACTTGCCAAAGGTTTGTATATAAAAGCAAATTCTATGGCTTTTAATTTAACTAATTTCTACCCTTTTATTTAGCTAAACATTTTTACTGGAGCAGTTCCTGCAGGCAGTCCAGTACATGTGGTTACATATGCTGGTGTCTCTAAAGTGTCTGTGTGTGTATATGTGTGTGTGCATGTCTGTGTGTATGCATGCGC
This sequence comes from Mormyrops attenuatus, assembly GCA_026777985.1. NCBI lineage: Eukaryota > Metazoa > Chordata > Actinopteri > Osteoglossiformes > Mormyridae > Mormyrops > Mormyrops attenuatus. The sequence goes on along the minus strand of JAODKC010000137.1, from coordinate 25,310,593 downwards.
GTGTGTGTATATGTGTGTGTGTGCATGTCTGTGTGTATGCATGCGCGTGTATGTATATGTGCGCGTTCTCTGATGATCTGGCCATCCAGGGTGTCCCCTGCCTTTTCCCCTCCATTTCCTGTGAGGCTCCAGGCATTATGGGTAACCCTGTCCCCGATAAGTCCTTTTGGAAGATGGATGGTGGCCCCATGATTGCATCCCCCTGGCCTTCCTGCCACCTGCATACTCACTGAACATCCTTTCCTTCAAGAATGAACAAAGCAACGTATCTCAGTGTTACGGCCATGCAGACTCTGCAGTCCTCAGACACCATTACAGAGCAGCAGTTTGCTGATAATGACCTGCCTGAACCCTGAAGTGAGCTGCCAAAGAAAAAGAAACAAAATTCTGACAGCAATTCTAAGAATGACCACATTCATTTTGCACCTTGGTGAATGAGTGAACAGTAGGTGGCGTAGCGGTTAAGGGCCCAGATCCCGAAGTGGCACCTTGTGGGTCCTGTTGCATTACCCTTGAGGGAAGTTGTTACCCTGTAGTGAAGTTCTCCGTGGTTCACCAGCACGCGAAGGAAACAGCCACATTGCTGGCGGGGGGGGGCGGGAGGGGGTTAATGTGCAGGAGCAGCAGGCCAGACGGCGCCTTCGCGATTTTTGCGCAACTGTGACTTAAGTTGCTGAGCATAGACACACACCCACACACACGTACGCACACACATAGATAGAGATACACAGAGAGGCAGCTGCCAGCAGGGCCTGGGCCAGCCTGACGGGGGCGCCGCCACAGCCAACAGGTGTCTGTCTCCAGCTGCTCTGTGTTGGCTGGCATCACCAGTACAAATCAATAAAACTGGGTTAACTCCAGCAATCTGCTGGTGGCGGGCCAAAGTAATCACTGGCAGGGACTTTAAAAAAATAAATTAAATAATAAAAGGCAAAAAAAACATAACCATTCAAAGGTACTCTGTTATCCTGTGGGTTCTGTGCAGCTGGTACTTCTGTCCAACCAGGATGTTAATCTGAGACCAGTAAAGGAAAGCAGCATGCCAGGCCAAGAGGCCCTGAATATATCACAGGTGCCACTATTAATCTGCACCTACATCTGTGCTCAGATGACGCCTCTGCGCTGTTTATGGTGTAGCTGAACAAGAATGCGGATAGCATGAGAATCCCCCGAAGCAGGGCAAGAAGAACTTGAAAGTTACTCCTGAGAAGGCTGATGCCTGAGAGGGGTGTGGGAGGTGGGGCTGATCAAACTGGCCTGGAGATTTAATGCAGTCACATGATAGTCTGACAACAGCCGGACCACTGAGTCTTTGCTGCTGTTGCAGGTGAACTGGCCGCTTTGAAGGCTCAAGTGATGGGGCGAGGGGAGATCTCAGGGGAGACTCTCAGCCATGTGCCTGGTGTGCTGACAGTTGGACACATTTCACTTGGCACTTGCAGGGATTCGCTGTAGACATCACTTGGCTCTGCATTTGTCACTACCTTGAGGGGTGACAGCGACACCCCATATACACCTTTTAACACCTCTTAGCAACGCTATGCAGATCAGTGCACAGTGATTACCAGTGATTTGTGGCATATCTAAAAACCCAAATCGCTTCCTCAGTACCTCAGTACAATAATGATAATGACAGGACCAGGTAATTTATTCATCTGGCTGTTTTTCTCCACCAAACCTTCATTTAATTGCCTAATTAACCACCCACTCCTCCATTAGAGGCAGATTTGTGCCCAAATGCAACATTTAACGTTGGTGCAAGTTTCCTGAACACATGGCAAAGTGGGTGCGATTAAGCTCTCAGACGCACTTTAACCTACAATTAAAAAAAAAAAAAGTCAAATTAAGATTATTAAGCTATTAAACCAATTATGGCATAAATTTATTTGATTGACTAACTATAAAATATATGGGGGTGTTTCTCACTACCAGTTATGTATAAACCACCTAAAATTGGTTATAGGAAGCCAAACTGTGAAGGCTTTCCCAAGCTGTTCAAGATGAGTTCCAGCACATTCCAGGACTGCCGCACGGCACAGAACGGCCAACAAGCCCCAACGGGGATCACTTACACCACTCTTATTATCCTCCCTGGGGGGCTTGGCCCTTCTGTGCCATTCTTTCCTTTTCCCACCGTGATCTCTTAAGTAGTACACAGTTTGAACAACTAAGTTCCTGTCAGAGCACACGTCCTGGGGAAATATTATATGCTTCTACTCTTTCGTTAAGGGAAGTGTGGATATGAAATCACATTTTTTTTCTTTTCCCCAAGAGTTTTGTATTTTGTAAGGCAGGTGGCAGCATTAAAATTGCATTTTTGCAGATAGGGTTGAAAATAATCCACTCAGAAAGGTGCTAAAGAGACCTGATTACTTGTGTAAAACCAGGTGACCTGGCTGACTGCTCAAGGCAGAATAATGCGTGACGTTGCATGGACAGCACGCATCTCCAGGTGACCTGGCTGACTGCTCACGGCAGATTAATGCGTGACGTTGCATGAACAGCACGCATCTCCAGGTGACCTGGCTGACTGCTCACGGCAGATTAATGCGTGACGTTGCATGAACAGCACGCATCTCCAGGTGACCTGGCTGACTGCTCACGGCAGATTAATGCGTGACGTTGCATGAACAGCACGCATCTCCAGGTGACCTGGCTGACTGCTCACGGCAGATTAATTCGTGACATTGCATAAACAGCATGCATCTCGAGGAAGGTGCCTCCTTTGATGGCAGCAGATAAAAGTCGGTGAGCCGTTTTGACCACGGTTCCCAAATGCAAATGTTTTTACCAAAGGTTTATCAGTAGCTGAGAGCTGTGCATGACATTATCTGCGTGTATATGGTCCCTTCTCCCCAGCTTTCTCTGCTTTGTCGATTAACAGACTTTTGTTTTCTGACTTTAAGTCCAAATCGTCCTTGCCAGATGAGCTTCATAATAGAATTCTTCTCTGGTGAGGCTGTGCTTTGGGATCCCCCCCGCCCCACTCCCAGCCAAAAGTCGTAGTGAAGCTCAAATGATTCCAGAACGGTGGGACCAGAACTCACATCCCATATTTTTTCTGGGGCCATAGATGAGCCAGACCTGGGATGGAGGGATGGGCCTCTTGGCTTTGCTCCGCCCCTCTTTGCTAGCCCGCTGCCTCAGATCCCGGGCAACAACCCTGCGATTTTTATCACCGATTAGCAGGAAGAACGTAAGGTGAGACGGTGTCTCGCCGACCAGCTGTTCCGCTTTCCAGCTGGGCCACCGCAGCGCCCAAGAAAGGAAGTTAGGATCTCCAGCCACTAGACACCCTGTCAGCCATTCTAAGGCTTTTCTAAGTATAACGGAAAAGCGTCATGCAACGCTAATGGGCATAAAGAAAAAAAAAAAGAATAATCACAGACAGTGACAGAGAGCTGAGATCACCTTAACGATAGAGGTCAGAGGATGGGATGGGAGGTGAACCCAGAGTCGACAGCTTGTGTCACATTGCCGCATTTTCCTTAATAATAACAGAGGATTTCACTACCTCCCTTTTACATAATCCTATTTGTTCTGTGGTTCTGCGCTGCGCTCGACCGGAGGAAATCTGTGAAAACACACACGTGTTCTCTGTTACGGAACAACATCGCAAAGGCGCGGCGCCAGATGCAGCCGGAAAGCAGAAAGTATAAACCCAGACAGTGATATACAATCAGCATAATTGCACCATACACACAGAAACGCGAAACAAGTACTGAAAGCACACATGAGACGTGATAAGTTACACAATAACTTAGCGATCATAATTGGTGTCTTTTTATGCTGTTTGGTTTAAATGTGCCACAGTAACACGGATGCATGAACCAGAACTGTCCCAAGGACGATAAAATCTTAAAAGGGCATGACTGATGATGATGAGAAATACTTTAATAAGCTGAGAAAATGGATGTGATTTATGGGAAGGCATGTGCTAGCCTGGGTCTCCCACGGTAATTAGGGTCAGCCCCCAGCTGTGACTGGAAGGGGGCCATCTTCACTGGTTTGTCTGTTGTGGATCCATGATTGTGCCCCCTGTAGGTGGGTCAGGGTTGTGCCCTGCACACAGGAGAGGACTCCGCAGAGCTCTGCTCTTCTCCTTGATGGGTGAAGGCTATCCTGCAGCAAAAAGGCACTGAGATCCTGCTGATGTCTGTCGGCCGCCGTTTTCCCAAGTGCCTGGTCTTTGGCTCCACCCCCTCATGTGTAAATACTCGTGGACGGACCTTCGCTCGCGTCACCCGCCAACATGTGCACACAAGACAGAGCACCTGTGTTCTCCACACACCCAGGTCACCTTAACGACTGAAACTGTGTAAACATGCCCCCTCCACACACAACCTCAGGCACACACACACACCTTCCCCAGAATGTTACATCACCTCCCCTGATCTTCTTCCATGTGTGGTCAGCTGGAGGCCCCCCCGGCAAACAGAGGACAAAGTGGAGCTTGTCTCAGGCCTCAGCGGGAACCTGCAATGCAGCGAGACTTTGTCACACTCTGAAGACCTTCTGAAAGTGATTCAAGCAGGTGCAATTAAAGATCAGTCTGAGACACAGTCACAAAGAGGCCCCTAACTTAGCGTTACCCCCCCTTCCCAGCCAGATTCCCTGTTAACTTTATAAACAGTGGCTTGAAAAACTGCCACAATAGATGATTTATTAAAAATTACACAGGCAACTGAGGGTAAACGTCTTACCCTGACACAAAGCATTTCTTTTTGTTCCTTCTGACGTATTAGTGAATGCACTACAATTTCACCACATTCCCTTCCTGTTTGCAACCGATTCTGGCAGGGGACCAAAAGGCATGTGGTCATTCTGAACTTCAGGATAAAGGGCTCTTTCTGTGGTTCAAAATATGTCACCACCTCTGTGTACTTCAGATCTGGAGTATTCTTCTCAAATTCATAATAATAATAAATTATAAATTATGATCCATGTGCAATGCTTCTGAAAAAAAAAAATCTTTTTTGTAATTAAACGTTCGAACAAAAATAGTTCATTGTCGTGTCCATCGACTATCAGAATAGCTATACTATATTCTTACGCGCTAATGCTGAAAGTACGCAGAATTTTTATTGTCAGAAGATAGTACAGATGCAGCTGACGGTTTCGCCGTTCTCAAAGGTACAACAGGTTTACCATTGTGGGATTTACACCAGTCACCTAACAGCAGCCTGCCGTCTTCGCTGGTGACATCATCATTTTCTGCAGACCCTCAACCTCCCCCTTTTCAGACAGAACCTGGGTCTTGTGGCTTGGAACAGGAAGTACAGTGCATTCCATGCTGCATTCTGGGAAAAAAGACACTTTGCAGAAGCTCTAGTGTTGTAAGATCAAGCCCCTTGAGTCCAGACATCACGGATGAAAAACTGTCCATAAGAAAGAAAAAAAATGAGTTTATTGGAAGCAGCTGATTTTTTTTTCACACTCTCACATTTCCATCTGGCTTCCCAGAAATGCGTAACACATCTTTGTTTCTCAGTACTGCCCTGATTGTGATGTTGTATTAAAAATATTTAACAGCATGTGAAATTCCCAGTCACATCCTGAGAAAGTACAGCGGTATTACGGCATAGTATCAACTGTCAACACTAATCGCTAGTAAGTAATTGACCTTGATGAAAAAACACAACTTTACTAAGATGAGTAAGAAAGGGAGCAGGGTGTTTAAGGCATTTTTAAGGGGTAGTATCAGGTGCTCTGTAAGAGGCTGCATGTCACATTCCTCCTCTGTAAATCTGGATGATTATCCGGGAGCATAAAGGTAGGAGACCACAGTGAGGTTTTTTTTGGTAGAAGCGAATTCTCCCCATCCAGCAGCAGCCCTGCACTGCCCATAAAAGCATCTCCTCATTTTGAAGCTGCGGAAAATGTGAGACTTTCCTATAGTAAATGCTGTGACCTCTCCAGTTAGCCTGCTGGTTGTGCCGCCCATTGGCCGGCTGCTGTTTTCACGGGTCGGACGCACTTGGGCTGGAATTCGCTGGGCTTCCTGCCTTGGCTCAGAAAGAGAGGCAGGTCCTGGAGGCCGCAGACGCATCTGTATTTAGACAAGAAGGGGCTTAACGCACACTGTCTTAGGCACTCAGGGAGATGCTGTATATTTGCCATCTACGTGCAGGTTTTGGCCAGATGCACACTAGCACTCTCTCTTTCCCTCCCTACCTCTCCCTCCCTCTCTCTCTCTCAGTGGAATGAATTTTGAGTCACTCCCTGGCAGCGTGTTGAAACATAGGTGGAAAATGGCAAGAATTGGGGAGTCAGCTGCTCATCGCCCCCCCCCACCCAAAAAAAATAACATCCACAAACACAACCAAAGTAGGTCTCAACTGAATGGGAAAGTCTTCTCCCCCCGTTTCTCATGTTACATGGGATGTGTGTTGCTGTTTGTTGTGGAGTAAAATGTCTTCCATTTAAGAAATACATGAAAGACAAAAAGAAAAGAGAACACCCACAGAAGGAGGATGCTGGTTACTGGACAAAGGAGTAAACCGTTTTCTTGGCATGAACTTCAGCTTTACATGTGTGACAGATGTATGTCAAACTATCGAATTTACTTTTAGAATTCCAGTTATTTGTGGGGGTGGCTTTTCAAGCTGTTTACAAGGAGATAGATAGAGACAGCCATAAATATATCGGAGAGCACTGAGGCCTAAAGGTGTAGGCTGTGCCATTTCTTCATGCATTTCTGTTTGCTTGCTTCGTTTTAAGCATTGTACAGTCTGCCGCAACATGTCATTTGGAGTGGCCTTTTCTATATTTGAACTGGGAGGTATGTAATTACCACGTTTCTTTGACTGAGAGAGACAGACAGAGAGAAAGAGGGAGTGAGACAGATATAGGGTGAGAGATGGGAGACAGGGAGAGAGAGAGACGCACAGACGGCAAGAAACAGGGTGAAGTTGACAGACAGAGAAACATATACACAGAAGAGTGGAGAGAGAGAGAGAGAGAGAGAGAGAGAGAGAGAGAGAGAGAGGAAGTGAACACAGTGTCTGAGTCACAAGCCGAAGTTTAGATCCCCGAAGTACTCACTTCGCTGACATAGCAGCCTTCACTGCACACATCTCTCCTTGGCGCTACAAAAACTTAAAACGGGGCGCCTGCCCACCCCGCCCCTCCTCTTCACACCGGGGATCTTCGTCCAGCCCTCAGCAGCTCATCGGCTATTTAATGAACACCAGGAGCCTGAGTAGCCGCCGCTGAAATGGATGTCTGGAGGCTCTGTTTTTCCGTCTTCTTCTTGGGCATAGCGCAGATCCCCGTCCACCGCGCCATGCACCGTGAGTCCGCTTCTCGAATACTTTCTTGGACGTGCGGTCTATGTGTTTATAATAATAATAATAATAATAATACGTGTTATTATTATCATTATTATTTATAATGATGCGACTTAAAAAGTGTTTAAGAAAGGTTGCGTTTCAACTGTAGTATGTGGTGGAGGCTGCTTTGAGTAAGAGTTAAATGCGCGCAGCAGGTGGTTTCAGCCCTTGAGAAGTGCTTAAAAGTTTATGGTTGATACATAGTTTTGGTTATCGGATACCTGGGCGCCGGTAACTCAATACGACAGGGCAGGTCCCCCGGTCCGTGCGCAGGTATGCAAACTCCACACTTAGGACGCTTCCTTAAGCTTTTGTTTTTTTCAGCGACCCCCCCAGAGAAGGACACGAAACACACCAGCGGCGGTGTTTTCTTCCGCTTACTTTACTACGAGTTCGACTTCGCTTTTACTCCGTTCTTGTCACCGTAGAAGTAAATAACAATAACCGGGCGGCGCACAAGCATTGACTTCATAACGGATTAACTTTCGTTTGTAACTAGTATCACGACCGCAAATCAATCGCATGACTAAACAGTCAGCGGTTTATTTATTTGTTTTGTATTAAAACCCCAAGAGCATCTGCATCACACTTAGTATTGGTGTGGTAGTGATTATTATGAGCAACAATATAAATATTATAAGTCACTCACTATACTGTATGGTATCAGAACAACCGTACTTAAAAGATAAATAAGATTATTGCATTAAGACACACCTGGACGGTCCAAATGCTACCGTGATTTACTTTTTAGCACGTTGCTAGTTGGAAGTATCCTTGGTATATTTGTGTAAATAAAAATTTAAATATTGTTTATTGCTCTGGTCCGCTTTCGTCCCGCAAATAGTGAGTAAACGCACGCAGTTTTGTCAACTTTACTATGTAAGTGTGTCTTATGTATAGAATATCGAATATTATCTGCGAGGATGATTGCCCCTGTCTATCTGATAACGCTGCAGTGTACTCCATTTTTTTCCGTCTTCAGTGGGGTTGTTCACATGACTAATAATACAAATTAAGCTATAAAACTCCCTTGATGGGCCCTCTGGCAAGTGAGCTGAGGAGAATATACTGTTGTACATTTAACTGTCTACTAAACCACAGCCGAAACAGCTGTGTGTATCTAGTCCAGCTGAGCGCTTAAACAATGAATCACACTTGCTATTTAAATTAAGAAAATAAGCATCATAAGTAGCAATTAATAGCGAGCAATAGGGGCAGTATTGTCCTGACTTCAAGAAGGAAGGTTGGAAATGCATAGCTTGGCAGATTTGCTGGCATTTAGTTTGTGTTCTCATCTAGCAGGTTACAATGTCTCTAGCTTTAACCCATCTCACTGGTAGAACAATGCAGCAGGCTGTCAGCCAGAAAATGTAACATTAAACACACATATATGTATCACTACCGAGTATGATCCATCCATCTATCCATCTGGCAAAAAATGTTACTCATTCATGGTTGAGTCCAAGTATCTTGCAAATGGTGATTTATGGTACGGTGTGACTGCACTTTGTCCCCCATGACCTGTCATGTGAGACAGAAGTTACCATGGCTGAGAAGTGATCTGGAGTGGCCAGGTCCTCCTAGAACTGAAAGCACCCAGGTTCTGTCCCAGCGCCATCTTTCTGTCCTTGTGGGCGTGTTGTGAATGACGTGAGGGGGGTGATGAGGCGGGTTCGCTCGCGTGGTGGATTTGCGCTCTCTGTAAAAACATGCCACGTGTTTAATGCCTTTTCCAGCATGTCTGGCAAATATGTCTGTAGCTATATGTTTATGTATCACATGCTTTGTCAGCCCTTGTAGCATATCTGTGTGCTTAGATCCCTCTAAGCACCTGGCACATGGTCACTGGCTTGGAATTTGCCAGAGGGACCCATCTTCTCCACCGTAACCTAGGAAACGGAGACTGTGCCAAACAGCTGTCGCCAAGCCAGTGTGCTCCGTGGGACTCCCAGACCAGAACGTCTTTGGCCAGGTTGCAAAGCCTGCCCCCAGGCCATGGCTGGAAACTTGCTTATCAAATTAAGTTGCTTATTTAGTCTGTTTAGGTGCATTTTTATTCTAATGGTGTACCCCAACTATTTATAATAAACACATTTTGGTGTTAACAAACACAAATGACACCAAACACAAAGTCCATCCCTGCCGTGCTGCAAAGGAATTCCGTCTGGAAGTCACATGTTGCTGACGGGCCTCCGTGATTGGCAAGCAGGTGTTGGCTTGTGGAATTGGTGACACCGGTGTATGAGCAGCCACCTCATTGGACGGTTTAGGAAGTGGTGTGATGCCGCGAATTTCAAATGATTTCATCCAAAGTAAAGATATGAGGCTTATACTGCGGCTTCAAGTTTCTGAACTTTTCTGTGTGCTCTTTCCTCACATTTGTTATGAACATTATGCTCTTACCAAATTTGATGTGGTTGCCATGGTTACTGCGTTTAAGTTTCTCATTGAGTGTGTTCCTCTAAGCTCACAAGTTTATTTTAAGCTCATAAGTGTATTTTTATAACCATACCTTTGGCTAGGGATGAACACCTGCACCAGCTTCTCAGTACCATCCACCCCCCCCCACAATTACAGGCAGTTGAGCCCAAATTAGGCCGCCCTCCTTGCCTCCCTCACCGCCGCAGCACCTGACTGCAGAGCACAGCCTCACGTGCAGCACCTCTGTGCGCCAGCCTGCTGTTTCGGTTTCTGCGATGGCCAGAAGGGCACCACTCGCGCATGTCTCCGGACGGCCTGTTCTGGATTCCTTATCCGCCACCTGTTGTCTGCACCGATGTATCAGGCTCGTGCACCCCGATTGCCAGGCCCGTGCTGTCCCGACATGATAAGAGATCAGAATCGAGACGGTGTGGTAGAGCTGGGGGCGCAGCAGCTCAACGTGGGGGTCATGTGAGGGCAGGGAGAAGCGACATGCGTGTGGATGCGTACGCAGTCTGTGTTTCCTGCACCCTGCTCGTAATGTGTCGCGCACATGGTATGTGGCTGAGGGTGCCGCTGTCGCTCAGGCTCGCCTGCTCCACCACCGCTGTTTTCCGCCACCGCTGAAGAACACAGCCCGCGGGGGGGGGGGGGGGGGGGGGGGGGGGGGGGGGGGGGGGGGGGGGGGGGGGGGGGGGG
>JAODKC010000137.1:25271623-25295169 GCA_026777985.1 Mormyrops attenuatus | reverse complement strand
AAGATTTTAACAACTCTGAGCTATTAGTTAGGTTCTCCCCAAACGAGCTTGATGGGCCGAATGGCCTCCTCTCGTTTTGTAAATTTCTTATGTTCTTATAGTAGTGACATAGTAGTGACTGCATGTGTACATGCGTGGTCATTTTAAAATACATTTATTTGTGATCCATTTGTGCATACTGTGATAAAGAGCTTACAAATGGGGACATTTTATCGATATATTTATTTTTGCTGTTTGTTTTTCAGGTAGCTTTTCTTTGTTTAATTAAGGTGCTCTTATGGAAATTGGATTTTGGTAGTTAAGTTTCTAAACACCCGTAGAGGTTCGCACATTTAAGATGGGATCCATGAGGTTCCACTGAAGAGCAAAATGCATGCAAAAGTGAGTGTTCGCACATACTGAGGACTCTGCAAGCACAGCTGGTCCGGAGTAATCGGGGAAATAGACGGATGGCATCAAGTCACCAGCAAATGGCAACAGAAGCGAGTGGCTTTGAGAAACAGGTGTGACGTTGGAGGCCAACTGAGAATCAGCCTGTTAATTCTAACTGTGGGGGGAAAAAAAGCTGGACAAGTGCTGTAAGAGAAGGTCACACTTTGAAGAGTAACGTTTAAATTATCTGGTGTGATGGGGTTTTGAGTTGTAGAGCTTAGCCGTTACTGCCTGATCTGGAATCGCTGTTTCATCTTTATTGACGCAAAGGGAGCATCACTAAAGATTTGTGAAGCGGAGGGGGTCTGATTACTGGAAAATAATGAGAATATACAATTTATACTAATTGGTGTATTTAAAACGGGGAAACCAAAGACTCTCGAGTGGGTTAGACAGAGTCCTCCACAGCTGATGTTGACACCTTCCTGCTTTTCCACAGACCTGTCCCCCATAAAGTTCCACAACCTCTGCAAGTTCTGCGACTTGAAGCGCTCAACCTGTGATGGCCAGAGCAATTGCCTGACCGACTGCAACATCACGTCCACCTGTGCACTGGAGGAGGAGGTCTGCGTCAGCATCTGGTGAGTCCTGACACTGAGGCCGCTACAAGCTGGACTCACAGCTGATCCCAGATCAGAGGGCAGCAGCCTCCTCCTACCACAAATGCCATCATAGTAGTGCTTCAGCCATATCATCCATCCATATCTTCCAATTCTGTACCTGTATCTGTCACAGGGGGGTTGGGAGCCTGTCCCAGAGGCTACGGGCATAAAACTCAGGATGGGGCACCAACCCACCACAAGGCACACTCACACACCTATAGTCATTTTGGTAATTCCAATTAACCTTAGCGTCTTTATGGACTGTGGGGGGAGACTGGAGTGCCCAGAGAAAAACCCACAATGACACAGGGAGGGCATGCTAACTCCACATATACACAGAGCCACGGTAAAAACTCAAACCCTGGCCTCAGAGGTGTAAGGCGACAATGCCGACCACCATGCCACCTCACCACATCATCTAAAACCCTCCTCTGTTGTATAATAAAGGAGAGGATGGGGCCGTCCTCATAACCCCACACATTGAATGCCGTTGTGAAAAATTTGCGGATTAGTCTTATGCTTACTTATGTAATTCAGTGAAATATCAGGCATGGCTTCTGCTCAGTTTGACTGAAACTCCCAGCTTTGTGATTGACCAGTCTGGTCTGTTTCCCTGTCCGTCCTCCCAGGAGAAATAAGCAAGACAACAATACAGTGGAGACACTTTGCCACGACCCGTCCAAAATTCTGTACGGTCTGTTCCTGACCGACTACAACAACACAAAATGTGTGATGAAGGAGACCGTCTCCCAAGGCAGCAGCATCTACATCTGCTCCTGCTCCAAAGAAGATGAATGCAATGACATTCTCATCTTTCACACCCGTGAGTAACCTCCGGTCTGTCGCCCCATCCATTGGTCTGGTCTGATACTGTTCCAAGAGGCGATACAGAGCAACATCTCTTTGGTGAAGCAGGACCAGTGAGAAAGAATCAACAATGTAGAACCAGAAAATTAAAACCAATGAGAGAGTTTCTCGTAGCAACAATGACATCATATCCTGTGAACTCCTAAACAGGAAGTTGTTACAATGCTGGACTCAGTCCTAGGTGGAAATGTGTGTCTTTCAAGGTCAGTGATAGACAAAGTTATAATTTGTTCATTTTTGTGGGTCCGTTGTGTTTGTCCTTCTTTTGAAAAAATTGTGCTTTCATCCTGCCAATACATTATTTAGTCTTCTATTCAATATGCAATTGTCCCTGGAGTTTTAAATGTAACTCATCTTTTAGCAAGTACTTTCAACAAATAGTGAGAGACTTTATCTTGCAGTATAAAATTCAGCATGACGTAAATACATCACTTTACAACTCTACACTTTACTCTTGGAGCCAAAAATCACCAAAGGAAATGGGTTTGTATGCTTAAGTTCAGGAAGGGCATCTTTCCAGTTGTTGCAGAATTCTGCAGTTCCTGTGCCTGTATGAGAGCATTCTGCTCTTTTGTGTGTGTGTGCGTGTGTTTGTGTGTGAATGCGTGTGTGTTTCTACACCAAATCCCTCCAGCTACACAAGCCAGGACTAATCTTTGTTTTTGCTGCATGTTGCTAAGGATATGCAGTGGTTGTCATAGCATTTTGCTCACTGTAAAGGCAAACAGTTACTCCAATGTGGTGCTTCTGTAGTTTAAATGTGATTTTGATGAGTATGGCAGAGAAAATCTTGTAGCTTCACAGCAGAAGTGCATGCAGCCTTGGGATGGGGTGGCAGCTGGAATTGCATCCGCATTCTCCAGGAGAAGGAGCGCGTTCCACAGGAGCATGGATGCATGCCTGACAGCGAAACACGCCGAGATGATTGCTACACCAGGCTCACAGATGAGGGGGTGGAGCATCGTCCCTGTCTCCAGGGGTCTTCTCTTCTGTGGGGGGGCAGGCCAGACAGGTCCGGCTTGGTTCGGAAAAGTGCTGTAGAGATGCAGACGTGTGGTTTCCTGTCTGTGTTTAATTTGAAGTGGAGCAGCAGAACCTGGCAGGGATCACTCGCGCACAATTTCAGCCAGATTTCACATACATCAGCACCCCCTCCACTTGCCCTGGTACGCTTGGGGGGGGGGTTACTGGGGGATTTGTAATGTGGGACAGGCTCACAGGTACACAGGCCAGCTTGAACTGCTGCGGCAGAATTTGTACGGTCACCTCGTTAAGAAGGCTTAATTTTTAGCTGACAGGAAATAGGAAGGGCATGGTCATCTGGACAGGTTTACTGGCACAAAGATTCACGAGACACACCCAACATTTATAGTGCTGACAAAACCAGTTAGGGGTGAGCTGAATCTGCTGAGAAAACTGGGAAACCTGGCTTTCCCCTCCTGAAATGGCATGGCAGGATCCCCCAGGTCACACATCTGTCTGACCCTCACCAGGTCTGGAGCATTATTCCATGGAAGGGAGAGTCAAAGCCACTTGTCCATCACAAACTCAAGCACATGGGCTCATTTTGTCTGGCAAAAACCATTCGAGCACGGTGGTGAGAAGTGTCAAAGTTCCGGAATGCTGCATCGGAATGTGAACAGCTGCCTATTGTTGAAGAAACCACAGACCTCATGGAAGGATATTAGGCCACTAGTGTCTGAGCTATAGATTAAGCCTGAAGCTGAAGAACAAGAACACCACAGATGTAAGCTCCCTTGAGACATTGGGGCTTGACCTGAAGTGAAATGTGTACGCTCCCGAACCCCAAAATGTCACCAGGCCTGAAGGTGTTCTTTCTGGGCCAAGATGCCTCCATGACACTGAGAGGGTACCTTTTGTTGTAGCCATTGCCAGTGAAGCTGTGATCGATTGTTGAAATGAGATGGTGCTTCACTGATTGATATCCAATTTTGTTTGGGTTAAGAAAATCATTCACGACAAGGATGGGATTCGAACCCACGCGCGCAGAACACAACGGATTAGCAGTCCATCGCCTTAACCACTCGGCCACCTCGTCATATGTGGCAGTATGATTATTGCTACTCATATATATCACTATTGGCATCAAATCTTAGAGGTATGAGATAGCAGTGCCAGGCACTGAAATTCAGCCATCCATGTGGAAAGCCATGCGGATTTTGCAGAACGAAATTTTTGTTCTATTTAAATTGAATCTTGTAACAAATAAATAACAAAAGTGGTTCATTCTTGGCAATGACCTATTGAGCAGAAAGACCTGTTTTTGAGCTGGGAACAGTATGCGGGTGGATACTCCTTCTGCTGGAGTGATATGTTCTCCGGGTTCCAGGAAGTCTGTGATTGTTTACAGAGCGTTTGCCACTGGACCTAGAAATGCCTCATGCTGCTACCCCCACTCCCCGCTAGCGCTTCTAGAAACACCTAAGAAGTCACAATACCGTTAGTGCGGCACCAGCACCGCGAGCGGGCATACCTCCCTGTCAGTGATTTGCTGCTCCTACAACCGCCGTTGATGTCAAGATATGTGAGGGGTGGACTTTGTAAAAATGTCTGCAACCAAAACAAATGTCTGACTTTGTTGGCCGACTGTGGTGGCTTTGGCGTGATGCACCGTGGGATTTTTTTTTTTCTTCAGCTCTGCCGCATGTCCTGCATGCTTTTTTGATGGCCTTAATGAGAGGTGTGATGAATCTATTCAGAGAAAATGCGAACAGGATCGTCCCGGCGTGCTGATTTTGCTGCCATTGAACTGGCTTTGCAAGGGCTCTGTCCTACTGAGGGAGTCTGCAGGAATGCTTTAAGAAGACTACTGTTCTGTTCTCAAGCTAATTTTTGTTCATTTTAAATGGTCTTCTGCTTCTCTCTGTGGGGTTGGGGAAGGAAACCTCCACCTCATGACAATCCTGCTGCCCACACCGCCTGTCACTCCCCACATCTGCCGCCCTCATATCCAGCCAGCTTTCCTGACAGAGGTTCCATCTGCATCTGGAGATCAAAAGCTCACCTTGGCACCGTTTGGCGCCTCTCACTGTCAGAGTTTGAATTCCAGACGAACTTATCAAGGAGGCTTCAGCAGACAGTCTCACTTTGAATTCTCTGAACATACTTAATAGGAGCAAAGCATGGTAAATTAGACTGATACCGGGCTTATTTTTGTACAGAAGCATTGGCCTGCTGTTAGCTCGCTGTTCTGACCTCGGGGTATTTGTAAAAGAAGAGCATGACAGGGGAAAAATGGCTGGTGTTTACTCTTGTCAGCTGCACATCTTCAGCAATTCCACATCCGGTGGAATCTGAGCCTCTGGGGGGAAAAGCAGCCATTTGTCACCTGCAGTGACTCACTGCCTTTTTCCAGGACACCCCAGACCGAAAACTTTAACAGAGCACTAACACTCTATGCCTTTATGTTCTAACATTTGTATGAGTTCTGCCAGTAGTTGCAGGATTGTTCTATATAAAACAACAGGAAATATCAGGCACCTTTGGGTAAACACAGTGCATTCCACAGGAGTGCCAAGCTAGGGTTCGCACCGGCTCTTATTAGTGGGGGGATGTTCTTTTAAGACAATGATATTCAGGGAATGTGGTGAACAATGGGAGTTCCTACAAACGGCAGTTAGGTTGCCCCCTGCTGGTCCCTGGTCGCCCCAACTTCCCAGTTGACGTCAGGAGTGGTAATGTCATATTTGTGGAGATGTTAGCAAGACGGTCTCTTGGGATCAGCAGTGAGTGGTGGAGAGGAATCAATCCAGCCGTGTTTTCTGCCCCTAAGGCAGATGGTGTAGGTGAAGCAAAGCTGGATGGGTGGTTTGTCATGTGACATTTGGCTTTGGCCCAAAAAAACTACTAGAAGAGTCCAGCAAGACACTGTGGTTCATGTGCCACCCAGGACCGCGTACAGACTGTGTGCATTCCCAGCTAACCCAGCCTTTGTTTAAGACCTGGGGCTGGGATCTGGGGGAGGGTGTCCATTGCCCATTTATAGTGATATCATGTCTGAGTTGGGTATCCCGGCCCTTTTAACCAATAACACATTACAGAAGGAGAAAAGCACACAGATGTCTTAACCCCTGTTTACACATGATGCATTATGGTGTGTTGGAAACTTTCCTCAGGAAAGCAGACAATTGCTGGGCAGACTAATCTCATGGACATGTGAGAACAGTCTGTACTGGAATATCTTGGCATTTTGGGGTCTTGCTTTTTTTTAATCGTTACTGTTGGCTGGGAAGAAAAAACAAATAGGATTTTCCTTGTCTGGCGTCAGGCCTGCTCCAGAAAAGGCTGAGATCCTCAGATGGTTTGAGCTGCCCCATTAGCTTTACACCAGTTCACAATTAGCATTGTTTATTTTATGTAAATAAAAATAACTTGGCAGTACCATTAACCGTGCCAGTTAGTTTCTTCATTCCTTTATTGTGGATTTGGTATTCTGTGATTCTGTGCTTTTCGGTATCTGCCTGTTTGTATTTTATTTACTGTGTGTGTGTGTGTGTGTGTGTGTATGTCTGGATTATGAACCAAATGTCCCCCACAATATGAAAAAAACCTGTCATTGACATTGTGGGGACCACAACTGTCAGGTCCCCACAATGATCTGTGAATGCAAACAAAAAAATAAAAATGCCAAAGGTCTTGTATTTTGTTTGGTTATTTATGGTTAAGGTTAGGGCTGGGTAGGGGTTAAGGTCATCATGTTGGGATTAGAGTTTTCCCCATAGAAATGAATGGTGGGGGGGGGGTCATTACCAAATATCCCTACAATGTGATAACAACCTCTTACTTCGGCATTGTCAGGATCATCTTTTCAGTCCCCACAAGGGGAAAATCCATTTTATAAAAGTCTGTGACTGCAATCAAAAAACTAAACATGCCATTATATTACTGTATATTATATCCCCATTATATTTTGTTTGGGATTAAGGTCCCCACTAGTATATGAGTACAAATGTGTGTGTGTGTGTGTGTGTGTGTGTGTGTGTGAGAGAGTTTTCTCCTTCTGGTGTGTGTGCTGTGTGAGGAACTGAACCCCATCCATGGGGTCACGGCCGTAAAACACTCAGATCTGCTAATAGGCATGTCCATTGTAGGGTGGAGGGTTTGCATTGGTAAGAATTTTGTCTCATGGGTGGGTAAGTTATGTCAAGGTCCTATGGATTCCTGAGTCAAGAGAGAGCGCCTCCCTCTAGTGGCTGGGAGGTGAAAGAGACCAGCTGTGACTTTAATGATTGTCCATGATTTAGGGGCTAAGCAGCTTCTCTCAATGGCAGAATTTTGTTGTGTCTGTGAGTAGTGACTCGCCCTGTCTAGCACAAACACCTTCGGCTGCATCACCAAGTGATTCACAGGGATAAATAATATAATCTACAACTCTGTCAAAGAGCAGCCAATAACTTTGCGGTAGCTGTGGAGTTTTACTCTGTGTTTGGTTGCTTGGTGGTTTAATTGGTACGGCGACCCACCAGTAAGAGTCTGAGCTTGTTGAGGAATTTTCTTCCTGTTCCTGAAGCCTCTCTCAGGAACTCCGAAGCAGATTCATATCTGTGGTAGTGGGTAAATGGAAAGCAGGCTGAGGCAGGCTATTCCTAAGCCACTCACAGATGCATGCGGACAAAGGAAGCCCTTCCCAGCAAGGTCTTGGAGCTCAGTGTCCTACGTCCCTGTCATTCAGCTCTACACCTCTTTGCCTTTCAGTCCCTAAGGACATCTTAGCTATCGGCCAGTCTCTGTATGGTTCAGCCAGCCAAGTCAGCTCCATATTCACACCTGTAATAATCACTATATTTTATGTCTCTGCCACGTGTCACATGCTAGGTTTTCAGGCAAAATTAGCAATAAACTTGTACATAATGCATTATTATGCATTATGAAGGTGTCTATAATGCATTGTGATGACTGCTTTGAGTAAAGTGTTACAGAATTTTCAGGTCCAGCATCAAAATGGATTGGTTGCTAGGTCTTGGTAGCAATGCAGCACATCTCCCTCGAGCCTTCTGCGTAGTACTAGTGATCTGACAGACCATGCTTGATGTCCAGCATCATTCGGTCAGCATTCCTCAGGTGCTCCTAAATCACCAGCTGTCATATTTCAAAGAGCAAGTTCCTTCAGACGCTCTCAGGCACTCGTCCAGCTCAGCCCTTTCACTGGATCCAGCTGCTTGGTCGCCCTCAGACTGCCCCTGGACATCTGCACCAAGCTGACACCCAAGTTCTTAGCATTCTTCTCTGTTCTTTGAACAAAAATAAAGCCCTTAATCCACATTTGTTCTGTCCAGTGGAAACAGTTGTGGCTCTTTGTGGTTTTGTGTGTCAAATAGCCAGAAGGCCTTGTTAAATGATTATCATCATTATACTGTTTGTGTGTAATTGTTTGATTCATACATTTCATCTTGATTTGTCTTATTCTGGTCACTACGCAATGGAACCTACAAGTGCCTACACTTAACTTGTGTTTTATGTGTGTGTGTGTGTTTTATTTTTTTTTGTTTTTTTTTTAACCCAAGATCCAAATCCCCCTCCAGACGTACCGGTGAACTGGGTCATCCTCATCAGCCTGCTACCTCTGCTTGTCCTGGCGGTGCTGGTCATCACCATCTTCTACATGTACAGGGTGTATCGCCGGCGCCAGATCCAAAGCATAAAGCTAAGACCCAAAGATCGGCTGGACCACAGCGACACCGGCCCCATCATGCCCGACGACCGCTCTGACAGCAGCTCCACCCACGCCAACAACCTGAACCACAACATGGAGCCACTGCCCATCGAGCTGGATGCACAGGTGGGCAAAGGCCGGTTCGCTGAGGTCTACAAGGCCAAGCTCAAGCAGAGTCCCTCAGAGCAGTTCGAGACAGTGGCAGTCAAGATCTTCCCAGAAGAGGAGTACGCATCCTGGAAGAACGAGAAGGACATCTTCTCTGACATGAACCTGAAGCACGAGAACATCCTGCATTTCCTGACAGCCGAGACCCGCAAGACGCAGAAACAGTACTGGCTCATCACGGCCTACCACCCCCGGGGTAACCTGCAGGAGTACCTCACCCGTCACATCATCACCTGGCTGGACCTGTGGCTTCTGGGGGAGTCCCTGGCCCGGGCTGTGGCCCACCTGCACAGCGACCACACCCCCTGCGGGCGCCCCAAGGTCCCCATCATCCACCGGGACCTAAAGAGCTCCAACATCCTGGTCAAGAAGAACCTCACATGCTGCCTGTGTGACTTTGGCCTCGCTCTACGTTTGGACAATTCGCTGTCCGTGGACGACCTTGCCAACAGTGGACAGGTGAGGCTTTCTGTTCAAACTATACCTGCCCTTGCAAGCAATAGCTTCTCTGCCACTTTCCTCTTGCCTTAATTTCATCTAATTAAATAGCACTAAATCTCATCTAATATTGCATTTTCGTTCCAAAAAATCTGTGATTTTCTTTTTATGTCTTCAAGGGTTTCTGTTGGATTCTGCTCTGTGATTAAACTAGCTGTGTCCTTAACAGGATTGAAACATACCCACAAGTTCTCGTCCCGGGTGTCAACTTAAACGAACCTCACGTATTATGTTTCTCTGGGTGGGGTGGGGGAGAACACGCTGAAAAGAGCACTAAAGTGACTGCAGCAACCCCAGATGGGCAGTAATATTGCAGACTGCTCCTGACATAAAGTATCATTTATTTTTCATTTGCTCAAAATACAGCAAATCTTAATGAAGTTAATGATTACAGTACAGTACCTTGTATATTATTTAACAACAGAGTCATAATTGTGACTCTTTAACTCTAAATAAGATGTATCCCCTAAGAACGTAATATGTGTTGTCCATGGAGCAGTAGAGTGTTTTAACTTTGTCAAGATGGTTCTAATTTGTTCACCCTGATCCCTCTAATTAAAGACATGGAAATCTTCTCCATTGCTGTGGCACTGAGTCAATTTGGTCGTTAACAAGCAGACACCCGGGACAATGCACCCCCCAAACCGGAGATGAGTCAGTCGTGAGCCGGGCTGACTGTAGCTATTGGCAGAATAGGCTGCTAGCCAGGGCCCCCATATTTCTTACATGGCAGAGTAAGTGAAATGATTATCAGTTTTCTGGCTAGGGGGGCCTCCCGAGGAAAGCTTTGCCTAGGGCCCTAAAAAGGTAGAGCCGGCCCTGATCGCGAGGGGATCCCTGATCGCAGAGGCTGGTGTCACCAGCGGTCCAGAGAGTAAAAATCCAGTCCAAGATTTTGTTTCAACCATCTAGTTGAGTACTCTGTGACTGTGACTCTTTATACTCAACTGCTTGGTTGAAACAAAATCTTGGTCAGGATTTTTACTTTCTGGACCTGAACTATCCACTTCTAGTAGTAGCAATGGCCTAATGATTGCCTCTTATTATGTCCACTCCCTGGGTACCCCCTTACCCCCAGAGAACTAAATGAAATGAACAAATATCGAGTGTACACACATATTTGTTACGGAAACGCAAATCTAAAAATTGCATAATAACATCCCTAATCTGCTAGGGAGTTTTTTTGTAACAATAATTATTATTAATTACAATAATAGCTTTTAGTTTTTGGATGTCTGCAGATTATGTGTAGGTGTTACGAGACGCATTCACAAAATGGTTTGCCAAAGAAAGTGGGAGAGTGTCTGAAAAAACAGCTTCAGCATGAAATACTGCTCCACTGCCCATTAATCTCAGGCCCTAATACCAGTGGAATTAGGCGTTACTGCCCGTGAAATCTGGCCCGTGTCATTGGATAGTGAAACGGCTAACCCCCGTAAATGTAGTGCACTGGGTGGGTTAGTGGTGTAGTGGGGGGGAGGGGGTGAAGGTGCAGGCCATCCCCGCGGGCTGCATGCAGGACACCCCCGCAGCTCCCTAACTCTGGGTCAGAGGGACCCCTCAACCCCCGCAGGGCTTCTGTGCTGCAGCCTCATTAAAGCTGATTGGTGTTACATGCATTTGTGGGGTTTATTTTCTTAGCCACTTTAAACGAGGCTGGCGGCTGACACGCGCTAACATCCGTACCAGACACACACACACTCACACACACACAAACTCATGAATGAAGCTATGTACAGTATACATTGCTAGCTCAGATGGTAATATATATCCATTCATCTTTGTATTTTGTACGAAGCAAAGGAATTCAACAGATTACAAAGGGCTTGTTTGTAAAATGAATTAGTTACTCTCTCACTGAGTAGTTAC
This sequence comes from Mormyrops attenuatus, assembly GCA_026777985.1. Taxonomy (NCBI): domain Eukaryota; kingdom Metazoa; phylum Chordata; class Actinopteri; order Osteoglossiformes; family Mormyridae; genus Mormyrops; species Mormyrops attenuatus. Next base: position 25,284,060 of record JAODKC010000137.1, on the reverse strand, counting down.
TCAGTCATTCATGTGATGTATTTTGTTTTTTCCTGTTTGCCCTCAAGGCCGAGCAAATCATAACAGCCATTAGGCCCAGACGGCAGTGAGTGAAGGGATATTTTTGAGGGGGTAAAAAAAGGTTTATGAAGTTTGTTTGGTGTCTCTCTCCATTTTCTGCCAGAGCGATCTTTCCATTACCCACAAATGTCAGAGGACGCAGGATATGTGTGGAACAGTCCAAGCTAGACATTTCACACTTTAGCGTGTGTGTGTGTGTGTGTGTGTGCGTGTGTGTGTATAAGATTGATTAACATCATATAATGCTTCCTGTTCTACACATTTTTCTCTTTAGTTAGCAGTTGGGTAGTTCATGGCAGCTAATTAAGCATGAAAATCATCTGAAACTGAGAATGTTTGGACAGGTGCATTGGCAGGTAATGATCTGGGGGGAGGGATGGGGGTGGACTGTGAAACTCCATGGCCACGTCCCTGCAGTGTCATTGCAGAGGACCAAAGCGTACCTTAGCACAGAGCCATTTTTTCAGTGCCACCATTGTTCTTTTTGGACAGGTGGGCACTGCCAGATACATGGCTCCAGAGGTCCTTGAGTCCAGAATCAACCTGGAGAACACAGAGTCCTTCAAACAGACCGACGTCTACTCCATGGCCCTGGTTTTGTGGGAAATCACCTCCAGATGTAATGCCATTGGCGGTAAGTCGACGCTCCGTCATCTGCCTGCAGGGGGGAGCAGAAAGTTTCACGTTAATGTGAGTTTGCTGGATTGGTGAGAAGCTTCACACACCATCACCTGGTGTTTCACTGCCCGTTGGACTCTGTACTGTGAGTGAAGAAGGAGAATTTGCGACTGCAGTTTCCCTTTCTCTCTCCCAGCATACACTGCCCCACTTAGAGATGTCCCTCAATGGCCACAGGGCTTTCAGATGCATGAGAATGTGTGGTGGAGCAGCCCACAGAGATGTTCCCATATGGTCTGCACAAAAATATATGGAACACAAGGGTTGAATCAGGGGAACTGATTGCTCCTCCCATGATTCTGGGTGAAAAGTAGAGTGCCTGGGGTCAAAGTTTTGGTTTTAGAGCCAATGGAAGTTTGGGATAAAATTAGGCAATCAGCTATCAGTGGTCAGACCTTTTTTGCAGTGTTATCTTGTGAACAGACATCTCATGCACGTGTGACAGCGGTGACTGTATTAAAGACCAAGTTTCTCAGACCCCAAGGGCTGAGGTTTAACTTCGCCCTCCCGGCCAGACACTTGTACACACACACACAGACACACAGACACACACACACACACAAACCAGACTAGGGTCAGTCTTGGCAGGGTCCACAGCAGCAGCACAGCAATGAACCTCAGAAAAACCACTGGAAATTTCTGGCAGGCAGACAACTAGACGAGTGAGGCTGGAATACAGCCCATGTGAGGAGAAACGAGGAGGCAGAACCAGTACTGTATAGAGGAACAGCTGAACCACAATTTTAGTTTAGTCTAGTCTAGTCTTTCCAACCTACCCATCCTGCAGCCTTCGTGTTGTGGGCAATCTGCAGCTCATTACAAATGTATCAAACCAAACGGTAAAACAGGCACCACTGTAAGCTAGGAGATGGTAAAACGGGCACCATCATAAGCTAGGAAACGGTAAAACGGGCGGCACTGTAAACTAGGGGATGGTAAAACGGGCACCATCATAAGCTACAAAACAGTAAAACGGGCACCATCATAAGCTACAAAACAGTAAAACGGGCACCATCATAAGCTAGGAAACTGTAAAACGGGCGGCACTGTAAACTAGGGGATGGTAAAACGGGCACCATCGTAAGCTACAGAACTGTAAAACGGGCACCATCATAAGCTAGGGAACGGTAAAACGGGCACGATCATGAGCTACAAAACAGTAAAACGGGCACCATCATAAGCTAGGAAACGGTAAAACGGGCAGCACTGTAAAGTAGGGGATGGTAAAACGGGCACCATCATAAGCTACAAAACAGTAAAACGGGCACCATCATAAGCTAGGAAACGGTAAAACGGGCACCATCATAAGCTAGGAAACGGTAAAACGGGCGCCATTGTAAGCTAGGAAACGGTAAAACGGGCGCCATTGTAAGCTAGGAAACGGTAAAACGGGCTCCATCGTAAGGTAGGAAACGGTAAAAAGGGCACCATCGTAAGCTAGGAAGTACCTGAGCCAAGCCGCCAGCCATAGTAGCTGCCTTTAGCTGTTCTGTCAATTTTTTGATATTTCCGCCAGGGGTAATTCACAGTAGAATGAATGAGTGATTTTAATTCCCAAGATGTTGGAGGGGTACAAACAGCCACTCAGAGTATAAGTAATGAAATTGCCTGTGTTTAGTTTACCCCCACCCACAGCCCCTCCAGCCCTCCCCATTGACTCGTCACTCGTCACTCACCTCACTAAGTCCAGCCAGATCCTGTACCCTCTGGGGGCTGCACTTTATGTTTCCTTCGTGTCCAGGCTTGTTGTTAGGGGCTGGGGGGGAGGCCCTATGGGAATCAGCTCAGCAGCAGGCTGTCACATAGCCGTGCAGTGCTCCTAAGCTAAGCCCCTGAAGCAGCCTAGGCTGAAATGTGAATAGACTCTGTTCTGGTCCAGCTTGACCCGGCCTAGAGGTGAGGTCCATTTCAATTTCCCATCATCTAAACCAGTGTTTCCAAATTCAGTCCTCAGGGACCTACAACCAGTCCATGTTTTTGCTCCCGATCAAGTCCCTGGCAGACAGTCCACATTTTTGCTCCCTTCAAGCTCCTACAGGGAGCTGGGAGGGAGTAAAAACATGGACTCTCTGAGTCCCCGAGGACCGGATTGAGAAACGGTGATCTGAACTCTATACCCAGACATGCCAGCATGCAGCCAGGAGGATACAGAGTCTAGAATGTGCTGTTACCTTTCAATCATTTGTTAATCTCTGCCATTCCATCTTCGCCTGCCCGATTATCACATTGCACCCCCTTCAGGAAGGGGCACCTGCAGCAGCCAATAGCACAGCTGGGATGCCTGTTAGCCCGGGCTGTAAGGATCTGTACGAGCCCAGAGCATGACAGGAAAACAAGCATAGCCCTGCTGATGACTTTTACTACCTTAAATCAAAAGCATGTGCTGGGGGGGGCGGGGGGGTTCCTCCATGAGTCAGTGACATCTTTTATAAGGAATTACAACCAGGGGTAGGCTGGAATCTGCATGTTACCTAAGTCTATAGTCTATAGTCTTTAGTCATTCCTTTCATATGTGTCAGATGGACAAACCAAGGAGTTTAACCCAACATCCTCCTGCTCGCTGCTGAAGTTTCACCTGGTTCAGGACACCAGTCACCCTGTCCATCCTCATATACTTTCCCTGGCTGCTGTCTTTACTGGAAAACTTCACTACGAACCAGGCTCATTCTGCCTCGTTCTCAGAAGGAAACCTCAGGACAAGATTTGCGTGGCTCCGAAACCCATCAGAGTCATTCACAAGAGGTTAAGCAAGTTCACAGTCCTGAAAACGACTTCCTGTTACCGTTTTGTTTGCAATTGTTGCACAATACAACCAAAATTTTTCAGGACCTTATTGGATTCCACCCTCAAATTCCATCCTCATTCACAAAAAAATGTAACTTTTACTAAAGTAAAAAATTAGGTACTTTTCATTGTTAAGGTACAGTTCCTCCATTCAGGCGTGGTACGTTAAGCCCCCAATAACAGCCTGGTAATTTGTAGTATGCTCCCCCCAGCAGAATTACAAACACTGGATGGGATTCACATTTGTATTTCACTTCCTTGTGCACTGAAGCACCATGGCGAGGATTCCGCCACCAGCATGTCGCGCAGCGTTTCCGTTCACGGGGAATCCTGAGAGCGAGAGGGGAGCCTCATCTGACCGCATCAATGTTTGGCAGAACTCAAAAGCGGCATTAGCATCAGTCTCTAAAAATGCAAATAGCAGTGGGGGTGATAAATCATGGGGCCGAAATACTATCTGGAGGCAGAATATATTTTGAAAAAAGGGAAAAAAAAATAAATGGGGGAAATCCAGTTGTCAAAAACAGGAAGTCTCTGCTCGCAGAGCCGGCTCCTCCGTGGGGTCTGTGTTACGGCCCCTGCTTCCTGTCTAGCTTCGCTGAAGGGCCGCATCACTTCCTGTGCATCCCGCCTAGCGGGCAGGACAGATTTTCACTGACACACGTTCTCACTACGGGAACACGCGGCAGCTTCCATCCCACCAGGTTTCGAAGCGGCATAAATCCTCTTGGTATATTTTAGTGTCTATCAGCCGCGGTCCAAATCCTGCTCTCGTAACGTACAGTCGCCACAAATCGCTGAAACCCTCCGATAACCGTTCCGCTCCCACGTGAGAATTCCAAGCCCTGGGTGTGAAAATGGCCCACATCTGTGTTAAACGCGCCTGCGAACGTGGTCTGCAGAGCGTGCACGCTCATAGACGGGCCGGGGGCCGTATAGCAGATGAGTTCTGTCTCTGCAAATCCAATCCGCACGCTGGACTACGTCCCAGAGGTTTTGCATGTTTTTATGTTACTTGGCTGAATTGTGTGTTTTTCCCCTTTGATATAAAACGCATATAATGAGAAAATGGAATTCTAATTAGGGACTTTGCTGCGTCTTCCACCGTTCTCTGCCTGAGCTTGATATATTTTACATGCAGCTCTGTCTGATGAGTGTTTGGAAGCTTTGTTGAGCTATTTTTCCAGACATTGCCCTTTTATAGGCAAAGGGCCTGGACTCCCTGTAGAACATATTTAAATGGTTCCTGTAAAGACTGTGCTTTTGCATATGTATTGCAGGCTGGTAGCAAGGTACTGTAACATGCTGATCTGGGTGCTGTTTATCTGTACACACCTTTAATGTCTCACGCCCCTCTGATTTTGAAAGGATGTTGCTGACTGGGTGATGGTCGCTAATGGGGTGTGTCTGGTTTTTGATTGGCAGAGGTGAAGGACTACGAGCCACCATTCGGGTCCAAAGTCCGGGAGCATCCCTGTGTGGAGAGCATGAAGGACAATGTCCTACGAGACCGCGAGCGTCCAGAAATCCCCAACAGCTGGGTCAACCATCAGGTACCACAAACACCCCAAATACTTACACTAAACACCCAACCATGGGCATAACTAGCACATACACACTGAAGATCTAACCATGGATGCCATACACCACAGATATACAGACCTGACAGAATTCTTCAGCCAGTCTGGTCCACCCCTTCTCTGCTGATAATGGAGCTCGAGGGAGTTTTACTTACACAAAAATGTTCTGAGGGCAGAATGAAAAATGACTGTTTCAGAGAGATAACCAATCATATAGTAGAGGAGGTGGGTCCAAGCAAGTTGAAGAGGTGGGACCAAGACATCTGATTGCTTGGTCCCGCGTCATTTTGTTGCTTTGTTATCACTCTGAACCAATCATTTTTAGTTCTGCCCTCAGAACGTGTTTATGTAAGTAAAACTCCCATGAGCACTAATGGACCCGATGTCCTATTTTTTCACCCCCCTCCAGGGCATCCAGATGGTGTGCTCCACCATCACAGAATGCTGGGACCACGATCCTGAGGCCCGGCTGACGGCACAGTGCGTTGTCGAGAGATTCGGCGAAACCGAGCACCTGGACAAGTTGTCGACGCGTTCCTGCTCCGAGGAGAAGATCCCGGAGGACTGCTCCGTGAGCGACGGGAAGTAGGCCCCCCGGTGGGGGCCATGTGCATGACACAGCCACAAAATGAGTCCTGCTCGAACGCCCCTCCCAGATCGCCCATCTGTTCCCCAGGGGGGGACAATGGTGACACTTGTTCTCATCGCGCTGGGGGGATTCTGAGGAACAAAATGCCAAAAAAAACTGGAAGATATATATATATATATATATATATATATATATCAAATATATTTTTGGGGCTCCGTTACCCAAGTGACGTCCCTTCCCTCAGGGGAAACGCCATAGCTGCAGTGGAAACATAAGCTTTCATAACTAATGACGTTTGCACTTTGTCTGAAAACCTTACTTGCCAGCCAGTGTGTTCTCCTCGTGATTATATTCAGGTATTGCAATAGGGAGACTTGGCTTGAAGCCAGACCTCGGCCTGCTTCAGGAATGATGAGATAAGAGCGATGTATACAGCTTTCGTAACACTAATGTTAGTCTGGCCACTTTCTATACGCTATGTTTTTGTAACCAGTAAATGAGGAACTTTTATAGTTGTGTGATCCAACCTGAAACTGGCCAGAGAGTTTTGTTATACAGAGCAGAAAGTGGGTCGCAAAGAGAAAGGAGCCAATTAAACACGAATCAAACTATGCATGTGACGGCCGATGAGCGCCAGATGGAATAAAGGACATTTTACGTTTCTACAATCAGAATGCTATGCAATCGAAGCCGCTTGGAACAGGGAATTTTTAAACCAAAGAACTGAAACTATAGGAAATGTGTGTTTTGTAAATTCCCATGACTATATGTGGCATTTATAGTGAAAGGAGCTGATCTTGCCTCTCCAAAGATTATTACCGTTTTGTATGCAAAGTATTGTTTAACGTGTTGATTAAAGGATTTCAGTATTTACGTTAAACTGTGCCCTTTAATTCTCTCCATCACCTGGCTGTAGAAAGCTGTTTGTGCCCTCAAGATCTAATTTAAATGGCACTGCCCCCCCCAACTCCAAATATTCTTATCCCAAAATGTTTCACTCCTGGGATTATTAGCAAGCATCAGCCCTGACTCAGTTTTCTCCAGTTTAGTACAGGTTTCCTCTGGGCAGTCCAAAAAACATGCAGTTATGTGATTTGGTGTCTCTGACTTTTCCATAGTGCATGATCGTGTGTGAGATTGTGATCTCTGTGATGGACTGCTCTCCCAACCAAGGTGGCCCCTGTCTCACGCTTCCTGGGAAATGGCCCCAGGCTCTATGCTACCCTTTTGTAAGAACATAAGAAATTTGATTTCTTGACTATGAATCAGCTCTTTATGTAATATTCCTCTTTACTGCATATTTTTTCTTCAGATTCACTGGAATAACTCCTGAAAGGAACAATAGATGGTGCCATGATTTGAAACAATGTTGGATACTACTTGCTATAAGTGAATATTGCTACTTGCTATTACCCACAATGCCATCTGATGGAGTGCTCATGTATGATAAGAATTTAATTTAATTTAATGTGGCTAGTAGCGATTCTATATTCTTATATGCCATTCAACAGTTATTAAAATTTAGTTCTTTGAATATTGTTTCTAAATGGATGCCCATTGGTGACCATTAGATGCCCACTAGTGGCACCGCTATTTTGGCCCTGCTGTGTGGGTGTGACCTTTGACCCCAGCCGGCGGCTGCTCCCAGGGCGCTGGAAGTTACCAGAACTTTGTCGCAAACATGAGCAAAGAAGTTACCTTCTTTGTTCAACAGTGACCAGTTAAAAATGCCACACTTTAAGCAACGCCCCTCCCTGGTCAGGTCGGGAACCACTGCTGCAGTTCCCACAAACCACTTTCAGTACAGGACGGCAGCAGCTTCTGGAACATTCCACCGGCCGGGAGAGATTTACAGCTGAACTCTCCAAATGGGACAACTCGCTGCACACTCTGAAAGCAGTTGCTGAGAGACAGCTCAGGTATGTCTGGGTTTCTGGCCCTTGGTGGGCAGGGGTGGACTTGGGAGGTTGTTAGGCTCCTACCCATGGCTGTCTAGCAACGGGGGGAGGGCTCAGTTGCCAAAACACTCGGACATAAACACGCATTTTGCTCTGGTTCCGTGAGCCTCGGGGCATGTGAAGAATGAGGTGTGTCGTGTTTACATGGATAGAATTGGTCATGCACATGTGGACCGAGGTCAGTCAGACCTGTGGGCAGCGGCCGGCTTCTGGGGACAGCAGGCTTGCCTCTGCCATTGATTCCAAAAGAGCAAAGAGGGGTTAATCAGTCCCAGATACGGGAAGCATTTAAAACTATGGTAAACCTTGTGTAACTGTGCAATCTAATTTAAAGTACTTTCGTTGGTATTTTTAAACATGACACCAAATAAATGTGCAAATTTACACCTGCTAAACTAACTACTAAATCAGCCGTATGTATCCCCTCAGATATAATGGTCTGTGAGATGCCAGCAACTGTGGCTAAAGTTAAACACAGAAACAAGGGTTATATGTGTAGACTGGGGGTGGAGTGGGGCTGCCTGCATCCAATCACCTTAGAGCAGCTTGTTTACTCTCTCATCTGGGGATTTCTGGGTGTCAAAGTGAATCAGTTTAGAAGCTGAACTACGATTATCAGTGATGTCCAGGAGACCTCGCTGGAGCTTAGGCTGCACCGTGGAAAGTTCTGCCGGTTCCGATCCCAAGTAAGCAGACAAGTTGGGCCTCCTGGACCCAATTCTGTCCAAACTAAAACAGAACACTGGCCCTTTGGCAGATTCCCACTAAAAATTGTGGGGAGGGAGACATGGGGAGGGCTACAATATACAGTAATGTGCAAAAGTCTTAGGCAGTCAGGGAAAATGATATAGAAATGCCTTTTATATTGGTGTAAAACTCTGCTATTATGCCTGTCAATGTGTATCAGCTTAGCACTTTCAAAACCTCTGCTAAGGTCACCCCACTGTTTATTTTTTTGACTATATCAATATCTCATTGACTATTTTTAAATAATTATTTTTAAATAATAATTATTTAGTTAAGTGAGCTAGTAGTGAAATTTAATAAATACATAGATTGGTTGAGTGGTGTTTATCTAGCCATCCAACTAGATATCAGGAACTTTTTTGTGAGCAGAAGAGATTGTTACTAGTTTTTGTTTGTTGAATTACTCTTAAGGGGCGGCAGGGTGGTGCAGTGGTTAGCACTGTTGCCTCACACCTCTGGGACCTGGGTTCGAGTCTCCACCTGGGTACTTCAGTTTCCCCCCACGGTCCAAAGACATGCTGAGGCTGGTTGGAGTTGCTGAATTGCCCATAGGTGTGCATGTGTGAGTGTGCTCTGCGATGGGCTGGCCCCCCCCCCGTCCTGGGTTGTTCCCCACCTTGTGCCCATAGGCTCCGGACTCCCCGCGACCCACTGGGCTAAGCGGTTTGGACGATGGATGGATGGATGGATGGATGGATGGATGGATGGATGGAGTTACACTTAATTTTAGTTCTAATGCTAATCTGTGGTTTTTGCTCTCAGCTACCCAGATAAAAAGCTTTAATCTTTTCTTTTGACTGCCTAAGACTTCTGCTCAGTACTGTAAGTTACATGTCATCTTACTTGTTCTTTTTGTTCCCTTCTTTTGGTGATTACTAATTATGTCTGGGGGGTGTGGCCGATCATCTGGGGGACTACATCCCCCCCCCCCCCAATGGCACTGATTCTGAGTGAAAGCGGGGTGGTTTTGCAGGGCCTTCCTGGGCATTGGACCGGCCGCTTTCACCTGCTGGCTCCATACCCGAGGCTCCACCATGAACCTTTGGCTCATCACAGACATAAACAGCAAGGGCCTCTCGGAAACTGAGGACTGTAGCCTGGGAACTGAAATTCCCAGTGCTAACTTTCCTTAAAAACAGCAAGAGAAGACTGACAGGAGTTCCTGACGGGCCTCTCGCTGATCGGGAGGACATTCACGTAGCCCAGCACTCTTGGCTACCCTGTGGGTGAGATTTAGGCATTGCGTAGGGAGCCTCTTCCTTGTTCCAGCAGCATGGTACAGGTATCCCTGGGCGGGGGTAAGGGCTCATGCTGTCAGCCATAATAATGTGCCCAGAGAGTCGACTGTGGCCACAGTGCACTCCCCATTGTGCCAGTCCTGGCTTTAATTACGCGGGCATATTTAATCTTCCACTGCGTCTGGGATGCATGCCATGTAGTAAGACGCTTTGACTGTTCCTCCCACCAGTTCCTCTACCACAGGGCTGTCAAAGTGACCTCTGCTAGCCACCCCAGTCACGGCTTCAGACTATTAATTTAACAGAGAACTCGAGATATGGGCTTTTAAATACAGTCCATTTCCATCACCAAGATCCTTCCAAGTCCTGCTTCACATCCCCGTCTTTCCTGGTAGCATTCCAACCTATCGTCTACATTTTATCCCATAGCATTTCTTGTAATGATGCTGCTCAGTCTTCTTCATGTGTTGCCTTATATAATACTGCTGCTATAATGTGCTGCCCAGATGTATCAAAGTTAATCTGACACGCAGCTTCAAAACCCATCTTGTGTTGTCAGTTTTTCCAAATAAGTTAAAGAGTTTCTAGACATTCTTTTGCATTTCTTGTCCCAGCTTACTCAAAAGTCAAACTTTATACTAGTTAACTCAAGTGCTCTCCTTCACGGAGACTTGTTCAGCTGCCTCCTTCGATCCTAAATATCAGCAAATCCCTTTATCCATAAAGGCTTAAAACATTTTAAGTGAAGATTACTGCAGGGGAAAATAGAACTTCAATTTCCGTAAGTGTAGGAGGGACATCGATAGAGGGCACCACATGGACGTGCTTCCGTTAATAATGCAGCGATCAAGCCGCCACGTACTGTAGATGACGACAGTATCTCACAGGCTTCCCACGCAGTTCCAGAAGAAGTGTTCTCCTGCAGGGGGCTGAGGCCGAGGGGCATGTCAAAGCCTGCCGGGACCCCCATCTGCTGGAGGCCGGGCCAGATCACCTCCACGATGACAGTGATCGTGCAGAGACAGTGGCTGTGTCAGCAGCGGATATGGGGGCACGGGCGAATCCGGAGTCAGGCCAGCGCTGGACAAATTTGTGCTTTCATTTTCTTTTTTAATCTTGGGGGAAAAAGTTGTGCAAATGAAACGGGAACACTGATAGAACAGAAACAGTTTCTGTAAAACTGTTTATTTGTAGACCTGACTGATAAGCACTTTTCTTGGCACCCTGTCCCTCCCCAGGTCAGACCACACTTCTTCAAACAGTTTTCATGGGTTGATAATCAGCCAACTTGGTTTCAGAACACACCACTATAAATGAAACATATGTATGGTAATCACTCACCATTAACTGACTAGATTCAGCACTACTATTTTATAGATCTTTCTGCTTCCTATTCACAGAGGAGGTTCTCATTCAGACACGTCACTGATACCACCGTCCACTAATAATGTTTGCGACAAATGTGTGTAACAAAAGAGACTGGATTATATTTGTTGAATGTTAAGCTAGCAAAAATTCTGCTAATTGAATCAGCAGTGTTTTCATCTATGTTAGCTGCATGATGAGGGGCATCCGGGAGGGTGGGGGTGCCGGCCAGTGCTTGGCAGGTGTTGGATGGTAATACATGTACTGTATTAATAATAATAATTAATAATAATATATATATTGTCAACTGGGGGTGGCAAAATTTGCTCACTGGGGCTAGAGATTGGTGGTAAAATTTGTGGTGAGATTGCAGCAGTAAAATTTCTTGCCGGCTCTTTTTACCACCGGTGAATAGCGGAACGCCAGATTTCCAGGACAATACGCATTATTTGCGGTTGTCAGCAAGCTGCTGTCAGTTTGCGGCTACTCCCGGAACCTCTCGGAGAGGTGGGATGTCTGGCATCTAATGTTGCAATCAGTAACTATTAGATGCTGGGTATACAATGTACCAGCCTGACGGCATCCTGAGCACAAACGTCATGAAATCAAGATCTTTTCACTGCTTAAAAGCAGTAATGGGAAATCCCCCTTGAGGACACTATCTGCTTTATGGAAAGGCCTTGTACCCTTGCCCTATTCCTGGACAGAGTGATCATGTACATGTCCTCAGCAGATCTTCCTCTGTTTTCCTACCTTCTTGTCTTTTTTGAGTGTGACTGCAGCAGGACTAGGTCAGCTATACAAAGGGCTTGTGGGAGTTTTACTTACACAAAAATGTGCAGTGGGCAGAACAAAAAATGATTGGTTCAGAGAGATAACCAATCAGCTCTTGATCAGATGTCAGACCAACCAATCAGATGTCCCACCTCTTCTAGTTGCTTGGACCCACCTCCAGTACAATCTGATTGGTTATCTCTCTTCTCTATTCGTTTTGCCCTCAGAAATAACATTTTTGTGTAAATAAAACTCCCATGAGCATACAAAGGGGACCCAGCCTGAATTTAAATTCCCAAAGGAGGGCTAACATTTGTAAACATTAAGGCTGGAAAAAAGGAAAACAAATGGGAAAATGGTCTATTTTAGGAAACATATCTCCAAGGTCTCATTTGTGCCCAGCATGTCCGTGTGCTCCTGAGCCGCCTGGTGGCCGATGACGGTCTGTTGGCATAAGCTGACCTCTTCCTGATGCCCTTCTGACCCACTGTCATGGAGCCCTTCTTACTTACTGTAAATGCTTCTTTACTGCTGGCACCATCTAATGGCATCACTCTCTGTCGATGTTGTCATCGTCATTCTTTTGGTTATTCTCAAGCCAATAACAGTGCTGCACTCTTCAAATAAACAGTTCAGCACTGACACTGGGAGCCGCTCATCCAAA
>JAODKC010000137.1:25231306-25251976 GCA_026777985.1 Mormyrops attenuatus | reverse complement strand
TTTGTGGTGGAACAGGGAAAGAACTAAGCTACACAGGGCTCCGGCCCTCCAGGACTGCAGTTTGACACCCCTGTTCTGTTCTATTCTATCTGTGATGGAGTAGCATGGTTGCTCAGTGGGTTGTTGGTTCGGATCCCACATATGCTCTGTGTGTGGAGTTTGCATACTTTCCATGAATATGATGGGATGACATGGTGACTCAGTAGGTTGTTGGTTCAGATCCCACCTCTGCTTTGCATGCACTCCCTGCCTTATGCAGATTTCCTCTGGGTATTCTAGTTCCCTCCCGGAGTCCATAGATATGCTGGTAGACGAAGTGGCATCTTCAGATCGCCCACAGTATGTGTGCATGTATATGTGTACAGCGATGGTCTGGGCCGTTCCCCCATTTTGTGCCCTGTGCCCCCTCAGATAAGCCCCTGTGACCCACCCCAGCAGAGACGCTTGGAAGATGGATGAATTTTTGAATATCGGTTGTTGGATCAGCATATGTTTGCATGTTCTTCCCTTGTTGGCATAGATTTCCTCCCACCAACCACCGGTATATGTCTTAGGGAAGTTGGTCTCTGTAGGGTTTGCATGAGTGTGCTCTGCAATGGACCAGTATCCTGCGCAGGACATGCCCAGCCTCAGGCCCAATGTTTCCCAGAATTCTCTCCCGATTTACTTTGACCCTGCACTAGTTAACCAGCTTTCGAAAATGGATGAACTTTACACTGTAAAACTCTTTTATACCAGGCAAATTGGAAATAGTTCATTTTTATGTCGGGTGCCTTTTTTTACACAAAGGATTTTCTGAAGAGATCAATAAACAATTCTTTTTCCAGTAGCATGAGGAGTTTTTATTATGAATCATTCAGTCGCTGCTGCATGTGAATTTAAACCTTCATGCCACAATATAAGCTTTTAAATTAGGATTTGAGTTTGTTTTCCATCTCTGTGCATTGACTACATCCTGTCTCGCTGGCTTTTTGGCACACAAGGTTTGCCGGCCCAGTGGGTTTTTCTGTTGTCGCCTACTAAGGCAGCGACACACACGTTCTTTAATAAAGGCCAGACCTGCAGAGGGCTCATCAAGCTTTGGTTCATGTATAAACATTGTTCTTTAGCTGAGGCTGTGGTGACAGTGCAAGGAGCCAGCTGCACCACAAAAGCCCTAATTCGTGAATACAGAAAAGTATTTGAAAATCCGCTTCAGGAAAGAGCCCTTCACTTCACAGCCACTTGAAGGTGAAGATGCCTGTTGCTGGTTGAGAGACTCTCACAAACCCAGCTGAATAGACAAACCGTTGGACTTTGTTTGGTGCAATGGCGGAGTGTGTCAGTGTTTTGCTTCCTGTCATGTGATTCGTTCCCAGCAGCATGTGGACCCATCACTCACGGAATACGTTGCCCGTCGCTCCGAAAGGCGTGCTTTCAGTACTGCAGGTTTTTGTCTGTTTTGATTTGCCCTTTGCTCCTTTGGCCTAATACATACCTGCCTTTTATTTCAGCGATTCTGATATGTGAGCCCTCCATTGTTCTGTTAAAATGCACCGATTCAAATATCTTGTGATGTCAGACTCAGCAAACAACATCCCGGCATTTTGTGCGGTGAGCTGCAACTAAATATTTCTCACTGGCCTTGCAGCAGACAGTCTGACAATGGAAAAGGGTCTTTTTAATTTTCAAAACCCATTAATATTCATACTCGCTGGGTAGCTGGTATGAATATAACAAACTGCTGTGGCAGTAGTGAATCTTAATACACTGTACTTCTCTTGAAATATAGAAAGTCATACTGGAACTGATAGAATTCTTCAGCATCTTTCGTGCGATTTATAAGCTGTGCTGTGATTTTTTTCAAAGTACAATTGTGACCAAAAGTTTTGAGAATGACACAAGTTTGCAACTTCTGGGCCAAATCCTGACTGATGGCAGCCCATTCTTGCATAATCGATGCTTGGGGTTTGTCAGAATTTGTTGGTTTTCGTTTGTCCACCCACCTCTTGAGGATTGACCAAAAGTTCTCAATAGAATTAAGGTCTGGGCAGTTTCCTGGCCATGGACCCAAAATGTTGATGTTTTGTTCTCTGAGCCACTTAGTTATCACTTTTGCTTTATGGCACGGTGCTCCATCATGCTGGAAAAGGCATTTTTCATCACCAAACTGTTCTTGGATGGTTGGGAGAAGTTGCTCTCGGAGAATGTTTCGGGGGCCCTTCTTTATTCATGGCTGTGTTCTTAGGCAAAATTGTGAGTGAGCCCACTCCCTTGGCTGAGAAGCAACTCCACACATGAATGGTCTCAGGATGCTTTACTGTTGGCATGACGAAGGACTGATGGTAGCGCTCACCTTTTCTTCTCCAGACAGACAATCTTTTTTCCGGATGCCCCAAACAATCGGAAAGGGGATTCGTCCGAGACAATGACTTTACTCCAGTCCTCAGCAGTCCAATCCCTGTACCTTTTGCAGAATATCAGTCTGTCCCTGTTGGTTTTCTTGGAGAGAAGTGGCTTCTTTGCTGCCCTTCTTGACACCAGGCCATCCTCCAAAACTCTTCGCCTCACTGTGCATGCAGATGCACTCACACCTGCCTGCTGCCATTCCTGAGCGACCTCTGCACTGGTGGTGCTGCAATCCCACAGCTGAATCAACTTTAGGAGACGGTCCTGGCACTGATGGTGGCGTGGGAGGTAGTGCTATTGTTCGGCAACTGGAGAGTTGCAGGTTTGAGCCCTGGTTCCTCCTGACCCCATCAAAGTGTCCTTGAGCAAGACACTGAACCCCACATTGCCCCCGGTGTGCAGGTCGGCGGCTTGCATGGCAGCCTTCGCCACCGGTGTATGAATGGGTGAATGTGAGGCATAGCTGTGAAGTGCTTTGAGTGCTTGGAAGAGTAGCAAAAATGCACCATATAAATGCAATCCATTTACTTGCTGGACTTTCCTGGGCGCCCTGAAGCCTTCCTCACTTCCTCTCTCCTTGAACATCTTGATGATCTGATAAATGGTTGATTTAGGTTAAATCTTACTAGCAGCAGTATCCTTGCCTGTGAAGCCCTTTTTGTGTAAAGCAGTGATGACTGCATGTGTTTCCTTGCAGGTAACCATGGTTAACAGGGAAAGAACAATGATTTCAAGCACCACCCTCCTTTTAAAGCATCCAGTCTGCTGTTCTAACTCAATCAGCATGACAGAGTGATCTCCAGCCTTGTCCTCATCAACACTCTCACCTGTGTTACCGAGAGAATCACTGAAATGATGTCAGCGGGTCCTTTTGTGGCAGGGCTGAAATGCAGTGGAAATGGATTTTTTGGGATTAAATTCATTTTCATGGCAAAGAGGGACTTTGCAATTAATTGCAATTCATCTGATCACTCTTCATAACATTCTGGAGTATATGCAAACTGCCATCATAAAAACTGAGGCTGCAACCTTTGTGAAAATTAATATTTGTGTCTTTTGCAAAATTTTTGGTCACGGCTGTACTCTTGCTATTTTATTTGGCCTCTCTGATGAAACGTGGCTTGGGCTAAATATCACTGACTTTTTGTGCAGCTCAGTAAGGTTTGAAACTCCTTGACTGCTTTTGGACAGTTTGGTATATTTTGGCAGATTTTGGCATGGTTTGGTGTGCTCAGGAAGTGAATCGGCTGCCACTGAAGGTGCGCCATCTGGCACGTCTGTGGATTGGGTGCCTTTCTGTGCGCTGACTCAGCATGTGATGAATTTACTAGAGAAGGGGGTGCAGTTTCCATGTGTTTACTTGAGGATAGTGAGAAGCTGTTCCTGCACCATGCGCTCAGACATCTGTATTTCCCGCTGACTGACCCACACAGGCACAGGAAGAAACTCAGTACATAGTCCTTCTGAGGAGTCCAAAGTTTTGCTTTTGCCAGGCAAAAAACAGACCAGCCAATAGCAACACAGGTGAGCTGGTCAAAGTCCCGCCCAGCCACACCCCTGCAGCATCCAGGCCGACGAGCTGATCTCTGCACTGCTGAGGAAGCACAGGGTTTCGGTTCTAAGACGGCCAAGGGCTTTTGTAAACCTAACTATCTGACAGATGTGACATGTTGCTGTTGCCTAGCGATACGTCAGTTGGCTGTCTGTGCTCTGGCTCCATACAATAATAACCCCTACTCTAGTCACAGATCAGTTATTCCCTGACAGTGCGTTGCTTTGAAGCTCAAGTGAATTCCTCTCAGGGTTCGGCTGAGATTCAGAACCATTCTCACCCTGGGATGTTAGATAAATGGTGTTTGCTCTTCACGTTGTTTTTTTTTTCAAAGATGTGTGACAGGCACCTTTGATCGCTTCTTCAAGCAAAATGTCCTTCCAGTCAATGCGGCATCTCATTTGGAAAGTGACGATGGTGAGACAATAGCTAGGAGCTCAGTCGTGATTGCTGTCATGACAGGACCAGGACTCTGGCTGCAGAGTCTCTCATCCAAAGCCTTTGTTTTTCATGTTTTTGAGACAATCAAACGTTGTTGTTCCCTGCTATTAATGGCCCTGCAGTTGCTCCACAGCCTTGCCAAGAAGGATAGAAGGAATTTTTAGGGATTTCTAACTTCAGTGGCAATAATTATCCGGCTTTTGCCACCCCCCCAAAACACACACAGACACACACCCATGCACCCCCCAGACAACACTGATACTGGATCGGCTCGGAAGCAATTGACTGAACAGAAGAGCAAAAAGAGTGGAAACGATTAATTATGATCAGTCCCTCTGGCTGTCTGGGCAGGAGGACAAAATCAATCCCAGTGAAATGCACAAAACGCCCCTGTTTATTACTTGTTTGCAGGATACTGACCCTGCCCTTCATTAAGTGTGGCACATGTGTTTATTGACACCTGGTGCAAATTATGTCTGCATTTAGGAACCCGCACATAGCCAGTAAAAGCGATTGAGCACACAAGTTGGCTCATCTAGGGATTTTCCATAGAGACACACAGGGCACCATGGAGCACCAGCAGGTCTGCTTGGGAGTCCTTAATCCCCACATGCTAGTCTGAGTGAGCTTTTACCACCTGAGCCACTTAGCAATCCAAAGATATGCTTTTAGGTGGACTGGTGTATCTATATTGCTCATAGCGTGTTATTGTGTCTGTAAGTGTGTGCTACAATCGACTGGCATCCTATCCAGGGTGTCCCCTGCCTCATATATTATGGGATAGGCCCAAGGCTCATGATGATCCTGCACTCGATGAGCAGTTATGAGGGAAAGATGGCTGCATGTCTATTAAGTGGATTTATACCTAGAGATGGGCGGAACTCCCACAGACTGGAAAGTAAAATTAATAACAATTTTTAAAATGAAATATTCATACAAATGAAAAGTAACAGGAGTCCCTCTGGCTCATGCTGATGTAAGTAGAGCAAGGCCTCCTCTCCTCCACACTAATGTCGAACTTCCTGTGCTCCACCCAGGTTCCACCCACACCAAACCCATCATGCATAAACAGGCACCAGAATGCGGGTCACTTTCACTGTTTATACCTGCTACAGGTCTATAAGTTACAATTACTGTATAATCGATTAATTGCTGTAATGCGCATGTCTGCATTATCCCTCTGTTGCCGCTATTGCAATTTATCCATCCATCCATCCATCCATCCATTATCTTATCCAGGATCAGATCATGGGGGCAGCAGTCTAAGCAGGGATGCCCAGACCTCCCTCTCACCAGCCACCTCCTCCAGCTCCCCAGGGGGAATACCAAGGCGTTCCCAGGCCAGCTGAGAGATATAATCTCTCCAGAGTGTCCTGGGTCTGCCCTGGGGCCTCCTCCCGGTTGGACATACCCAAAACACCTCCCTAGGTAGCCATCCAGGAGGCATTCTAGATAGACACCTGCCTGAAATAACTCAACTGGCTCCTTTCAATGCAGAGGAGCAGCGGTTCTCCTTTGAGCCCCTCCCAAATGTCTGAGCGCCTCACCCTGTCTCTAAGGCTGAGCCCAGCCACCCTGCGGAGGAAACTCATTTCTGACGCTTGTATCTGTGATCGCATTCTTTCAGTCACTAGCATAGCTGAGGGTAGGAATGTAGATAGCCTGGTAAATCGAAAGCTTTGCCTCTTGGCTCAGCTCCTTCTTTACCACAACAGAACGGTACAGCGTCCACATTACTGCCAACGTTGCACCGATCTGTCTGTCGATCTCCCGCTCCCTTCTTTAGTCACTTGTGAACAAGACCCTGAGATACTTAAACTCCTTCACTTGAGGCAGCAATTCATTCCCCACCAGGAGAGGGCAATCCACCCTTTTCCAGTCAAGGACCATGGCCTGAGACTTGGAGATACTGATCCTCATCCTGGCTGCCTCACACTCAGCTGCAAACACTGCATACTGCAGGTCACAGCTCGATGAAGCCAACAGGACCACATCATCTGCTAAAAAGCAAAGACGTGATACTGAGGGCACTGAACTGGACCTCCTCCACCCCTTGGCTACACCTAGAAATTCTCTCCATAAAATTTATGAACAGAATCTGCAACAAAGAGCAGCCCTGGTAGAGTCCACAACCTACTGGGAACAAGTCTGACTTACTGCTGGTAATGCAAACCAAACTCTTGTTCTCTTCACACAGGGACCTAATGGTCTGCTTCAATGGACCCCATACCCCATACTCCTGAAGCACCCCCCAGAAGACCCCCCAAGGGACATGATCGTATACCTTTTTTCATGGCCAAAAAACACAAGTAGACCACTTGGGCAAATTTCCATGATTCCCATAATCTTATGAAGATGAAGAGCTGGTCCTGCGTTCCGCGACCAGGACGGAACCAGCATTGCTCCTCCTGGATCTGAGGTTTGACTAAAGGGTGGACTCTACTCTCAAGTACCCCAGCATAGACCTTCTCCAGGAGACTGAGGAGTGTGATTCCCCTGAAGGTGGAACACATCCTTTGGTCTCCCTTCTTAAAGATTGGGGCCACCAGCCCAGTTGGTCAATCCAAAGGCATTATCCCTAATGTCCACGCAATGTTGAAGAGGCACGTCAGCCAAGCCAGCCCAACAACATGAAGAGCTTTCAAGAACGAATCTCATCCACCCTCAGAGCCTTACAACCGAGCAGCTGTTTGACCACTTCAGTGACCTCAGCCCCAGAGATGGGCAAGTCCCCCTCTGAGTCTTCCAGCTCTACTTCCTCCAAGGTAGGTGTATAAGTGGGATTTAGGAGATCCTCGAAATTTTCTTTCTGTCACCTAACTATATCCCCATTTGAGGTCAACGGTTCTCCATCCCTACTGTAAACAGCTTGGGTGAAGCCCTTCTTCCCCCTCCAGAGTCGCCTGACAGTTTGCCAGAGTATTTTCAAGCCCGACTGAAAGTCCTTTGCCATGGCCTCACCAACTCCTCCCACACCCGAAGTTTTGTTTCAGCAACCACCAAAGCCACTTTCCGTTTTGCATGCCAGTACCTGTCAGTTGCTTTAAGAGTCCCACAAACTAACCAAAATTGGAAGGCCTCCTTCTTCAGCCTGACAGCCCTCTTTACTGCTGGTGTCCACCACCAGGTTCGGGGATTGTCACCATGACACCCACCAACAACTTACAGTCACAGCTCGACGCTGCTGCCTCAGCAATGGAGTCCCGGAACATGCCCCATTCAGGCTCAATATTCCCTGACTTCCGGAGCTCGAGCCACGCATTGAGGTGAGCCAGACTATATATATCAGCAAAGTTTTTGCACACCACAGGTATCTGTATAGCTATAGCCATCACCACACTACCCATTATTGCAATTACTGCTATGCTTGTCACTAACTTATCTACCAATTACTATACTATGCATCTAATATTTCTATTATACTATGCATGTCATACATTGCCATTGCAATCAGCAGGAAACAACCAGGGAGCTAAAACTACAATCAAAAACATTGTTACTACTAAGCACTACTAATACTACTAACATAATTTGTATTACAAAGAGACCAGATAGGGAAAAATGCAGCAGCAACTAAATCACAGCAATATAAATGCTCTTTGAGTATCAGAGAAATTAAAAACTTTTAAAATGCTTTGCTGTGGGGTTTGATTCCAGATTTGAAATGATTTATTTTTCTTGTCCTTTGAATTAGTTTGACCTTCTCTGTCTTCCCGCCAGTCTTAATTTCTGTCTCTTGGGGTTTGCTGTGAAAAGGGAAGCCTGCCTTTTATCCCACACATCAGAGGATAAAGAGAGGTCTGCTTTGATGAGGGTCCATGTATCATTGATAAAGCTGGTGAGAAATTTTTCTACCAGTCTTGAACTGATACTGGAAGGTTCTGTGTCATATGTG
The DNA here is from genome assembly GCA_026777985.1 of Mormyrops attenuatus. NCBI lineage: Eukaryota > Metazoa > Chordata > Actinopteri > Osteoglossiformes > Mormyridae > Mormyrops > Mormyrops attenuatus. Next base: position 25,243,700 of record JAODKC010000137.1, on the reverse strand, counting down.
GCCTCTGGCACAGTAAGGGAGGGACTTCCTCTCAGCAGTGATACGATCATGGCCCTTGGCTCGTCAAGGGACCCCTTCAATTTGTCCCGCGGCCAGGAATCCCTTCAACTCAAACACTCGCAGTGTTTATTACCTGATACTCCTGAGAATGTCAATACGTGCTATTTAAACATCTCTTTATTTTTTAATGCAAGATTTTTACAAGAAACACTTTACATTCGTATCTTACTGTGCAAACTAGTCTGAATTGTGAAGCACTTTTCCAGCCCAATCATGACTAGGTAAAATAAATCTCATTTCGTTTTCTACAAGCTTACTGGCAGTCTTAGCACTGTAATAGCCTAGTGTAATAGCCTAGTCTTGTTTGGGATGTTACAGGAAAATTAGAGCTAATTGTATTTGAAATGCCATAACACCTGTGATTCCATTACTGTACTTCAGCAACAGTGCTCCTAGTGGTTTAGCTTGACTGTAGCTCAGCTTGGGTACAGTCTGATCTTGGTCCAGTTCGAATTCACACTTCAAAACGGATGGGTGACCACTGGGTGTGCCAGAATGTAATCAGTATGATTTGAGGAGGGTGAAACCAGTTCAGGGTTTGGGTGCTGCAGACACCTGTGGGATTTGGCAGCAGTAAAAAATGGAATGCAGACAAGTCCTTTTCTGTATGCTGGTCTATACCCAACAGTGCGTAGAGAGAGCGACAGGACTAGTAGAACCACACACACCAGCGGAGGGTCATTCTGTGAAGTGGTGGAAGCAGCTGGATTTGTGAACAAATGTTCACAGGTTTGATTCTAAAAGAGAGAAGATACAGGTGAACTCTGTTTTATGAAATGGCTGAAAATGGTAATGTCACAAGGCTGGTGGAACTCGTGTCGAATTTGCATGTGGCTGTCATGATGATGATTCGGTGAAGATTCATTTCCATGAGACAGTCAGTCCTTTTTCTATGTCAGTTTACGGAACCCTTTAAAGACTTTTTTATACGTCTTTTGGTCCATTTTGAGATATTTTCAGACCTGTGCTACATCACCGTGTCTGTGATTATATCTCTGTTCAGTACCATAATGATGATGATGATGCTGATCACACCATGACCAAAGCCCCAGGACACACTGGAGCTGATTAACTAAAAATTAAAAGACCAGACCAAGCTCTTTTAACATGCTTAGTAGCTAATTATGTGAATATGGCTATCCATATGCATGAGCGGATATATTTCATGAAGTCAGTGTATGAGGTGTCGCAGCAGAGGGACTGTCTTCAACTTCTTGAAGAAATTCTGCATATAGTGGCTTCATTAATCACACGAAAACCTGCAGAAGCCAAACTGTTTTAAGATACTGGTATCCTGTTGGTTAACATTTGTCTGCATGTCTTTATGAATATGGAAATCAATGCAAAGAACCCCACTCAACACAGATATTATCCAGTTTTATGCTAATTACGCCAATATTTCTGACATACAAACACACTCTTAAAGCATAAAGAACTCGACCCCCTGCTCTTTTGTGTCAAGTAGGGTAATAAAACACAGAGAAAAGGTAATTCTTGGGTCCTAAACGCAATCACTTGGGCTTGGAGAGACTCAGGTCACAAAACTCATTGAGGAACTGTTTATGGTGGACAGAATATCTGCTATACGCAACACATTGGCCTTGTATCTCCCTCATTAAACATGTTGGTGATACGAGTCTAGATGATATAGTGGTGAAAATGTTGCTTTTTAACAAGACAGTTAATCTCGGCTGTGGTCAATAATGCTCTCCATAGTCTACTTGAATAAAAACATACTCAAACATACAGATAAAAGCATTTGCTGCAAGCGCTGTAGATCGTCCATTATCAGCTGGTCATTATTTTTCAGGCTGCTTTGTACCCACCAACACAGTTCAGCGGGCACACATTTCGGGATTGTCTTGGTGAGCAGTTTGGAGGGGATCTTCTCAAGGCAATCTGCCCAAGACAATCTGTCCAAGCTGCTGCCTCTTAAAGCCTTGCGTGGTGATTTGAAAAGGGTCTGGATTCCATATCCCCATTCATCTCAAACATGCAAGGGACCTATAAGCAGCTGCCGCAACAAAGTTTCCTTGTTCTCAAATAGAAGTTTGTTTCTTTAAATCAGTACTCAAAACTACGGAGTGTTGAAATTTATTTTATTATTCTAGAGCGTAAAACCTTTATTATAACCATTGATTCTCTTAAATATTACGTGTTTCCATTCCAAGAATACATGCTGAGTAACGCCACATAATTGTGGTACGCATAATAAAGATGCAATGGACACCTTAAGAACAACGAGGAAGTACGTTAAAGCAACTTTGACAGAGTACTAAATCTTAAATCGGTTGTTTCAGTGTACTAAACGTCAACCCATGTAAACAGTAATAATTTATTACATCTAAGAGCAACAACGGACAAACAAATACGAAACATATTTTTACTGTTGGAAAAGCAAAGAACAGATTGTTCCTCTTAAGTCAATCTACCACAGCTCGTGCTTTTTCCATTCGTTTCTCGTATTACTGGAGTCGCCCTCCCTCTGCTGTTTTGAAATTAATTTACTTTATTGGTTCAGTGGAAGTCGGCGCTCACGGTTCGTGGGAGCTGATTGGCCGAAAGAAGGCTCCGTGACTGCCTACTTGGAATGGGATTGGCGACTTTAAACATCCCCTTTATGCAGACGGCGCTCCAACCGAAAGCTGGGACACCTGTCATTCAATTGGGCAAAAGCGTCGTCTGTCATGGCCACGCCCGTCTGGGATTGGCCTTGGATAGGCAGGGGCGTGCACCGCCTCGTCGTACCTGTCGTCTTGTGAGAGGCTACGAGCGTTTCCTGTCAGTCCTGCTGTCCCCCTTATCTCCCCGCCTCCACTGCTCGAGAACCAGTCGGTCGCAGCGCTGGGGAGCCGGCTGTAGTGAATACCGGCGGAGTACTCAGACCGGATAACGGGCGGAGGGTGCTGTTGTTGAGCGGGACGGGACTGACTTAGGGCGGAGGATTTCAAGAAAGGAGAGCGGGGCCGGGGGTGGGGGGCTGTCTTTACTATCCAGACGCACGGAGGCTCGCGCAGAACATGGCGGAGCAGAACACGGTCGCCGACAGCAAGCACAAGGCTACTCCCGGTGCCGGGGCCCCGGTCTCAGGCAGCGGAGGCCTGTCCGGCGGGCTGACGCAGCCGGCGGCATGGCAGTCCCTGCTGTCGTTCACCATCCTCTTCCTGGCCTGGCTGGCTGGCTTCAGCTCCCGGCTCTTCGCGGTGATCCGCTTTGAAAGCATCATCCACGAGTTCGACCCTTGGTAAGTGCCGCTGTCTTTCGGGGGCGGCTCGCAGCTGCCTGCCCGTCGCTCTTCTCGGTGCAGATAAAGCCGTCAGCTGCTCGACTTGGCTTCAGCTGACATTGACAGTTCGGCCTCCCGCTGGTTTGTTGCCCGCCTACCGGACAACTTTCTAATGCAGCGCAGGCTCCGTCATAAATCAGACACAAGTCATGCATTTGTGCAACTTGGATCGGTGAGAAAATACAAAGGCTTTCCTCATGCCGCACGAACAAATATGCATTCATTCATCTATTCATTCATCTTCAGCTATCTATTCATCCTTGCATTCATCTATTCATTCATTCACCCCTTCATTCATGCTTTAAGGATGATGGCGGTGGACACCATGAGGCACAAAATGTTGAAATGACGAAGCTGTACGTTCCCACGATCTAGTTGAACGTGTTTTTCCAGCTTTTTTAAAAAAATGTGTGTCATTCAGTTTTTACGCTGTCGCCCTTGACCTCCTCATAAGTGGTCTACGGAGCCATTTATGTCCGTGAGACGCGCTTTTTTAACGCTCAAGCTTAAAGAAGCTGGGATCCGATTGCTCCGGCATGGCAGCGTGATTTGATTCCGGGAAGTGTGGCATTTTGAATTGAATTCTTGTGATTTCAAGTTGTGGTGGTTCCGCGTTTGTTGGGCCAGATGGAGGGTGACTGACGGCTGCTTCCCTGCTATCAATGCGGCTGTGTGCAGAGCCCTGGCACGGCTCCGCACTTGCCTGCTCATGCTATCTGCCGGCATCGGATCTCCCACTTACATGAACTGTAACGCTTGAGACTTCAGCAGGCTTTGCGTGCCTATGAAGAACTAACTTCTAACGCCTTAACTATTACACACACGCAGACACCTCAGCAACCCCTTCAGATTTCAGCAGCTGCTTTCCAAACAGAAATTCATATTTGGCTAATGATTAAGCCAGATAAGGATAATGTAAGACAATGACACATCTATAAATCGCAAATGCTAATTTGAGAGAATACACAATGTTTGTTTTAACTTTTTGTACAGGTGAATTCACTTGGCTCTGTGTCAGTCTCTGGAGGATGGTTAAGTTATAAATAGGGGAAAAGTATTCTGTTGGGAAGTACTGGGAGTATAATGATTCGGAGCCACCCCTGATTTGGTTGAAGTCTTTGTTTCCATGCACTGTACTCTGGCAGTGGTGAATCTCTCAACCCTCTGAGGGAGGTTGGGTCCCAGGGAATTATGGGTAAACTGAGTAGGCTGAAGCTATCTGTTTAGTGTGTCTGTAAAACGCCATGCTCCAGTACTCGGGGCATTAGTGGATGCTGCTGTTGTGGGTGTCTTGCATCTTTTTTTTTAATTTTTTAATTTTGTACACAGTGATCCCCCACTAACCTTCGGGGTTGTTCAGCAGAATGGCGTTATTGGGAGTACTGGGAAGCTTATATGGTTCATCTTGGGGATCCTCCCCTGGCCCATCTTGCTGTTTGTCTCTGAAGTTTTTTTCTTTTAAAGCTTTATGTTCTGGATCCTTGCGAATATGCCTTTCTGTGTATCCAGGAGAAGCTGCGATGGAGCAGTGCGTTGTTGGAGAATAACACAGTGGCCTGCCTCTCTTGTGTGTAACATAGGATTAAATGGTGTGTGAGGGGCTGCATTTTACCTTATTAGGGTTAGACTTGGGATTTTTATTAGTATAGGGTCCATAAGTGGAATCGAAAAGGCTGGCAAGAGTAGGACCTGTAAGGTATCTTGAGCCTGTGTGTGTGCGTTTGCATATGTGTGCACGCACACAAGTGTGTGTGGGCTACATTTGCATAAAGCGATGAGCACCAGAGCAGCTCCAGTGAGTGTGCCAGTTGGCCGGCGTGCCCTGTGATTATATAAGTACCCTGTAAGCCCCTCTGTAGAGCCGTCACTCCCCTGCTGGGGCGGCTGGTCGGGATCACGTGCGATGCAGCGGCTGTGTGCATCCGGGCGGACTGTCTCAGGTCAGCCCCGGTTTACCTCTTTTGTCACCTGCGTCGCCTGCCTCTACTTTTCCCCACAAAAAATAGCCAAGCTCATTACTTGGCAAAAGTCTTTCAGAAAGCGTGAGGTCAAAATCTAAGGATGGCGGGTTGGCCTTGATGTAGAGAGAAGATTCTCGCACCCGCGATGGTGCCTATTGATTTTGGATGTTGCTTAAAGTGTGCGTTGGCTTTTTGGCGCTGGTTTTAGTGTCGCTGAGGATTCTCCCATGGTTCTGGTCTGTGGGGGAATCTGGCCCACCCTCCACCCTGTGATCGTCTGAGCTGCAGAGTGCCCTCGTTCCTGAGACAGGTTTGAACGCCACCCTCAACACATGCCCAAGTGGCTCTCTGTGACGGTCCAGCTCACGCGACATCGTCAGGTCGCTAGTCGCGTTGTCTGAAGTCTCCCCCAGCTCCAGCCGTTACTTGTCACCTCAGCCTCCTGTTAAGGACATCCAGTGTGGTTCGCTATTAATCATATCTTTCAGTAATGCTCTTGGAAGTGTTTGCCATGACTCTGGAACAAACATCTGAATGATGGCTGAGTTCCACACATATGCTTGGGTCTTGACATTCGTATATAGTTTTCGTCCTTGCTTTTTCTCCCAGCCTGGGAGTAGTGATCCAGCCTGTCTTGGGTCTCCTTATTGCGTGACACCCCCTTCAGCTCATGAGAGGGGAGGATGATCAAGATTCGTGCACTCGTGTGCTGGGAGCCGCCAGACTTTCCGCTCCGAAGGCTCAGTGGACGCTGTAAAAGCCTGCTCACTTCTGGCCACGCCTCCTGGTCCACGACGGAGTCTCTCCCTTACCTGCCTTTTGCCAGCCGAAAAGCACGATCAGCTTTGTGTTCCGCCAGCCTGGTGGATGTACCACAGATTCCCGTTCCCTGAAGCCCCGCTGCGTCACTGAGGATGCCCAGAGCTCCCTGTTAATGAAAATCCCAGACGGTTACGCAGAGCAGCACCGGGCATACCATTAGTGATCGCGTTAATAACAGTCTCTGAGGCTTTGACAGGGAATCTCGTTAGCGCAGGGGGTGTGTGCCTACATGTTATTTTAACCCGTAACAATATCCTCACTTTTGTGCAGAGACCTTTGCCTTGGCGGCATAAATTTCACGCCAGGTCAGGCCAGGCCCTGGGGGGTGTATCACGGGCAGGTCTATACTTCGGCCGTACTTTCAGCCAGAAGCTGTCGATGGCCACTGGGGGCTAACGTACCTTTCCAGTTTGGATCGGCAGCTCGATCTTCAAAGGAGCTCTGTTCCTTTGTGGTTCAGCTGCTCGATTCTGAATGTTATTGTCAGACTGGCTGCTCCAGTGTTACCTGAAAAGGAGTCTGTCCTTTTCTGGGGAAAAGAGTTTTTTTGTATAGACTGATTTATAGCTGTTACTCCATGTGAGGATGCAGGTGTACCTTGATCTTTTATTGCTTGTAGGATTAGGAAGGCCCTGCCCTTTTATTGAAAAGGGAACCACCAGCTTTCCCAACCGCTATCCACCACCCCTTATGGTCATGTAAATGATAAATGGACTGCATTTATATAGCACTTTTTTCCAAAGCGCTTTACAATTTTCCTCCCATTCATACTCGCACTCACACACTGGTGGCAGAGGCTACCATGCAAGGCGCCAACTTGCTCACCGGGTGCAATTCAGGGTTCAGTGTCTTGCTCAAGGACACTTCGATAGGGTCAGGAGGAGCCGGGGCTCAAACCATCTTCCCCTGTCATGTGGTTTCCACCCAAGCAGTAGCTTTATCCAGCCCTGTTCGCTGTCTCAGATCAGACCGTGGACCTCCAGGCTGTGAGAGTAACCCTTTAGTATGCCGGGAAGCTGGAGACCTATATGCTCTTGGCTGCTCTCCATCTATCGCCACTGTTCACCAATCCAATGCTAGTGCCTCCCAAGGTCCCTGCCTACCGGCCAATAGCTGGGGTCATATGTCTTGAAAATCCCTGCCCCCTTGCAGTGATTGGCGGGAACTTGGCTGTAGTGGGGGGAGCACTGAAGCAGTCTTGGCCAGAGGGTCCGGTGTCCTGTGCCTCAGTCACCTGTCTCCAGTATGTGCCTCACTGGGGAGTTTTTCATTATTTGGTAGAACAGGCACGGCCCTTGTGCTGTCGGGGGTGACATCTGAGGCCATGGAAAAGTTTGCCTCTGCATTTTTTATGCCTGATTCATGGACAGGTTTTGTGCTCCGGCACTGTGCCCCACAGTTCTGAAAATCCTCTGCTTGCATGGATTTCTGAGCAAGCGGCGTCTCTGTCATGTCATCTGGGATGTTGTAATTGACACTGACCTACTGCTCGTAACCCTTTCTGCAGGGAGGGGAGCAGCTGCGTGTAGCGCACGGCTGTTCAGGTTCAGGTGTAGGTGTGCTATCTTCATTCACGTTTCATTCTCGTTATGCGTTCGGCTGGCAGCAGCTCCCACACTCTGCCAGAGCACGGTGCCCCCCCCCCTCACATTTCAGAAGCAGGAAGCTGGAAAGTCTGTGAAGGAGGTGGCTGTTAGGGGTGTGTGTGTGTGTGTGGGTGGGAGGGAGAGAGAAGGTAAGGTGTCTGCGCGCGCGCGCACACACACACACACACACACACACACACACACACACACACACACACTCTCAGTCTTCCTCCCCCGTCCGGTTGTCCGGCTTGTCGCCACGGCTACGTGGCCACGTTTGTGTAGGAGCTGTGGTTGCCGGGGGCGATGGCTTGACCCTGCTGGTGGAGGGCCGGCAGAGGAGGCGGAGCCAAACCTTCACGGTAACTACATGCACGGAGATTAAAAATAGCAGCGCTGAGGGGGGAGCCTCTGTGATGGCCGTGCTGTTGGTGTTACCAGGGCTGACTGTACACTCTTCACGGCCGCTTCTCTGCCCACACTGTCCCCTCCCTCGCCTGTGCGTGTCACCCACAGCGCAGCGAGTTGGTATCACCGCCCTCTGTGCTGCCCCCCCCCAGCCCCCCGCCAAATCAGACTTGCTCATCTCTGGGCTCGGCGATGTGTACATTTACTTATCTACCAGACGCTTTTGTCCAGAGCGACATATGAGATAAGTACGCCACAAACATACGGCGACTAGATGTAAGTGCGGCTAGGCTGCGCTTCCAGTGAAGTGTAAATTAGCATTGTAGTTACACAATAAAGGACGCCATGGGAAAGAGGAGAATAACATAGCTGCTTGGTCTGAGACCAATGTAAAGCAGAGTGTTCGGGAAACACCAGAGAGTGGTCCGGGGATGGCAGGTGGGCGCTTTGAGGACTGCGTGAGGTCTCCCTGGAACAGATGGGTCTTCTGGCATTTCTTGAAGAGGTGGGGGTCACAATGGGCTTTGGATATAAACAGAAGAAGGAAAAAAAATCTAAAATCCTCTATTGCCAAAGTCTTAGGGTAAGCCCTAGGATGCTGACGCTCCGGATGTGGGCTGGCTGAGCGGAGCCCGAGTGAGGGGAGTGGGGCAGAAGGGGGTGCACAGCGATGGGATCTTCCAGCAGGAGGCACTAGAGAGCGTTTTGCGCTGACTGTGTATGATCGCTTAAAACAAAAAGGCAGGGATATGGAGAACCCGGTTGGAGAAGGTGCCACCGCTGAAACGAGCGATCAGCCGATGCCGTGTTACTCCTTTGGGGCGAAGTGCTGAGAAAATGAGGCAGAATCTTATTATATTAGGGTTAGATGATTGTTATTCTGGGAAATGGGCTTCAATGAGCAGGCCATAAATGGCTTAGATAAAGTGGAAGTGTGTGCCGAGAGAACCTTGATCTAAGTCAACCTGCCTGGATGTAGGTCAATAAGCCTCTATAATGAAGTTCTGCTTTTGTTAAAGTAGGCCATACTTTGCAGAATGGTGACATATGTAGTTCTCCTCTGATTCTTGATGTAGCCCAGTGGCCATGCTTTCGGAATTAATTAAACAAGCTGATAAAATAGACTTTTTTGTATAATATAGAAAACAGACTTCCCATTTGGTCAACTTCACAAAGATATTTAACTTGCCTGCAAGCATACAGTGCTGAAATGATGCTTTCAGCGGTCACGAAAGAAATTGTCTTGCATTTTCCCCCCCAGAATGACTGTGTAATTTTAGCAGAAACATGACCTGGGATTAGTGACGCACTGCTCAATCGGCCAGGGACCGGAATCTGCCGATAAGCAGCGTGCTCAGCCTGGACTGGAGATTGGCCGCTCAGTCTCATGTATTTCCTATACCGTACTGGTCCGTTTTACGCATGCACCACACGTCATACGCGCATTAATACAGGCAATAGCCTCACAGCCACATGCTAACATGTCTTTAGCGTGGAAGGTCTTCACTGTGAGTGAAAACGACACAAAGACTGCGATTTATAATACATGTAAAGCCAAAGTAAACCACCACGAAAACAAAAGAAAAAAAAAAAGGGTCAGTGTCGTGTTATTTGGTAAATATATAAGTAACTGACATTTGTGTTGCTATTTAAAGCTGTTGCACCTGCTCTTATTTTGTAAAGTGAAATATGTCAAAGTTGGGTATTCAGCAACTCATTTTCAGTTAATTGCTATTTGTACCTCCTTCCGGCTAAGAAAATTGCAATTGGTGCGTCTCTACCTGGCATGATGAAGGATGAATTCTTTAATATCATAATCCTTTCATAAATGCAAAACCACACACGAAGCATCAGCTGACCGTTTAACAGTCGTGGAGTTTAGCTAAAAGCCCATTGGTGCTGGAGGAGCTTTGTGTTTTGCATCAGGGAGATGTGCTGCTTCCCTTGGATCCCTGCTCCCACCCCGGCTGCTGCTCACGGAGTCTCTACCTGTGCCTCCTTACCCATCATGCTCAGCTGTACAGTTCAAGGTGATCACAGGCATGTCCCAAGGGGTGGGGGTGTGATGTCGTGACACCCAGGAGTCCCTTAGACTCTGATGAAACATGCCCTCCCCTGCCTTGTTAGTGTTAAACTGCTCTCCCTTCACGCTGCACTAAGTATGCGAGAGAGTGTGGGCGTGCATGATTATCTTCATTTTTGTTTTTTGTTTTCCCCAAACCGCCTGTGAGAACAGCAGCATGCCCCTCAGGTTTGTCCTCGCCCTAACACCACCGACACGAGCTTCTCCAGGTGTGACGTCAGTCACCCGTGTGCAGCCCTGCCTGCCTCCGTACTGGCAGTTAATCAAAAACGTATCTTAAGAGATACGGGGCCCCGTGATCCAGGGGAAAATCAATAGATTAGAATGAGATTTGCAGGTGCAGTAGATGTATTCCAGGACTTCTTTCTAGGTTTCCCTTTTTCTAGCCTGTGAGGTTCTGCTGCTGGTAAGAAGGTGTCGGCTCCTGTTCCTCTGGGAAGTCAGCAAGGCCTTGGAAGACACAAGCTTCACTTACTTTGCTCTGTTGCAGCAGGGGAAGCTGCCAGGTGATTGACTGGTGGAGCCGCCACTCACTTTGGTGTTTCGTATGACTGGTTCTCTAGTGACCATGTGCCCACCACGGCCTGCTATAATTGCCTGTTGCCGGGTGTTTGATTGTTGGCAGGCCTGCCTGGAGCCCTCATCGAGCTTTAGGGCTTTACTCTGTGAGACTGCTTGTTTTTTTTTTTTTGGCTGGGCATGTGTCCTGGGAAGGATGATCTCAGGACTTGAACTAAAAAGGGATTTTTTACTATTTAAATTTTTTTGGGGGGGGGGGTCGGGTGAGTTTTATGACCCCCTTTCCGGTTATGAATGGGGAACCAAGTTAACTACTATTGATGAGGCTGGAAGGGGCAATTGAGTGGTAGTGTATGAGAATGTACCACACACACCCAGCCGCACACATGCGCACACACACACCCCCACACAGCTGGCTTTCAGTAGCTTACATCATGACCAGAAAGAAGGTATTGCTGGTGTTGCACTCTTGAGTTTCTCAAGGTTGTTTTTCTGTTCAAGTTGCATCAACCTGGGGTGGCACATTTAGCCTGGTGCAGTGGCATTGTTTTCAAGCAGCAGCAGGCTGAATTTGCTTTTAGTTGTAATGATGTGTATAAAAATGAGCATGGGGATCCAGGACTAGGGGGGGTGGGTGACAGCTGACTGGAAAAAAGGCACATGGCTCCTTTGTGCAGACGATTTAGCTGAATCGGAAGGAGCCCTCGTAGCCTGCTCAGATTCCCGGCAGATGGTGGTGCATTTCTAGTTTACGCAGAATATCGATATCTTGCGAGGTATTAAAAAGCTGCAGACTGCAAACGTGTAACACTTCGCATCCCACTGAGCCGAGGTCCTGGTAAACAAATCTGTCAAAAGAGAATGGACTTGTTTCCTTGCTTCTGTACTATTTTACTTCACACATGGTGTTATTTTAATGTTTACTGAAAGCCACTCTTTGCAATGGGGCTACTTGTGAATAGAGCACCTCTTTTTCAGGGTCGGGAGAACGTTCTGGTGAAGGATAACTCTGCTCCTGGTGGTTTCTGGAATGGACTGGGGAACAGCAAATGAGCCCTGCCCTGTTTGCCACTGTAAACATGGTAATTCGCAGGCAAACCTCTGAGTGGTGCCAGGGCGTATCTCGCCGTTAGAATAGCAATACAAATGGATTTTTTTTTTTTTCTTGGTCTGCTTTGGTGAAATCTCTGAGGGGTGTAACACGGCTTTGCAGAATTCTTGGTTCTGTACACATAGTAATTTCCCCGTTTCCCCTCTCTGATTATCTGCTGTACTTCGCACTGGGTGTCAGGATGACGGTCAGTCGCTTTATTTAATGGCTTAATTTGGCCCAGTCGTCCCACACCCTGCCCCCCCCCACCCCCCTTCCTTAAAACAAACTGCCGTTTGACGTTGCCCTCGAAGCGGAGAATACCAATTAACTGTGATACCGCCGGTTGTTCGAGCAGAAAAAGCAGAAGCGTTAAGCCTATCCTGGCGGACTCGGCGGTGTGCTGTGCGGGGGGCTTGCTTTGAATGCGAGGCGCTTCCGCCATCTGCGTAGGGGCCTGGGGGCCAATCCCACAGTGTATCCTTACTTATTTACATATAGGAGGCTAAGTAATTTTGGACAAGTTTTATTTCCTGTGAAATGTGATCTGTATGCTGTATAGCTGGTTTAGTGGTGGGG
>JAODKC010000137.1:25181053-25193960 GCA_026777985.1 Mormyrops attenuatus | reverse complement strand
TATATATATTCTTTTTTTTTTTAATCCCACCTAGCTGGGGGGTGTTCTAGGAAGCAGGATTTCTCAGTTAGCTGGGTTAACTTAAACGAGTCATGATCATCCAATAAGAGTTTAGGTAAGGAGCATTCCTATTGGAAGATCATGACTTCTTGCTTAAGCTAACCCAGCTAAGTGAGAAATCCTACTTCATGAAACACACTCCCACTGGTCTTCTGTCTGCTGCTCTTATCACTGGTTTTGGTTTACGTGGGACAACACGATACTACTCCCCTTCATGCCAAAGGGCCACACTCCTCAAAAGCATTAACGTTTATGCAAAAACACTGAAGCAGACGGCAGCCAGCAGCGCCATCCTCTGCTGGACATACAGCTGAAATGTAGTTTAGAATATGTGGGTCTGTCCTGTTTGAGTACCGTGGCTGGGAGATGACAGACTGCCTTAGTGATTAAAATCGTCATGTTCTCTCTGCCTTATTAATGTGCTGCAGAAACTTCTTTCCAGTATGATTTGATGCTCCCAAGGGCAGGGCTCAGCAAACCTCACCCCCATATTTTCTGGGAGGGTTTACTTCCTGGTCCCCCACCATTACAGTTTTCTATACTGTAGCCCTGAGGTCAAAGTTCACTTCCAACATAATAAAAACAATGTAAGTTGTTGCTGTCAGAATTGTGTCAGTGGGTTTCATTAATTCACCCGTAGTTAAATGCTGGGGTGCTGGAGGCCTGGTGGTTGTAGGGTCACGCCCTGGATATAAACCCCTAAGGATGTGGTGCTCCTAGAAATCCCTCCTCCTCCCCCTCCAAGTCCCTCAGACCATGCTGTGGTCTGATTGGTAATCCCTCACTGGTTTAACCACACCAGTTTCACTACACCTGCACAACATGACCAGTTATACTCAGTGGCTGATATGGCTAGTACCAAAAATAACCACGTGGGGGCAGCACTTACCGTTGCTATAATAACAGACGACGCGAGTAATTTTTAAAAGGGGCAGAGGGTGGCGCTGCTCACCTTGCAGTTGGCGTCCCTATAACTTGGCACGCACACTGCATGCACTGTAAATGTGGATAAAGTTTCAGAATCCTTACCTGCAAAAACCAGCTTCAACTTCCTGTAGCAAAGCTATAGGGTCACATTAATTCCCGAAAAGTGCATGATGGGAGAAAATATCCAGAGAAAAAGACTAGACGTGAACCCCAGCAGTAAACAAAGATAAGCAGACACGGCAATCAGTGTGGTGTCTTTATTTAAACAAAAACAACTGTGTAAACACCCTTCTGTCCCAGAACTACTACGTCTTTACATGTCAGCTGTTGCATAGGTTCTACACAGGCGACTGGGGGAGGCTGCTTCAAGCTCATTGGCTGTGGATACATTGCACTGTTGTACTACTAAAACAAGTGCTACACATACTTAGGTACGAACATACATTCAGCTCAGGTTCACCATTCGCCCGGCTAGAAGGAACGGCCCGCTCCGGAAAGACCTACATCTATGAGGACAGGAAATGCCTGCCGTAGAGAACATAGCCATCGGGGGGCAGCACCAGTTCCGGAGCAATCAGTGGCCGTAGTGTTGAAGGGAGGCCTGACTTCCTGTGGCTCGTCGGGGTACTGCTGGCCCTCTCCACAGTGGACTTGAAGTGCCAAGATAAGGCAGGAGGAATATCAGGCGTGTGCCCCCCCACCGCACACTGGGCCTCTCAGCGGGGACTGGGCAGGACCACAAGAATCAGATCACTACTGAATGACTGAGGTGTTTCTTCATTATTAAAAACAGACAGAATTCCACAGTGACACATATCTGTACATATTACTGATCCTTGCCTGCAATTATAATTTATAAAACACCAGATTTGAACACAGTGCTTGGGGGTGGATGATCCTGCATGGGAGATGACAAGCAAGATGGCAACTGATTAATGCACAAACTGTACCTCCCGCACGCCCGGCTTCCCACATTTTGGTCTCTCGCCCCCTGCAGGCAGCAGCAGGGCCAGCCTGGCGCAACCCACCTGCGCAACATGACGCTTGGTTTCCTCGCCTTTTTTGTGTCTGTTACCTTAGTTACACACAGGATGGTTCACGGATATAATCCCGTTTTGGACACCAAAAAAAAAAAAAGAAAAAAAGTAGTACAGCATCTATTGCTGGGACTAAGCCAAGAATATTCTGTCCCTTAACGGAAGAGACCAGTTCTGTTTGGTCTCCAGCGGGGCCTACTGACAATGGACAATCACACAATTAGCGCCGCCCTATCAACTAACCTGTCGCAAGTCAGCCAAAGGGTGTCGTATCTTACCTGCTGCTAATTATACCACCCGTCAAGCAAGATGCCAATAAAATAATTGTATCACAAAGGGAACCAGGACTGCCAAAGGATGCTGTCTACAGTGGGAACTGGCTTCTTCGCAGGTTTTCCCTTGCAAGCTTTGGCGAGCTGAGAACTCCAGAGTAATGGTCCACTGTGGTGTTATGATGGCCTGAACCGGGGCCCCGAAGAGCATAATCTCAACAGAAACACAGAACGCAGCAGGTAGTCAGCGTCATGCTGAATCGTGGCTTTTAATGCCATCTTTACCCCGCTGCCTGACACAGAGCAGTCAAGAGGACAACTTCCGGTGAGAAGACCAGACAAATGTAAGACAAAAGAAAACCATTTTGACACAACAAGGCATCGTAATGCTAAAGCAGTTAAGTATGACACGAACAGCGCACAGATTTTCCATATGCGCCGTTGAGCGATAGACATCACGGCTCGTCCTGGTGCGCTCATTGTCAGCTGGTCGCTGCTGATATGCAACTTCATTCTGTTTCCAAGGACACATTTGGTCAATACATTAACATTTCAGAGATGTATGAATGAATTACATTCTTTTTCTTAAATACTGAAAATCATATTCTGCTCCAATTTCAGCCTGCTAGCTGTCTCCAATGCTCCAGACACAAAATCTACAGTTCCATGTTAATTTCACAAGGGGGCTCTCCTGGACCAGGGTGACCACAGCAAATGAAAGGAAGCAGACTAACTTCAAATGAAGCAGCAGCACTTGAACTCAAGAGAGAATGAAACATGGCCAAACTGGATTATGAGCATTATGGATTGTTAAGTGTGTTACCACCAACCAGCGAGCACAAGCTACATCCACCACTGCCCCACAATGCACCTGTCAAGTGACAAACTTATTACATAATCATTGAATCAGTCCTGTTGGGTTTAATTTGTTAATGCATCCAGACAACATTAACTGATTTTTGAGGGATCACTGTAAAAGCAGGCAGACCTAATCAGGATCATTGTTCCTCTTCTAGATAACGTCTATAACTCCTGACCTTTGACCTGAACAGCGCAGATCCCACTGGCAAGACACAGCTGGGTCATGTTACTCAGCAAGCTGAGGGGATTGGTGGAGCTTTGTATCTTGCTCCAATGGCAGGCCAGAGTTCTGCATGGGCTGACTGGAGAACGCTGGGCTGGGTGTCCAGCCTGCAGGGTACATTCCACTGACTTCATCCAACACGCTGTCGTCCTTCGTGTTCCACCATTCACTTCTACCTCCGCACAGATTTCCCAAAGGAGGCGCTAACATAGTGCACAAGATGCTGATGGCTCTTCACTTTAGTGTGCAAAAAAGGTCTAGGCAATTGTGAAAAATAGAGAGACTCTACAATGAATACTAAAAAACCTCTACCAATGATCCCGCCTACTTCGCAGAGCCCCGCCCCTTCCCGGTCTGACAGTCTCTCACACCAGCAGTGTGTGTTGAATAGTCTGTAGGGTCCCTTCTGGACGTACCCTGTGTCATCCCTGGGCCCTCCACAGGTGTCCACCCAATGGCGGGGGGTGGGGGGGGGGGGTGGTGTGGTGTTCTGGGCTCCCGGCCGCTCCTCCCCTTTAGTCCATGGTCCCACCCAACTAGAGCGGGGTAGCGTGACAAACAGCTGTGTCATCAGTGCGCCTTCCACAGGGGGTTGTGGTACACCCAGCCTTCACCCTGCACACGAGACAAATAGATACATCGATCCGGAAAAATAAAAGCTGTACGTGTTTCCCATGTTGGCAAATTATTCATTCTTCCAGCATTAAATTCAAATCATATTTGACATGTAATTTGGTGCTTAGCATCTGAGTCAAACGGCTGTGCTGTGTGAGCCCAAAGCCTCATTTCCAAAGGAGGAAAGAACCGCCAGCCAGGAGAGCCGATTTGCTCTGACCACTTCAGCGCCTAAAGGTGGACACACTGGAGCATTTCCCTGGGAGGGCCTGGGGCTCGGCCAGGAATTCTGTGTGTATAGCTAAGCACCAGTACATCCTGGAACTCAAACCAGACCTTGATGAAGTAGTTCAGCTCCTGGTTTTTAATGGCTTAACCACATTTGCCTGTCCACCTAAGACCTGGTGAAGAGGCTCATAGACAAGCTCACTGCCCTCAGAGACGGGCCGGCATCCTCACCTCTTTGACAAAGTGCTTGGGCTTCCACGCCGTGCTGGCGGCCGCCCTCTGCTGCTCCTCGGTCCGCTGCCGCTCTTCCAGTCGGCGCTTGTGTTCAGTGGCGCTGTCCATGTTTCCGTCCTTCAGCGCCGCTGTCACGTGCCGCCACAGCCGCCTGTCATGGGTCACATCGATGACATCATCACGTTATCAGATTGAGGATTCATTTGACAGCTCAGAGTCTCCTTTACATCTGCAGAACCACCATTCTGACAATCAGAGCTTCCACCACGTCATCAAACACCTACTGTCATGAACTGGGAGCGTCCATCACATCATCAATCAGAGCCTACATCATGTGGTCAGTCTCCATCACGACAATCAGAGGCTCCGTCACATAAAGAAACAGAACCTCCATCACAGCATCAAAGTCTCCATCATGACAATCAGAGCCTCTGTCATGTAACCAAACGGAACCTCCATCACCTCATCAAGCAGTACCTCCATTGCATCATCAAACGGAACCTCCATCACCTCATCAAGCAGTACCTCCATTGCATCATCAAACGGAACCTCCATCACCTCATCAAGCAGTACCTCCATTGCATCATCAAACAGAACGTCCATCACATCAGTCGAGGCCTCTGTCAGGTCATCAATTCATTACATCAATATCAAACAGCCCCCATCCTGGAAACACATCCTGTGTCATAAAACATCAGAGCTCATTACATAATCAAACAGTCCCATCATGTAGAAGGGAGTCTCCATATTCACTGCCATAATGTTACACTGCACAAACAGCACTGGAACGCAGGCAGGGTAGAGAGTAAAGTGTAAGCAAGGCTATAGCAGCAGTGCGCAGTTTCACAGTGCAGATGATAATGTTCAGGTGTTTATCAGCTACTGCCCTATATGGTTATACACAATCAACAGGCCATGTCCTGCTTATGGTGAGCTCCCTTACACACACACACACACACACACGTTTGTATTCATATCATTGTGGGGACTCTCCATTAATTTCTATGGGAAAAATCCTAATCCCATCAATGACGACCTTAACCCCTACCCAGCCCTGACCTTATCCAGAAGTAAACAAACAAAAATGCAAGTCTTTCGGCATTTTCAGTTTTTTGACTGCAGTTACAGATTTTTATAAATTTGAGTTTCCCCTTGTGGTGACTGAAAAAATTATCCCCACAATGTTAAAATAACATTTGGTGCCCACAGTGTAATGTATACATAACCCACACACACACACACGCAGACACACACACGCACGCACTTCACGTCATGTGCCATCAGGCAGGACTGGCAGGATCCCTAATTAAATACTCTTTCCTCACTGTTTACTAAAATGAGGAAGGCTGATTTACTGTCAATCACCATTTGTATTTCAAAGTGTTTCTTGCTTGTAATTAGTGCGACTGCGCCGAAGAGCTGTACCAGAGAGCGCTAATGTCCAGGGATCAGAGTCAGGTGACAGAACCCTTTAACGGAATAAGCTCCTCCTCCTAATCTTCTCCTCCAGCCTTGTTCACCAGGACCATGGCCTGCAAAGCCGATTACTACACAGGATGGCAAAAAGTGGCTTCTATCCATCTCCTTCACTCTTAATTGTATCCCTGATTGTCCTCCACATCACTGGCGGCAAGACAAGCGTGTCAGAACTAATTACGATTGTCTAGACTAATTAATGCTACAACTAACACGAAACAATGATTTCTTGACACCGTTGACTAAATTAAGAGCAATATGGATTACGCCGCAGGTCAGGGGAGCTATAGGAGAGATCAGGAGTTAAGTCAAGTGTGCCTGGGGCTTCTTTCTTTATTATTTTTTTTTTCCTTTATTGGGAATCACATAATAAACAAAGTTTATAGAGTCATTACAGTTAAATGCCTTTACAAAGGGATCCATTTATTTTCTAACAGTATTATCTTGGGACATAGAAAAAGCACGGGGGGGGCTTGTCTTATTTTTTTTAAAGGAAGATTGCTATCGGGGGTAAAATATTCGGGGCTAGGCTTATGCCGATTGGACTTAACAACACTCAGGCCGCAGATACTATTGGTTTGGGTCTGTCGCTTGCCTGGCCAATGAAGTTGCTGATGGGGGTTGGGCGGGGGCAGTCAGTATCTGACCTGTTCTGGTGGTTAGTGGATGGTGGACAGGAGAAGCTGTGCAGCCTCTACAAACAGACCCTATGGTCTCCATTTATTATTAACTGACTCTTTTGCCAACAGGTCACGCCTGGCTCATGAGCTGGCTGTACGTTAGCACTCCTCCTATCAAGCCACTCCTCTGTGTAGGAGCAGTGATATACTTCACGCAACGTAAGCAGTGTACGGAGTGTACTTGCACACATAGTTTATGTCTATCTGGAGGGTTAAAGGTCCTGTCCACTAGGGGGCAGTGCGAGAAAACCATCTTGGTTGGCTCCTTCGTTTCTGGTCTCACTTGTTGTGTTTCAGGTTGTGACATGAAATGATGTACATTCACTGCCTCCACAGCGACCAAGTTGCTAATTGTTAAATACTGCTGCAGCATTCTCTGCATTCTAACCACTGCTCCACATCATACTTCACTCTGTCACATATCAATTTACTACCCAATGTTGAATGTTGCATTGTATGTTGTTAGATAACTCGCTGTAGTTAGTACTTCGTAATTATGCTGCACGACACTGATATTTGATAATCCTGAAAAGGAGCATTCATTGAAATTGCACAGCTTGCAAAGTTTAGTTTCCTATAACAATATAAATGTTCTAAGGAAACGTAAACCCCAAGCTCTCAGCGAGTTTTATAACCAAGACTTACAGATACCAAAACTGTATTGAAAAATAACTTTGCTTATGAAAGTAGGCAAGTTACAATTTCAAGTTAGAGTTTAATTGTGCTTTGTATACATGATACTGCTTTCTTAGTAACTTAAACTGGCATTAAATTTTGAAGATGCTGGACACAGAGGGACATAACAGGGCTCGCAATATTTTCTCTCATGCCTCTGAAAATACACAGTTCTTCCAGCCATTCATTCTTAAAAAAACAGATGTTACTTTAATACTAAATACCGTATATAAACACATAGTCCCGTGACAAAAGGTGACCGTACTGCCACCCCAATTTTTGGTGGTACTGCGTCTCACGTACATGTCGCATTAACTCCTCACATTGATGCACCTACGAAACGTGAAATAAACGCAGAAAATGCATGGCAGCCATGATGCGTGTGCATAAGCGCTGCGAGTGTCAAGAATAAATGAGCCCTTAGAGTAGTATTGGTGTCTCTCTGGCGGTGGTTCATCTGAAAATCTGGGTGAAGACGGCAGAAACAGGCAGCCAACGCATGGTCACAGAGCTTTGCTGTGCTCGACGAGGTGGTCCAACTGCAGTTGGATGCCAGCTTCCACACCAGAAACATCTTTCCGTGCTGATGTATAAATGGGTTCCACTGCTGTTGTATCTCACACAACTTGGAACCAAGTGCAGGTCCAACCTGCAGCCCACAGCAGGCAGATTCTCTTGCAGACACCATGGTTAGACACTCAACAGACGCACAACAGATAATCAGTAGACAGACACAAACGCCGCCATGTAGTATCGGTGCACACTGCCACCGCTCGCCCCTTGCTTTGTTCCGCCCACTCACCTGGACTCGTGCAGGCTCTGCTTCTCCAGCGGACGAATCTTCTTCTTGATGACTGGCAGTTTGGAGGTGTCGATAGCTTTGGTCTCCCCGCTGCTGTAGGTGAACTCCAGCGTCCCGTTCCACTCACCCTGGGCCTTGCAGATGATGGTGTTAGTAGGATTGTGCTTCACTTCCGCTGTTACCCTGCCAAAGGGTGGAGTCAGCCATCAGCACACAAGCCACTTTAGATGAGATACAGCTCACTGGGTGTTTCTCAATACCAAGAACGCAAAGATCATACTTGTGGTCTTGGCAAGATGGGTCTTGCTAAATTGCCTTCCAAGAACAAACTTGGGGTGCAATGAATCATGGGATTGGTCTTGTTTGGCGAAGATGCAATCGATGCATCCTTGATATTTGGGGCAGGGCAAGAATGACATCTGGGGATTTTTACCGTCCTTGTGTTCTTATTATTGGAACTGGCCTTTGGCAATGGAACATGACGCAAAATAGCATAAGTATGGTCAAGTACACATATTAAGAAACACCCACAGTTTAAGCTTTTCAGAACAGGAGAGCAAATTAGTTAAGGGACTCTACTAATGAACAGAAGGTTTCCAGCCAAGCTGCCAGATAGAGAACCATTTATCCATCTTGTGTTACCACTTATCTGTAACAGGGCTTTGATTGGCTCCTGTAGTCCAGAAACATGTACTTTTCTTACGTGAGAAGCCAGAAGAAATTCATGCTAAGACTGGGAGAACATGCACACGGATATGAGGAACCACCCACAGCTAAACAAAGATTTGGCAAATTAAGCCAATGAAGAGATACTTACAGCAATCACATCACAAAGATTATTGGTGGGGTCAGACCCTCTAGATCTTCAAAGATTAGCATTGCCGCACAAAGGCGCTCCTCTTTAGGCATGATTAAACCCGAGATTACAGCTCAGGAAAAAAGCCTTTGCGTGCTTTTCCGGAAACACCGCTAAAGCACTTGCGTTCTTATGTAAGTTCTTATGTAACTTGAAAGGTTCTCCTGCGGAAACTGATTAAACACTAATGCAGTGTACAGTATGAAAAAGCATCAGACAATAAAAATTTAAGAGGGCAAGCGGACAGACAGTACAGTCCTTCCCATTTCAAATAAGGCCTCATAACCAGGGTGTTTACTGAACAGGCTTGATACTCAAGGCACAGACACCAGCTAAGGGTTTGGCTTTGGTTTGGTCAGATGATAAATAAGGATAAGAGGACAGGCTTTGCCTTTGGCCAGTTTTCAAATGGCAGCGTTTTCAGTCTTGTGAATCAGGAGTGGTTATCTGCTCCCATGAGCTCAAACACACACCCAGATTTTTATAAAATTGAGGTTTATATTGTAGGGACCTACAAAATGTCCCCACAAGGTCAAAATAATAGGATTTTATCACATTATAGGAACATAAGGTCTGTACAATGTAATATATACAAGCCCACCCACACACACAGACTGATAGATGCACAGACAGACAGACAGACAGACAGACAGACACACACACACACACACTTGTATTCTTATTTTTGTGGGGACCGTGCATTCATTTCTGTGGACTAAACCCTAATCCCAGCATGACGACCTTAACCCCTACCCAGCCTTAACCTTAACCATAAGTAACCAAACAAGTATTTTTAGTTTTTCGACCGCTGTCACAGATTTTTATAAAATTGAGTTTCCCCTTTTGGGGACCAAAAATAGTCCCCACAATGTAATACCCCCCCCCCCCCACCACACACGCACACACACAGGGTTACCTGTGGACTTTCCCTCCATAGAAGGGCTTGGTGTGGAAGGTGACAGAGGCAGAGTAGCCACTCTTGGCACAGACGACAGAGACCTTCCCTCCGAGCTCCACCCAGGGCACGGTGAGGATGGAGCGGGCGTAGGCTGACGGCAGCGTGAACACGTACTCCTCGCCGTGCTCCAAGAGGTAGAGCACTCCTGGAAGTCAGAGGTCAAAGGTTAACGCCCACCCAGCACACCACTGCTTCACACTCTAGGTTGCCTACAAGAATAAAGGTTTCTTTTATTGTCATGGATATCTTGACATTTCAGGTGCTGTATTGCCACTGATGCCAGTAAGCCACATCCTGTGCTCCTATCAGGCCTAAGAGAACAGGCACCCCGCCCCTGCATCCCATAAAGGCAGGCAGGGGCTTAGGAGCATATAAAAACCATGGCAACAGAGCAGCCCATTCTCCAGTTAAACACTAAGGGCTCCTGTACAATTTCCCACAAATAGACGAGGTCTTTATTACCGCTCTGATTTCAGCTGATCTCAGGACTGAAACACACAGCCCTCCAGCACTAATCCTTAGACTCCTCTGTGGTGGGAATGAGCCAGCAGGCACTGCAAATGACCAAATAACTGGCTCCAGAACACGTGTCTGTCCTCTGGAAGCGACACACAGCTGCCCTACTTATCTGCTCCGACAGCAATGGCTGTCTGACTGCGGGGCAGGTTCCTGCAGCCACCGAGTGGTGAGGGGGGAAAAGGGGAGGGGTGGCCAGTACTGTCCCCTACATGTACAGAGACCAAGCCCCCCCTACCCCCACATCACATCACAGAACTGAAAATAATGATGTACATACACAAAATATATATATCAACTGTATAACGCAAAACACCAAAGGCAACATGGATCATTTAAAAAATATGTTCATGCAGAATAAAATGAGAAGCTCAGAATAGAGCTAAAAGAACAGGATCGTAAGGTCAGGTCTCAGCGTAAAAATATTACCCAGAGAGTTGGCTGTTCCTAAACTGAAAACTCAAATTGAATTCTCAATACAGAGTGTTTAAATACCACATCAGTGGGGTGCAGGCTGTGTCACTCTTTTCTGAGCTGCGACAAAAATTATTCTCACAATACTTTTAATTCAGTGACTGTCTGGGGTCCTGGGACTAGGCGGCATTTATTGGGGGCGACTTGAATGGCAGTGAAGGTCATGAATATATATGACGGCATGCGGCCAGGCATCCCCCAGCCAATAACATTATAAATATCTGTGCAAAAACCTTAAAATAAAATAGCCACATAGATTTAAAAAGATAATTTGCACTGTGGTGTTCAGCCCTGCAAGTCAAACACCACTGACTGTTTTACTGGTTGTGACTGGTTTTCATACAATCAGTCCTGCTACAATGCAACTAATGCTCTCCTGAAAAACATTGCATTCACTAACATCACATACAAAAATGCACATATCCAGTGGGAATGTAACTGCAAAACATAGTAACTTATGCCAAACAAAATTAACTAAATAAAAACAGTGATAACATAATGAATCACCAGTAATTTTATGCATTTATAGATAACAAGAAATAATAATAATATATGAATTAATTATATCAAAAACATCTCCTATGGGTCTTATGAGTCTCAGAAGAATTGTTTAGTAACTGCTCCACCCAGACATGCCAAATCCGTTAACTTGTCAATTGCTGAGAGTCAGAAGTACTAATGGTCAAAACAATGCTTCATGAACCATTTGCTGTATTTTCTAACCCCAGTAGATGGTGCTCTTGGTTTATTTTGGGGCATGTGTTGAGTCCTTTTTTGAACAGAGAGCAGTATCTATTGGGGTCAGAAAATACAGCAAATGGTTCACAAAGTGTTGTTTTGGCCATAATTATTCAGAAGTAGTGAGCCACAGCACACAGCGCAAACACAGCGGACTACGGTATGAAGAGGGGCACGATGCGGCTCGGCATGCACACAGCGCAAACACAGCGGACTACGGTATGCAGAGGGGCACCATGCGGCTCGGCATGCACACAACACAAACACAGCGGACTACGGTATGCAGAGGGGCACCATGCGGCTCGGCATGCACACAGCACAAACACAGCGGACTACGGTATGCAGAGGGGCACCATGCGGCTCGGCATGCAAATGCACAAACACAGGGGACTACGGTATGCAGAGGAGCACTGAAGGTAACATGGCTAACGTGCTGTGCTTGTCACATATTTTCTAACACTTGTGCAATGCGTGAATGTACAAAAAGTTTGATTTGTTTAGATTTGAAAACAGGTTTAACTAATTCACTGAAAAGAACCATTTAAAAAGAACGTCTGGTTCCCGAATTGGACATCATTATCGTTCACTTGGACAGTTGTTTTTGCCTGCAAGTAGTGTTTGACGAAATGTTAATTAAAAGAAAGGGTATTTGTACTTTTGTATTTGAGACATTACAGTTGAGACATTATAGAAGAGTACAATTTTAACTGGAATAGCAAGGAGATTAAGAATCAGACTTTCTAGGTCAAGGTGAAGAGGCTGATCTTATCCATCAACACAGAAACTCCTGACTCAGCAGAGGGAGGGTGCAGAGGCACAGTAATCAAGATCTGGACTTTATTCCTATCAGCATGAATCTCAAACCTGGTTAATGCTAGTTCATCAGGTCCATTTCTCAGAATCAGAAAACGTTATCATTTTGTGCACAGACAATAGATAAAGACTGAATACAATCACATGTGCAGCTAAGACTATGTTGCTGCACATGGATAATTATGTCTTTCGGCACAACGTCCATCTATCGGAGCTATCCCATGATTCCACATGGCACTCAGAAGACACCGCCACTGGGCAACACACAAAACACCATCGATAATAGTCAATAGCTATTTGTCAAAAACACATCTGGGCTCTGGGCTTCCTGCAGCTAATCGATGAGCAGTCTTTTGCCCGTGGGCGGTCTGTCTGACACTCACACAGACAGACAGACAGACCAGATGCACCCTCATCTTCAGTACGAGCTCAAATCCCGGGTTGCTCTGTAGCCTCCATATA
>JAODKC010000137.1:25128250-25140663 GCA_026777985.1 Mormyrops attenuatus | reverse complement strand
CCCCCCCCCCCCCCCCCCCCCCCCCCCCCGCCCCGCCGCCCCGCGGCCCCGCCCCCCCCCCCAGGGGGAGATTAGGGTTATTATGAGACATCTCTGGAAGCCAAGGTGAGAGAGACACCACCAGATTGAGAGAGAGGGAGAGACAGCTAGAGAGGGAGAGAGAGAGAGAGAGAGAGAGAGGGAGAGGGAGGGGAATGGCAGGGGACAGCCTCTGTCTGTCAGTCTGAAGAAGAGGATTTATACATCACATCAGCAATAAAGTATCTTTTTATGATTAAAGGTGATCCATCAGAGCACAAAGGCTGAGACTCTCCAGCACATATCGGACGTCGCTGGCTTCCGTCATCAGGGACAGAGAGACATGCTGACAATCCGAGGCACCGGAGGAGGAGCTACAGAAATGAATGGGGACCCTCTCATAGTCAAAACTCCATTTTAAAGAAATGCCCCTGACATAAAAGTAAGGAAAAAGAAGACTTAATCCCCCCCCCCACTCCTCCGAAGCACACGTTTATGCAAGCCCCCCCCCCAGCCAAGCTATTTGGGCAGTGATTAGCATTGGGAGAGGTCCTAATAAAATGGGAGTGCAGTGTGTGTGTGTGTGGGGGGGGGGGGGATTAGGTTAATATTACATTGCAAGGACCAAATAAAAAATAAAATAATAAAAACCTGTTTTTTGGATGTTGTGGGGACCATTTTTCAGGTCCCCACAAAGATTTGTGAATGCGGTCAAAAAACTAAAAATGCCAGTAGTCTCGTATTTTGTCGTCTTGTTTGGATTAAAGTTTTCCCCAGAGGAATGAATGGAGAGTTCCCACAAAGATATGATTATAAACCTGTCTGTGTGTGTATATGTGTGTGTGTGTGTGTGTTGGGGGGGGGGGGGGGCATATGATAACCACATTATCACAGTACTAAGCTAAGAAAAGTACTAAGTATTAAGAAAATGCAGATTGGCCCTTTTGATATTGAATGTTTCATTTTGAGAATCGATTCCAACAATTTTGACCTGGTAATGTTTATGTTATTACAGGGAGCAGGACACAAACTCCTACCAAGCAGTGTCCAATCCACATTCAATCCCTCCACCATTCTGCAAATGTTACTGTTACGATTGGCCGGGCAGTGAATATTGCTATCTGGACTGGCAATACCAACCTTCATACTGGATGGAAAATAAAATCAGTGTTATCACCCATCCCTACACTAAACTTGGCCACAGTATTAAAGCTGGATTTTAAAGTCCTTTCCCCCCCAAATTTCAGTTCAAAATTCAAAGTTACGTTTTTAGGCTCTTGTCTAAAGTTCAACTCAGGGCATGAAGATCTTATTATGGTTATGCGAGATCAACCCCAAACCATTAAGGGCTATGACAACAACACCACGGTTGGCAGTGACAGCCCATTACCCATAATCCCCAGTGCTACAGACTCCAGATGGGCCCTGTAACCAGCAGCCCAGATGCTACCCGCCTGAACACCCCCAGTTTCATGTTCAACTGATGGAGCCTGACAGGAAGTGTGGTATCTTGGCAACCGTGTGGGTGAGTGCCGTGCTTACCCTGGTGCTGCCGTCGGAGTGGCGGCGGGCGCAAGCCTGGAGCTGGCTCATCCAGAACTGCTGCTCCTTTGCATCGGCAGCTGTGGGGGAAACGAGAGTACTTAGCGAGCGCCATCGGATGTTGACGCCTATCAGGGAAGCCTTACACATGGCAAGGACACTGATGAGAGCAGCAGAAAGGTGCAGGGGTAAGCAAAACATTTAACAGGAGTGGGAAGATGCTGCCAAGTGTGAACTGTCCCTTCCCAGAAACACACGTGCGGCAATAATGTTTGTGTGACTGGAGGGGAATCCATATTGCAATGTAGCAGGCAACATAAATTCATCAAAATACAATGGAACAATTGAAACCTGCCATTTAAAGTGAATTAATGCTGCATTTATTAAAAGTAACTTGCTGATTTTTATCAACACAAGTAGGTGTTTCACCAAAATATTTAAGGTTGCTCACATTTCTTAAGAGTACAAAGGCAAGGGTGCCTAGCCAGTGCAGAAAGTAAATAAATGATGCAGCATCGGCCAAATTAGCAAACAATAAGAGCTCATCCAGATGCACCTGGTACCCAGAGCCACTGAGATCATTATGATCCATATCTACTGTAATTTGCGGAATGTGGCAAATTGCTGTCATTATCCCTGTGATCATTCTAGGCTTCCAAGCGAAACGCAGACCTACAGGCTCTATAGTAAACCAGAAAGACCGAAGCTCGCCAAGATAAAACGCACAACCCCAGAAGGCGTCATGGTGCCGGTCCTTGAAATCGCTGCCATTTTTAGCCAGACAAAAGTGGCCGGCAGCTGCGTGACAGTCACCGCTCCGTCTCGCTCTGCTGAAAACCGGCCTTTCTGGCGGTATTTAATCAAAAAGGCGAAGCTTTTCTGCATGCTCTGAAACCCAAGCCCAGCAATAAGCAGACATCTTTAGCTTTGCCACAATTAGCTGTCGTTGTTGTACCAGACTAGAGAGGGCTGCTGGGAAGGTTAATCACGACACTAAATGCCACATGTCCACGGGCTCACATACTCCATTGCTGGGGTCTCTGCTATGTCTGCAGTATGGAAGCTATCAGCAAGTACAACAGATTAGCATGTACAGACACATATTTCTACGAGGCAAGTGTCCAGTAAAATCATTTTAAAACCGTAAACAAGCCCCTGCCAAAAAGCTAATGCTTGGCGCCAGACAAAATAATCCGACAGCACAAAGGAGGAGGCAGCAAACATATTCCCAGGAGGCCAGTTGTTGCCTTGTCATGTGACCATGTCACTACTGCCCTGTGACACTGTCAAATCTCAATGTCAGTCACTAGGAAAAAGGCCCCATACAGCAGATTGACAGCACTGTTATAACCAACAAGCTCTCTGCTAAAAACAGAGTCTAATAATTAATACTAAAGATGGGCCGATACCAGCAAAAATGCTGGATCAGATAATCGGGGGGCATAGAGTAAGATACCGATCCAAATTTGCCATCAGAGACAGGTCCTTGCAGTCCTAGCGTGACATACGGTGCACAGAAGTGACACACGTGATGGATATAGCTGTTCAGCAACACGCATGTCGGAGCTGTCATGAAGCAGTACTGAAATACAGTACTGCCTCCCTCGCATTTGCGATTTTGGTTATTCGCAAATTGGTCGTGAACAATTAAATGGGAATATTTTTTGAGCTTGCCGAAAGATCGCAGACACTCGTAGGAGACACGTAAGCCAAAATCAATATTGAAAATGATTTGGATCACATGAAATCATATAATATAGTAAAACATAATATTTGTTAGTATAAGGGCAGACCATAATTTTAATATAAAAAATCTTGACTTGGCTTTGTCTTTGTCTGAGAGACCATGCAATCTCACATTTCTCGCAGTAACTGTTAAGCTTTTCAGTGCCGTTAATTTTGCATTTGTAATGAGCCCAAAACGTAGTGCTCCCAGTGCGTACAACAGTAACTTACAGGGGTATAATTTAAGATATGAAAAGGTCTTGATAATTAATGACAAAGCAATTTGACATGCAAAGTACACGGTGCAGTACTGCTTGTTCAGAATTTCGTAATAAATAGACTCGTTCAGACAAGCAGACTCTTATGGGTTGAGGTTAGATGTTCTTCATTAGAGGTTAGAGGTTATTGTTAGAGGTTATTCATGAATCTTCACATTTGCGGGGATCTTTCACCCATAACCCTCACAAATGTGAAGAGGTGCTTTATTCTGAAGGAAGAAAAAGGCAACACTGCAGAGTGCAGTGCATGTAAGGCCACTGCGGATTTATCTGTCTGAACACAGGAACATTTATACAAAACTACATATAATCAGAGTTGTATTCTCAGACATCCCACCTCTCCCAGAGGTTCCGGGAGTCTCTCGCAAACTGACAGCGGCTCGCTGACACCTGCAAATGATGCTGAATGTTCCAGAAATCTGTCGTTCTGCTATTTAACAGTGGTACAATTAGTCAGCAATAGGTTTTAGTACTGCCAACTCACCCCAAATTTTACCACCATTCTCTAGGCCTGGTCAGCAAATCCCCCCACCCCATTCGACAATATATACACGATATTACCGTAACACCAGCCAAGCACTGGCCGACACCCCCGCACTCCCGGATGCCCCTCATCTGCCTCCATAAAATCAATATCCCTAAGGTTAGGTGTCTGTATTTTTTCTAAAGTTTTGTTAATTACTAAGTTTTCTGGCTCCATTGTATATTTTATACAGGAAACTCTTGTGTACTCTTTGACTAGAAATGGTTAGTTGGGGTATACCGTGATATTTCATTATTGATTTCTTTATTATATTTCAGATTGCACAATTTGCACTAATTAACAGAAATATTTCGGTTAATTTTTGTAAAAGTTGTTATTGAATAAAACAAAGAAGTATATTTGTATAAATCATGTTGGCCGTGCAAATATCTCATTTAATATTTAGTAGTTGATAAAGGGGAAAAAATATTGGATTCGTATCACTACTGGCAGATAATCAAAATTTTAATATCAGTATTGGGCTATAAAAAAATATCGCGCCATCTGTAATTAATACAGTGTTTGGTTGCTCAAGGGCTACTTCTTGTGTCGCCATAACCTGCGAGTGGAGTTTTGCTTTGAAGCCTTGATTCCCTAAGAGGGCCATAAATTACAGAACCTTTCCGTTTTCACTACGAGAACGAGGTCAACGGCCATGCGAGAGCTACAGCGACAAAGCACAGGTGCAATCGGTGCTGACTGAGCAATGACTATGTGCTATACACACCTACTGTATGGGAATAGGCCTCATCAAGGCAGATTGATTAAACAATCTGTCACGTCAATCCCCGGCTTACCTAGCACAGGAGCTAACAGACACCAAGTTTGAGCAATCACCGTTCAAGTCGGGGGTTTGGGCCAGCCTGTCTGCTCCTGCTTGATTGGACAATACTGGAAGATTAACAGAGCTGGGCTGAGTATGCGGGCATTTAATAAACTGTACAGCTGGCAGAACAGAGGGCAAGGAGGCTTTTCAAACCACAGCCAGCGAGTCCATGCCAAAGCCGACGGGTAGAAATTGGGGACGTCCCTTTTCTGGGGTGACAGAGACGCAGCAGCTGTTGATTCATTTTTACTCAGAGGCAGCCGACAGCATGCTGAGCCACTGAACTGAAACACTTTCACAAGAGACACATGATGAGAATATTTTTCTGAAGAAGGTCAGATCTATTCCAACGCCTCAGATGCTGACTACAGGCGCTTTTCATTATGAAGGGCTGGCTCTTCTGACACCCTCTGCTTGACAGAGCCAGCTATCCTACTGCTTCTCGTTCATATTCATTAGGAATCAAGGAATCTACTCTTGGAATCTACTGCAGCGGGGCTACAATGATTCAGCAATTCCATGCATCCAAGAAACCTTGGGGTATAAGGAATATTCGGGAATACCCATTGTTTTTCAATTCCAACCAAATTAGGATCTTGAGGCCGATTCATTACGATGTTGGAGGATGTTTCCGGAATGTACTCCTCCATATTCATTAGCACTGGATGCAGTGTTTGCAGATAATGCGAACTCTGGACACCCACCTCACAAGCTGACTCTGCAGTGTCAGTGAGAGGACTGCACTGACTGCCCCCACCCCATACAACCCCCACCTTTCAAAGCTGAAAAACAGGAAAGCTTTTATCACTAAACCACAAACTTTAGTTTCGCAAATAGTACGAGACAGGAGTTTCCATGACAACCCCATGGACCCATGCACTAAACAAGGGCAGTGACTCAGTCTTATTGGTACTCTCTTTCAGACCATGCAGCACACGGCTGACTGCCTGAGGCAGGTTATTAGACAAGCAGAGAGCAGCCAAACTTGTGGTAGGCCAGCTAAATGCGGCATTTGGCTCAGCCGCGCTCCTCTTCACTTCATACCCTACTGGTTACTCATGGCACTGTCCCAGTACTCTCAAGGAATTATCGACAGACATCCCTCAGGGCACCGTTTTTCTTCATCCCAAAGTCAAGACGTTCTCAGCCAAGCTGAGGGAAATGCCAGTAGTGGCATCGAGTGCTGACAAGGGAAAACAAACTAATGTTTAATTCTCTCTGCAGGCAGTCGGGGCATCGCTGGACCGTTTGGGACAGCCCAGGCATCATGGGAAACAGGAGGTTTCGGAACCATTCAGGAATCTGGTCTTACTGTAACAAGGAACTCTTACAGGCACGAAGGAGGAAATCACCATTTGGGAGCCCATCCAGTAACAACAAGGACCATTTCTGGGTTAGAAACCAGAACCAGTACCAGATCCCAAGCAGACCGTAAATGCTGCACCTGCCATAGGAATGATCACTCAAGGCTGAACTGCTCTACAACACAACCCATAGTGGACCAGGCAACTATACATGTTCCACAGTGATTATAGATCTTTTAAAGATGCAACCTGACACTGAGAGCAATAGGAGTCTCATCGTTGCCAGCCCAGTACCTGCACTGCTTGGAAGGTCAATCCTTAAGCTGCTAACACAGGCAAACCCACAAACAGATGACCAGGCATTGCAAACTACCTAGTGACAGTGAACATCGGCCCCAAGACCCTCTCTGCAGACCATTCCCATCGATTGGGTCATGTATCTGCTGAGGTACGGTTTGTCAGGCATGGCTCTTTGCCATGAGAGTCCAAAATGACAGACAACTATTATTCCCTAGAACCGCCATCTATGCTTTGATGCTCCCCTATCGGACCCTTTAACACACTGGCAGGTCACGTCACATTTCGGCAGCGTTTGTTACAGACCAATCTGAGTTATTTCACTCGGCAGATGCATTCCAAGTTGACAAGGTGCCATTTTACACTGCATGACGTACGTATGATGAAGCTGCTCACGCTATACACTTCACTAGGATTCGACGGCAGAGTTGAGCGTTTCTGAGGCTCTTTCACTTTGAATCTGTAGTGTCTTGGCCTTCCTTTTGAAATCGAGATCTTCCCCACTGGTCCCCCCACAGGAATGGCATAAAGGAGATGCAGGGGTATTAGGGAGGAGCCAAGGGATGGCGTCTCCTACCTCGGAGCTTGTAGAGCTCGCCACTAGCTGAGTAGATGGTGAACATGTGTGGCGCCTCATCGCTTGGGGTTACAGATGCACCGGCGAGGGGTAGCCAGCCGCGGGGCTTCTGGCTCCTGCTGTGCTCGTTCACGAAGTACTGCAGCTGCTCCAGCTCCGGGTCCAACACGAAGTACCTAGAGGGGACACCGAGAGGCAAGGACAGTCAATCCTGGCCGACATCCAACCACCGTGTGTCCCACATGCAAACAGCAGCCGAGAGTACAACCGTCGGCAGTTCGACGGCTCATTATGGGCCGTCTGAGAAGCCTATCGAACACCTAAGAAGCTAAGACTTTTAGTAGGGCTGGAAATAAGTTGTGGTGCCATTCTTTATGGAAGAGAAAAATAAATTAAAAATTCCCGAACTAGAAAATACCTCGCAACACTTTGGGATGTGCAAGTACCCAATGACTGAGCCACACGCAGCAGACGCCCTGTGAGAAAGCACCAGAGCATCGGGCCGCGCAATCGGACCAGCATCAGATAAGAACCATCAGCTGCAATAGTGTGAGCCTGTGCTTGCAATCAGCATCAGCAGGGACGGGGGGGGGGGGTTAATAAATGACACGTTAATAAACCGACACAGAGGAGCGAAAATACCAAGTCACACCATCAGAGGCAAAGTTTGGGAATTTTGGGAAAGAGCTATTTCCGCTGCAGGATGCTTCACAGAGAAACCCAAAAATACACATGTTCAGAAGAATTTATGCTAATATGAATACATAAAACAAGCCAGTGACATGTAACTGGAAAAAAGCAGTGCAGTGGAAAGAGTGATTTACTGGAAGAGAAGAACATTCATTCCAGGCAAGTGAGGACACCACCCATTGTAAAATAGACTCCCTCTTGCCAACGCACTTTTCCTTGTGTTTGGCTTGTTTGGGGAGGAGTAATTAAATAAACAGCAGAATGCCCCCCCCCCTTATGACATCACATTTATTTTGCATTACATTGTGTTATTCCGGTGGTACGAGCTGTTTTTTGCTCTCCTATTCATAACTGAATGTCTACTTAAGGTAAGGGTGCAAATCCATTTTAACTACTATGCCCCCTATTGGCTATAACAGGTAATACCTCCTAAATCTGATTACTTCAGATTTTGTTATTCATCTGTGCTGCTAAGATTTACATGAAACAATCTTTAATTTAACCAAGATGTCATATCATACAACAGCTGTAATTGATTTTATTGGCATCTTACTCAGCATATCGTCTAATCACTGTATAAATGTTAGTTTGTTGTAGTCTACTGTTTAGTAAATGCGTAAATGTAGCACCATGGGGCTCTGGGAGAGAATATTTCATCCCAGATGTGTATATTGAGTGAACACCAAGATCTCTTGAATCTGTATCGCTGGAACTCGCTATCCTGTCCTGGACACACAAGGAGGCAGCAACTACCCAGTAAAACTGATACACTGGAATCACTGGCTCCATGGATGAGTCGATTCACTGATCAGATGATGGTCACCTAACAGACCAAGGCACCAGCTTCTCTTGTATACAGCTGCAGCTTTGGAATTAAAGGTCAGAGCCGTCATCTGGAGGACTGGAGACGACAAGGCCCTGACGTCTCTGATGAACAGAACCTCATTCCCGATCTTGTCAGCAACATTGTAAATTACATCTCTGACCACGTGCCCTTTCATCTAGGCTAAGACTGCACTTTGGCCCCCGCTGCCAATGGCAACCACAAGTCAATGAGCTGCTCTACAGCAGGAAAAAAGAAAGGTGGGGTGGGATACACTCACACACTACAGCAGCGAGCACCCATCCAGTGGGTATTTCTCTCTGTTATCAGTCTCTTTTGGGTTTAGCTCTGTGGGAGGTCACCAAACAGCCTTACATGTACACCGTCTGTCAGCCACACATAAAGTCAGACCAGTCACATCCGCTCTGGCTCTCACACACACACACACACACACACACACACACA
Source organism: Mormyrops attenuatus (assembly GCA_026777985.1). NCBI lineage: Eukaryota > Metazoa > Chordata > Actinopteri > Osteoglossiformes > Mormyridae > Mormyrops > Mormyrops attenuatus. Next base: position 25,131,595 of record JAODKC010000137.1, on the reverse strand, counting down.
CACACACACATCCTGGGCCTCACAGCAGCCGGCTGCTTGACAGGCGCCCACGTTGGATCGATCGATTATCCAGGGGTGTCCTGCAGGCCAAGGAGAAGGCAGCTTCTTTGATCAAACGGAGGTTTCACAGAAGAGCAGCTTCTGTAATTTCCAGGTCCGTGGCAGATATAACAGCTTCGGTACAAGCCACAGCGAGATCATGGATGCAGGACACCAGACTGGCCCTCCCTGTCCTCTGTGCAATATTAAGCTCATTACAAACTGTTTTCTGGAGATTCTGATAAGGCAGACCTGTGACACCTCAATGCCAGGAAGTCCATGTTGGTGATCCTGACTTCCTGGTTACGAATGAATGGTCAGTCGCTCAGTAAGCCCATCAAGCAAGAAATTCCACATTTTCCGCACAATAAAACCAATTCTTAGAAAACGATCCCTCTGAGGGTTTATAATGGGCAGGAGGAAAATTAAAAATAGCATCGCACTGTCACACACTTTGCCCCCACCTGCTTCCATGCAGTTAAGGCGGAGGGTTTGCAGAAGATCTCGGCACGCCAGTGAGAATCAGCGAGTATTTAAAATTGGACGACGGCAAAGGTTATCGTCGACTTCGAAAAACGCGGCTGGGGAGCTGCTCGCGCCGGCGTAAGCAGTGCTGATAAGGGCGATCGGTGTGTCCAGTTAAGAGCCTTTCTGTGAAAAACGACGCCTTGGAAAGGATTCGGCTGTCACTCAGGGATCGAAGCGATCATTAATGGTTGTCATTCTTGGAAAGCTGTGCCAGACCCAGCGTTTAGGCTGCTAAGTCACATTCACATACAGGCTTTTATTCAGGAATAGAAAGAAACATCAGTGAGGCACTAGACAGCCAGACCTGCAGTGCTGTCCAACTTCCACATCAAAACCACCCGTGACTTACAAAATAATTAAATTCAGCTTAGAAATGAAGGTTTTCCTCTCCTATTATTCACTTAGTTCTATTGGCAATTGTGGGTAATTTTCTCCCCTCCATCAAGCCGCCTCCTTCATTGTGCGCTTTCACGCTGTCCGGCCAGCATGGCCACCACCCACTGCCCGTCTCTCTCTGCAGGGGGTGGGCTTTGATGAACTAGCCAATCGCAGCCAAGCTCCTGCGTCACACGGTTATCTTGGCACATCCCCACCTAAAACACTCAAAGTCCAAAAGCAATATATGAGTGACTAGGACAATGGGGTCCAGGAGGTGGAAAATGCACACCCTTGTTATATGGCTGTCTAAGGGGGTGGTGGCTTAGACACTCAGAATAATAACACTCAGGATGTTAGATACTCAGGATGTTGCTTGTCCTCATAACTAACACTTCAGTAACACTGAAGAAAATGCAAAGTCCGCCAACATCACACAGGACACTGTAGGTCATCAAAGCTCTTCCCTGTTACATGTGACAGCTACTCACAGCTCATAACTCGCAAGTTACTAGCAAATTCTTTTTTTTTTTTTTTAAAAAAAAAAAGAAAGGCTTGCAGAAGGCATAGCTGGCAGTGATCAGGGACTCAGATGGTGCTTGTGGGCCTGGTCCGGCCCCCTTCAGGGAGGTGTCCCGCACGTACCCTCAGAAACCCGATAGCAGGCGGGGGGAAGCAGGAAAGAGAGGAAAACATAGAGAAGTGAAAGTGGGAGAAGTGTCGAGCTGCCAAACACACGGCGCCGGCTCTGCAGCTGGATGGAGGAACCAGAGGGAAGGGAAGGTCATCTCAACCCGGGAGTAACCACATCCCAGCTGAGCGGGCCATCATGGGGTCACCCACAGGTCCCGGGGGCAGAAATATGGGCACACAGGCAGTAAAACACTGCCAGGTACTAAAAGCACCACAAATCACAGACCACGGCCAGATCACGGACTACCAACCAGCACAGACACATGACCACTCCAAGTGACTGCAACTAATTTTCCACAACTTACAAAAGACAGGCATTAATTAGCCTCTTTTAAAACCCATTAAAATGTCCATAATCTCCTCGCTCATATCGTCCCCAACAGACAGGCCAGAAATTTCTTTTACCAAAATGGCAAATTTTTCACATTAAACCTTGTATCACGTCGATTCCTTCCCATCCTGCCCCGATAAAACTCCGGAAACTCCAGAAAACGACACACCTTCCCAGGTGACCTCTACTTCTCTTCTAACAAATTCAGTTTTCAGTAAAATCAGGCCAGAAATATCCGTGCCTTGCTGAATGTTACGCAAGCCCCCACCCTCTTGACCCCACCAGTTGCATCTTGCCCCACCGGCTGAGAGACATGATATAATAAAGATAAAAATGTCACACCACATCAGCACCCAACCGAACTACAGCCACTCCAGGCCTGGTCACCGGGAGCCCAGGACTTCCAGTCCTGAAAGACACATCCCGCCATCACAAGCCATTCCTCGTAAGCGTTTCCCCAGGGACGCCGCCGTCCAGGCCTGCCGGAACACACCCCGAGACATCATCACGGCGACCGACCTCATTCGGTCCCAGCTCGAGGTGTCGTTTTTAATCACAGACGGGCACGATAACGTAACGCGGTATCAGGGTGAGATCAGCCTCCGTGCTGGGAGGGAGGAGGGGGGAGAAGGGGGAAGGAGGGAACGGTAAAAGTGGAGCCGGTTTGTCTACAAGCTGAGCAAATAAGCCACAAGTTCACCTTCAAATTAACTTCTGACATTGAGCGGATTCTTTTAAACAACAACAATCAGTGATCCCTAGTGGCCAAAGTGTGCCAGTCTTTAACCCGGCGGGGATTTCAGCTTCGCCTTCAACGGCGTATGGGCTAAAACCAGACAGAATTTTACAGACAACACGTCTGAGAGTGTAGGATAGAGACTGCCCCACATGTCCCAGCTGACACACACACACACCTGATGCCCTTTGTCCATGCGTACGTGGTGTGAATGTCAGCATAAGACGGCATGCACGCCTACATCAGTGGGCACACATTACACGCTGTACACACGTGCACCTGCATGCACTGGCTACACATCCCCCAACAAAAAAACAAAATAAATACTGTTTAATTTAACAATGAAATATCTGATGTCCTCTTGCACTCCAGCTACTGGAAAAAAAAAATCACTCTGGTCTGTTTGACTGGTGTGGTGCTGAGGTATCATCCGCCACATGGCTGCACTCAGATTCTCATCCCTGAGGTGGTTTGTCGTGTGGTGGGTGCGGCAGCACACTATAATCAGTGCATGCTCCTTACCTCTCACTGTATCAGTGCATGCTCCTTACCTCTCACTGTATCAATGCATGCTCCTTACCTCTCACTGCATCAGTGCATGCTCCTTACCTCTCACTGTATCAGTGCATGCTCCTTCCCTCTC
>JAODKC010000137.1:25108581-25128078 GCA_026777985.1 Mormyrops attenuatus | reverse complement strand
TGCATGCTCCTTACCTCTCACTGTATCAGTGCATGCTCCTTACCTCTCACTGTATCAGTGCATGCTCCTTACCTCTCCTTTCCTTACCTCTTTGTAAGGGTTTAGAAATTGTCAGTCTTATACAATGAGAAAAAAAATTCTCCATTCCCAAACATAAGGGTGTGTGTGTGCACACGTGTATTCATAGGAGCATGCGCGTGTCTGGGCGCAGGTGCACACGTTTGAGTGCGTACCTGCCAAGCAGCTCTGGCTGCCCCAGCATGCATCAGCGACACGCCAGGAGAAGAAGCGGGCGAGCCGTGCATGCAGAGCGGAGACGAGGCTGATGTAATTACCATAAAGGCCTGTAATTACCCAGATAGCTAATTACCGAGACAGACATGCACCCACCCCCCTTCCCCATGGCAGGATTGTGGCTGCCGGTGTTCAGCGCATCGCTGCCCGTACGTCACGCGGGCATCCGGACAGCCAGCAGGTCACCGTGTCGGGGACTTGGTGCGGCGGTGTCCTGCATCACGCTCAAACCACCCCCGCCCGCCACGCTGCAATGAACAGTGGGCCTTCGCAGCCCCAACTTCCGACCCGCGGTGAGGAAAACAGCGCCTTTCCATAAAATCAGCAATACTATCAAATCTCCGTGCCGTGCCGAGACAGGAAGGAAATGGCTCTACAGAGTGAAGACACGCAGAGACATGGCAGAGAATCGGCTTCAGGGAGCCGTCTCTCAAAAACGATTTCATAAAAAGCCAAATAAAAATCTCATCTATCCATCCATCCAGGTCATGGTCACGGGGCCAAATAAAATATTCACCCTCAAAATGCTCTCTGTACAGAATGAAATGAAAGAGTGTGAGGCTCGTCAGAGGGCATATCGATCTCACACCATGTGACGCACTTATCGATTCAGCTTTGCCACTCCAATCAGCTGCAGGCGTCTGACCCTTAAAGAGGTCTTCATTTTGAAAAAGTTTGATCTCTGCGTCCCAGATTGCACAGTTTGACCACATCCACCACAACGCACATAACAGCTCACAAGTACCTGATAGCTACTCACGGCCCACAACAAAATATCCATTACTATAAACCCTAAGCTGCTTTGAATAGATGTTCTGAGTAATAAGGCATCCAATTTCAATCCAACCAATCATCATTCCAACAGCTTATGCTCAGTCACACACAGAATATTCCAGCATCTATTTTATGGATTAATCTGTTCATTGACTGAGGATTGGCTCCTTCCATGCCCTTCCTGACAACTGCTAGCGCCACCTAGCTGCCCATTTCAGTGGATTAAAGGACGAAACCACCATCATCCCACTCAGATCAGGACTACTTCAACCAGAGGCTGTGGGGGCCGTCAGCAGAACACTATCAGGAAGTGCAGGTCGATGCACAACTGATTCCCGCGAGAGGGTCAGATTCCCCTTCGAGAAGCACACCGGATGCTCCAAGGACAGGCCTTAAAGATGGTGCTGGGGGGGTCACCAGGTACTGATCTGCTTTAAAAGCCTGGAAGGACAGAAATGGCACAAAGCAATACAAAACCAACAAGCCCAGAAGCAGGGATGTCTGTAAGGAACGAGAAGTAGGGCAGCACGACATATCGTTTCAGCATTGTCATCGCAATATGTACATGTGCAATAATCACATTGTTTTTAAAGTGATTAATTATCATTGTTGACAGACCACAGCACAAAACGAAATGTGTCCTCTGTATTTAACCCATATGTGACACCATGACATAGCAGCGGGCAGCTATTATTTAGCACCCAGGGAGCAGTGCTTGGGGGTGGTACTTTGCTCAGGGTACCTCAGAGGTACCATGCTGGTCGGGTGTTCTAGGGTTACCATACGTCCGGGATCCCCTGGACACATCCTCTTTTTGGACACCCGTCTGGGCATCCAAGACGTTTTTCTAAAATGGGCGGTTTGTCCAGGTTTAGCGCCGCAACCCCTATGATCCAGTGTTGCAAGTTACAGTGGAGGACCAAGTACAGGAAAAGGCACCGATTTTCAGTATACAGCAGCCACTCAGCATCGTCACACAGCGTTCGCGAGGCTCGCGCACACGTTCACTTTATAAATGAAAAGGTATGCACATCCCTACGTGTCACGTTGCTCCTGAGTAACGTTAACATTTGCAACTTTGACACTTTATTTGTTTATTTGTTTTCGTGTGAACAGTGAATCACAGTTTGTTTGAAGTTCAAAAAACTTGAAAAAGACTTGTATACACATACATTGTGTCAATTGTGTGTAGATTGTAAAATGAGAGTTGACTGTACGGTTACCATATGTACGGGTTTCCCCAGACGTTCGTTCTTTTACAGGTTGGTTAGGAAAAACTCATTAATATTCATGACAGATGTGCTATCTGATTGGCCGGTTAATGCAAACTCATAAATATTCTGATCCCAGAACACACCCTCTTTTTTTGTCTTACCGAATATGGTAACCCTAGAGGATTTGAACCAGTAACCTTTCAACCACAAGCATGCTTCCCTAACAATTAGGCTACCACTGCATCCAGAACGCAGCTGTTGCTAGTGAGTGACATGCAAGCTCTGCATGCACAGCGAAACACCAAATCACAGTGATTCTTGATAAAGCGGCACCATTGCACAAGCATTATCATTGCACGTTACACGTGTAATTTAATGTGAAATGTCAAGGACCACGATACCTGAGTTAAGACAATAACTTACACTAACGTTTTTACTCTGTTGAAACCATTTTTACTGTCATAGGGACCAACACTTAGTAAGCCCTGCAATTTTAATGATAGTGTCAAGATAACAGAATATATGTTAAGGAAAATCTATTTAAGCTTTAAAATTTAAGCTGCTCCTTTTGCAAGATATCTGCATGTTCTCCCGGAGCCAAACATAACCATTTTGTTTCCTTGCTGACTGACAGTGTGGCACATTTAACAAAAATGACAGACAGAGAAAAGCAAACGAGAACGGGCCATCAAAAGGCATTTTGTATTCCACAGAGATGATATTGAGCTTAAACAAGTGATTTGTCACACTGCTTTGTTTCTGCTGGCACAGCTAACAGCAACACAACCAACTTATTTGACACATTGTTGATAGATAAGTTCTATTTGGCTACAGTTTATTTTGGGTAAATTTCATCTCTTATTTTTCTTTTATAAATATCGGCAATCTCAAAAAAATTTAAATATCCCGATGTGATTTTTTCTTCCCTTCAGTATCATGCCCTTTCAAAAAGGAGCCGGACTTACATTCTTCCAGATGCTTTTATCCGAAGCAACATACTTTTTATTGAGAAAGCCGGCTTAGACCGTTTCCGTAGTAACTGAAGGTTAGGGATCTTGCTCACCTGTTCAACGGTGAGATTACTCTGCTGATTCTGGGATTCGAACCTTCCCATCACAAGCACAGCGCCCCCCACTGACCCATACAGCATCTCAAAGATCAGATGGACCAGTCGGGTTAAAAAAATCCTCCATATTAACCAACATTCACATAAATGTGAAGGGAAATCCTAAAGTATAAATGAGTGATCTGAACAGAGTCAATTTCTGACTCGCCATGGCTGACATCTTTCCAATTGGACGTTCAGCCAGTTCGTTGTGAGATCATTCACCCAACCTTCCACACAGGCCGACTGAAAGGGTTAGTCAGCAGGCCCCCATTCCCGCTGAGTTGAGTGCACAAAGACACCTCAGCCAATGGGGGGTGCCCTTCCACTCTCCCTATCAACGTCATCTGTGTCCTTTAAGTCTTTGAGAACTATTTTCTCGCCAAACCAGAATACAGTAAACTTCCTAGATATTTGCAATAAAAACACCTCCGTGGCCTGTCCTCCATTTCCTTATCCTACCTTCAGTCTTCCCACAGCCAACATGGATCCTACCTACAAAGTCTGGTCCAACACAAGAGTTAGGTTATATTTTCAAAGCCAGTTATTAGTGTTGACTGTGTACACAGTTAAGGGCTTCCCTTTCAACAGAACACGGCTATAAAAAGCCTATTTTTAAACAAATAATTCTGGGTTTAAAAAAAAAACCTGAAGGAAGACGCAGCAGAAAAGAAGCTAAATTGAAAGACAACGGAAAATTCTCCTATTTAGCTTTCTGTCAGACTCGTCACATAAGCCCATTCCGTAGGGAGAAAATAATGAAGCCGCAATATTCAGATACCACACACACCACAACAACTGTCAAAAGACAGAAAAGACTGCCAGACAGTTCATTTTAACGGGAAATGCCTTTTTAAAAAAATAATAATATCGCACTGCCTCAGGCATAGAACCTAGTGTTTATTCCAATACATCTCAGCTGTCCGGAAGGTAGCTTCCAGAAAACAGCAGAGATCCTGCAAAAATCCCACTCCGTTACCAAATGAATATATAAAGGCCGCAAGAATCTCCATGCTATCGTTTCTTGCCACGCTAGACAGCCATGAATCATGTTTCGTGGTCTGGTGTGGCAGAACCTTCCATGTCTCCCTTTACTATAGACATCCATAAGATAACACCTTTTCATACAGTCAACCATGTTACATGAGATCAGAGACCAGAGCACAAAACCAGATGTTAATAAACACAAATAACTGCCGATTCACACAAGGTTGGCCTTCAAACCAAAATGTCTTGATCCACAGAGTTAGAGCAAGAGCACTGATCTTTGACTCAGTACAGATAAAATTTTGCCCGAGCCGCAGAAACATTTTGTGAGATGGTTCACTGATCATCTCGACACCCAGTCTGTGCATTGAACCAAGCCCGCCGTCACAACGAATCAAGATATGTCCATCTCAATTTCAGTTCAGTACAGCCCCTGCTCTGGATTGCCGTCACCCAACATAGCTAAGATTACAGAGCACTTAGTGCGGACCAGAATCATGGCTACTTCACTCAGACTAGATACAGACTTGTCAACTCTCACACATCTGGTGTGACACACTTTCAGAATGTCACGCCCACGCAAGAAATCTTAAGGCAAATCTAAATTATTCCATTATAACCCCAAAAATGAGCTACATCATAGGCATTGGGGTAGTTTGCAAACCCTACAGACTATTTACAAATTAATTAAACTGTTACATGCATGTAAATGTGGGTGCGTGTGTATGCAGACTATGCTCAAATTGAAAATCTCACTCCAGCCAGCTGACCAAACTTGGTAACCTTGTAGGTATGCTTTTAAAAATGACTAAAGGTTTTAAGTTTAACTGAGCAGTTAAAGTAATTCTAGTTTGTCATATTTTCTCTTCGCAACATGAAATGTTTATTTGGAAAATCACAACAGCTGTAAACAAGATACTGGACATTAGGTACGCAGCTAGCTATAAAGCAGTGATACATTATTGCTGGAACAAATTCTTTTTAGCTTATTAATTTCCTGATTTTCATAGATAAGTGCCTGTTAAGCAACACCATAGCTAGCCAAAAAAATGCAAAGGGGTAGCCACGGAGCCCTTGCCGGGGGCAAAAGCGCCTATTTTAATCTCTGAAAGATATTTAGCACTTTGATACTCAGAACTCTTCAAGGGTATGTTTTAAATCTTACCTCACCATCGCTTCAGGATGGTTCTTGACGAATAAAGGAGTAGCAACGATTAAGCTACAGATGCTAAATTACTGAAGCAGCTGTAGCGGCAGTATTAAGGGCACTGGGGGATATCGAGCCCGTTTGTACAACGAAAGATGACCAGAAGCCGAACACACCATCTATGCAATGCTTGACAAATTAATGGAATTTTTTAATGTACACTCAGTGAAAAAAATTTAAGCACCCAGAAATAAAGGTCCGATTTCGATGTAATTTAGTATATGTGCAGACCAGCGATGGGTAAATAAATGATTCAATTGCACATCTAGACACAGAGGACGCCTCGTAGACGCCTTAGACAGCATTACCAACACTTGATGGAGTTCGATAGGGGTCACATTGTGGGTTTGCTTGGGGCCGGGGGGGTCGTATCGTGCAATTGCCCGTCATGTGGGGCATGCAGATGTCACAGTCACCCGATGTTGGAACCAATGGGCACGTGAGGGCACCCACACACATCGTGAAGGTTTCAGCCTCCCAAGACCAGGGGTCTCCAACTCCGGTCCTGTAGAGCTACCGTCCAGAAGGTTTTCTATCCTACCTGGCTTCTGATGAGCCACACCATTTCTGTCAGGTAAATACCAGGAAAAGGTGTGGCTCATCAGAAGCCAGGTAGAATAGAAAACCTACTGGACAGTAGCTCTCCAGGACCGGAGTTGGAGACCCCTGCCCAAGACAAACCACACCAAGGAAGGATCGTCATATTGTGCACCAAGCATTACAAAACTCCGTGACATCTGCGCCTGCCATCCGGACACAGGTATGGGACCCTCTACAACACCCTGTGCCATCCCACACCGTGTCTCGACGACTGGCATGAGCCGTACTATGGGTTCACCATCCCATGTGTAGGCTGCCGTTAACACCAGCACAGAGACGGCTGTGTTTGGAGTGGTGCCGTAACCGGGAGCCATGGACTGATTATGAGTGGCATCGTACCATGTTCAGCAATGAATCTTGGTTCTGCATAACCACGGATGACCGTTGTGTGTGTGTATGCCGGCACCAAGGGGAGAGGACCAATCCTGCCAATGTTGTGGAGAGACACACCGGCGTTAGTCCTGGCATCACGGTGTGGGGAGCCATAGGGTATGACTTCAGGTCATCTCTGGTATTGATTCGGGGGCCCTGACGGCACAGCGCTACGTCAGTGGCATCCTCCATCCGTATGTCTTACCCCTCCTGAAACAGCACCCTGATACAGTCTTTCAACAAGACAACACCTGTCCACACACGGCACGTGTGTCTGTACACTGCCTGCGTCATGTTGAGGTCCTCCCGTGGCCAGCCAGGTCCCCCGATGTTTCCCCAGTCGAACATGTGTGGGATCAGCTCAGACGTCAACTCAAACCCAGTGCCAATCTGCAGGATCTCAAGGGCCAGTTACAACTGCTGTGGGCCGACTTGCCGCAGGAGAGGATACAACGGCTGGACGACTCCCTTTCACACCGTATCGTCGCATGTATCCAGGCCCGAAGGGGGGGGGCACACCCTACTGACATGGGACCAGCAGTGTACCCATGCTGACAACTCTGTTGTCCGTTTGATCTGATATTATAATCATTGTGATACAGTCACATGACCTTTCACCACGTGCAAATTCATTTCCACCACTCCGTCTGGGTGCTTAACCTTTTTTTGTGACGAGTATATTTAAAAGTGAAATACACCCCATGCACTGGTGACCACATGGACACTGGTAATTTGTTGTTCTGCAGGTGGCAAAAGGATATTGGGTCTGTGTCAGTCTTTGGCGCACCCAATACTTATAACCTAAAGCCAGAAAATGTCCATTTTAAACATGCAATTGAACTAATGAGAGAGAGAGAGAGAGAGATCAATTACAAAGCTGACCTGTTAATCACATTCCAGGTGCAACACATTTTTGTTGGTATATTTCCGTTTAGACACATTATGCCTGCTACGTGCGTTTTTCCCCTTATCAGCTTGTTAATATTGATTAATTTAGATTGGTATTGGAGGTATATCAGTCATTTGTCTTCCTGCACTTTAAAATATTGCTATCGATCCTTGAGGGGAGAGCAGACACGTACTCGATAAAGCACGGTTCACCCCAATCTGCGCATAATTTAGTTACGGACACTGATAAGCGAGACACTAAGCGGAGCGGCAATTCAGTTACGGTCTGCACAGAGTGAGCCAGCTGCGAGCACATTCGGGATAACTCATCTACAGCAGCCATACAATCACCGAAAAGCAGAGCTCATTTAAGAGAAAATTGCTTTTTTTTCTCCTTATGCCTTTCATTAATAACTGCCTGCTGTAGCATTTCCTTCCCAAACGGATGGATGACTTGTGCTGTCCCAGCCCAGCGAGAAGCGAGCTCCCTCCATCATCCGGCCGGTCCAGTAGGTTAGTCCGCTCCGGGGACTCTTTAAGTAGGCTACCTGAACGGATCCGTAACCAAATAAAGAAAAAAAGCTCCACCACCCGCCCAGACGGAGCCCTTTACGAGGGTCGATTACTGCACTGTAACCCAATTTTAATACTATAAAATTGTATGAGCGTATTTTCCCCAATTTAAATACAAATTGCGCAGTATAAGTAAAGTGTCAGAGAAAAAAACACTGGACGCGTTTACGCTAAACTGAATGCGAAATCCATTTGCAAACCTTTGCTTTGCTTGTTCTGTATATGGTTCTTGTAGAAATAGTAGGCATATCGGATGGATTTCCCGTAGGCTAAATGGGACTAACAAATGACGTGGTTGGAAATCGGTTACAATAATTAAATCACCTTGGCAGCCGCTTCTGGTGCTGAATGCTTGGCTCTCCATGTGAGGGTGTTACTCTCTATCAAGTGCACTTCTGTACATTGTATTAGGTCTACAGGAAAAAGCCCAATCGGACCCTAACACCACTTAAAGGCTGGAAGCCCTCCTGGGCTGGGAGACTGGACGAGAGCCAGTCAGGGACAGGGAGGACCACGGCACACGCGGGGAAACCAATCCAAAGGCGGCCAATCCATCAGTACCGTGCGATCACAAGATACCCAAGCCGGCAGCAACAGGAGCAATTCGGTTTGATGGAGTACCGGAGACACCGAGGGCTGGAAAACCCCTCCCTTCAAGTCCAAAAATCCGTTTACACTGGGTTCTGTGCTCTAACCTCGATTAGATAAACATTTTCCAAGAGACCGGCCACATGATCTGTAACAGTTGGCAGCGAGCCGTGTCCTTAGTGCCCTACACACCCACCACGTTATTGACATAAAAGACTGGATTTTTTATTTTTTTAAAATTTACTCCCGTTTCTCCTCGTGGTTTGTGACGTTCGTGTTAGTGGCCAACAGCATATGACTTTAATCCAATAACAAACATGGCTGTAGTTATAAATACAGCACGAACATTATTTAGTGCTGACTGCTTAACAGTTCTTCCTGTCCAACAGTGAGTATAAGGGTCAAGTCAGCGGTGGTATTTTTGCTGACTTAATAAAATAAGTTAAAGCTTTGTCAAAAGAAAAAATAATCTCGCACAGCCTAGTAAGTGTACTGGAAAACGTTATGGTCAGTTCCCTCGCCTATCATCTAAGCAAAAACACTCGTCAATGACCTGAAAATGGAAAAAAGAAACGTTTTCAGTTAGTCTGCGCAAACCATTTTTCCTGGGTGTACCGGGAGCATGTTCGTGGGTATCCCCTTCCCCTCCGATCTCATCCACGCACCTTTCTTGGGAAGGGGGGGGGGGGTGTTTCGGTAAACGTGGCAGCATGCACAGCCTCCACACCGCCGCCGAGCGCGTCCGCAGCTCCGTGGGCTGACACGCAGCCGGCCGATCGGTTACATTTACAAACGTTACCTTTTGACAAAATGACCGTCTCACACGCGTTTGCCATGACCACGCGTGGGAGAACGCACATCACATAACACGATCGTGATTCAGTTGCTTCAGTCGCGGGACGCATTTTAAACGGCTATTTCACAGGCTGGCCATTCGTCATCCCCACGCTTGAACCGCTGAACTCTGCGGAGAATACCATGCACGCAACTCCTGGGGTCCCACTTTCAGCGCGATCGGGGACCGGTACCTGTTCTGCCAGCCCTGCAGCAGGTTCGTGTATTTGCTCAGCACTCCTTCCAGGTGCCGTCTGTTAGGCTGCTGCATGCTCCCGCTGTTTCCCGCTGTCCCTGCACGGCTGCCTCCCCCTCCAGCGGGGCTGCTGGCAGAGCCCGATCCCGCTCCCGAGCTCGGGGTGTGGGAGCCGCTTCTCCCAAGCTTCTTCGTCGAATTCCCGCGATCCGAAGAGGTCGATCCCGGGCCGCTTTTATGAGCCCCCGAATGGACGCCGCACGCCTTTTCCATGGTCGCAATGTGTTGCTGTGTCGTGTCAAATCATAAGTGGTGCAAGAGTAGCGAATGTTCCTTGAGTTAAACGAACAACTTTAAAAAAGAAATATCCATACTGCTCGGACTGGATGGCTCGCTTTTTCGGACGCGCTCCCGTTCATCACCCTTCAGTTACGTCGAAGACCGTTCTTCTTGCTTGCTGCGGCTGTGGAGACACCGTCCTTCTGTTTCGGAGCCCCTCCGTTGGAAATCACCGCTGCGGTCACTCCCACCACTCCTCCGCCAACCCGGATACCGTGTTACAATACGATCCAGCAGCTACACATCACCACGGCGCTGGGAGGGGGCTCCATCTGACAGCACACATACACGCACATTTGAAGTGAGGGGCTCCGCCGCCACCGCCTTCACCCGAAACGTGGATTTTGCACCGGCGATGACGTTGAGATTAACATATTGTACTGCCTGCTGGTTTGCAGTTCTTAATCAGAATCTCCATCATTAACGGCAGTCTTTGCTGTTTTACTGCGACGCTAGAGGGCTGCATAAGGACTGCATATTTTTATACCTAGGAAAAACACGCATTACAGCCTGATCGATATTTCATGTCTCCGTTGAATGTATTATTGTACAAATTCTATATATATTTTTGCATCTAACGAATAAAAAGGACATTCTGAGGCAAACAGTAAACAAGAACGCACTATATTTGGATGCAATCTAAATTCAGTTTGCCGGGTGTAAGTCGACTATAATAGTTTATAGGTGCTGTTTAATTTCTAGTTTGGAAATCTAATTGAAATTGATATGTGTTCCGCATTATTCAATTAAAAAGTCCAACATTTCTCAACTTGCCCTTTAATCGTTGACCAAGAATAACTGAACACAATTTATTTACACTAATCATCCTTAGGAACGGAAAACTATCGAACCATTTACAATCCCGGAATAACGAACACTTTACTATAGTGACACATCTACAAGCGACACAGAATCTGCATCTGACAGAAATGCACCAGCATCTGCATTTACCGTGGGATTGTATCGTTCTACGAATAAAACCATCACCCCACAGCAGAATGAAAAAGCCTGTGCTTACCGACTCTTAAAACATTGCAGACATGCAAGCATAGCAACGATGGGAATGAAACAGCCTATTTGTTTTTCAAACACTAAATTAAGTAAAATTGACATGCTAAAATATATGAAATAATACATTGTTCTACGAGTACATTATTCAGACAGCAACTATACAATCGGAGACGTCTTTTTGCACTCGGTGTACATTTAATGCAAGGAATATAATGGAATGGCAAATCTTTACCCGGTCACAACATTTAAACTTCAACTCCCAGAATTCTGCACGGTGTCGAAAATCGTGATGATGATGTCACTCACAGTAGACTTGTTTGCACGCGCTGTAGTAATTTCCTATTCTGTGTATGCTGTGTGTTGACTTGTTGTCGGTGATCATTTTAAAATCGTTTTATTCTTATCATTTACGTTTTAATCTGTCTGCAAGCGTGTCAACTTCTACAATGGCCGCGCCTCTGAAAGTGTGCATCGTTGGCTCGGGAAATTGGTGAGTTATTTTTTTGTAACGTTTTTCAGTTTTCGGCAAAATAAGCACGATAAGATCTGTTCACAATAGTGCCATCTGAGTTCCTACGGCGTCGCTGGGATTGCTTTTGGCCTTTCTGCATTGTATGGTTGTGAGATTATCTGTAAGTGAATACATGGCATTTGAAACTCTCATGTAAAATTATATGCAGACATTTCCTGTAAAATCATGCGGAGGTAGACCGTGTATTGTGTAGTCTATTGTCTCCGTGCAGTTACATTCTTCGTCACATGCAGTCCACGGTTAATCCTACACAACGACGGCTGAAAGTAAACCATTCGCTCTGCAAATCAAACAAATGCCCTGTCGTCCGTGTCTCCGAGGACACCATTAAGCCTGCTTTTGTGTTTGAAACGATCAGTTATTCACGCCTTCGTATATATTGAGTTTAGTTTATAATACATGCAAATGATAATAAATTAATAATTACATGCACAGATTAGTATATGTACGCATATTTGTATGTGTGTGTATTTCTGTCAAATATATATAAACACATCCACAGTCAATTTTCAGTCAAAAGTTAAAGCGAGGTGTAAAGTTGTCCTTTTTTCTTTTTTTTTCCCCAAGATAATGTAGAATCCAAAGTAGCTACATTTGTTTGAATTCCCCATCCTTTCTTTCTGTGGGTTGTACAAGGTGGGGTGTATCCTGGACAGTTTCTTTAGCACCTTTGTCTCATCTGTGATATTTGAACATCCAAATTCAAGCAAAGGGGTTCCTTGATGATTTCAGTGTTTCTAATGGATGTTTCTTGCAAAGGGGGTCTGCTATTGCACGGATCGTGGGCAGCAATGTGCGAGATCTGCAGCGATTTGCCACGACGGTGAAGATGTGGGTCTACGAAGAGAATGTCAACGGCAGAAAGCTCACAGACATCATAAATACAGACCACGAGAATGTCAAGTACCTACCGGGGTACAAGTTGCCAGAGAATGTGGTAAGTGCATTCCAGGAAGACTCAGATATGGTAGAAATCAAGTGAGAAATCTCAGCAGACCTCAGAGAAACGTTACTAGACTAGGTGAACATTGCTCCTTGCCGGACCTGGCAAATTAAAGTATAAAGGTTGTCCACTGGTAAACTGCAAGGGCTTTGCATTCATGTGTAATTGTGGACCCTTGTCAGGTGGCGGTGATAGACTGTATTTAATCTATTATCAACTGTCTTCTCTAAGAGGAAAGAAACTCTTCGTAGGTGTAACAGAATGTCGTTCACTATGACATTTCTGTGCTTGATTTATATTTATACATCAAAGGTGCAGTAAAAATGATTTTTATACCTTAAAGGCACAAAAGTGTGTCTCTCGTGGGTGAGGCTGTTTTGCAGTTGCAGTTTGTTGGTAGTTGTTCTGCATTTAGTCGTGACTGGTCTTCCTTCCCTTATCGGGTAGGAACTAAGCTTATCTGCCAGGCGTCAGCCGCAGACCGGCTGTCACGGAATACTCAGGTTCCTCATCCTTCCGTAATGGCGAGTGTGTATCAGGCCTCCTGGTTTGTTTCCTCTAGCCCAGACCCCCTTTTCCTGTCTTCTCCAGGTCGCAGTGCCTGACCTGCGGGACGCAGCGAAGGACGCCGACCTGCTGGTGTTCGTGGTGCCTCACCAGTTCATCCGCAAGCTCTGCGACGAGATGGCCAGCTGCGTGTCCCGCACGGCCAGAGGCATCACCCTCATCAAGGTGACTCCGTTTACACCCTCCCGTACACTACAGAAGCTCAATGTAATGTGCCCATCAGCCCTTAAAGACAGGATTAGAGTTTGGAGATCTTTTGCCTTGTTTTGTTTCGGATCTATGGGTTTGTCTGCCTTTTTTGTCCTGTGCCGTGCCCTCAAGGAGCACTTGTACCAGCACGGTTCATAGCTGGACCCTGTATGCTCCTTCGGCTGTGCCCTTTTCGGAATGTGCTGGAAAACTGTGGAATGTGGCAGCATCATGCCTCTCCATGCATTTCCTTTACAGATAGGGACTTGCCTAATGATATTGGCAGAGAAATAATGATATCCTGTGAGGGTGGATGGGGGAAGAAGGAGCTGCCTTGCAGTAAAGTGCCCTGCGTGATATGAAGGGCGTTGGCTAACGTGCCTCCTGTTACACCACTCTTAAAACATGTTACTGCGTGTAATATTGGGTTGTTCCTGCTGTGATGGCGAAAGCACGTTTGTGTGGCGTGGTAGCCTGCCAACACAGGGAACCGCTGCTGCTCAAGTCATCCAGGCCTCGAAAAGAGGCCCAAGTGTGTCTTGGTCATGTGACTTCCCGCTCTGTGGCTTGAAGGCTCCGAGTTGGACAGATCAGCTGGTAGCAGTGGTTTGGGTCAAGTCTCGTAAATGACTCGGGGACTCCTTGTCTGAAGTCATTAATTAAATGCAGGATTATTTATAGAATAAGGTACTGTTGTGTTGATTTAGCTTGTGTAAGCTGTCAGCATGCTGTAATGTGTATGCAGTGTGTGTCTGTGTATGCGCGTGCATGTTGCACCCCGGTGGGCGAGGCAGAGAGGGCTCACTGTTGTCTGGCTCAGGCTCTCTTCAGGTTCTTTTGAGCTGAACCCATTTTTTGAAGTGGGAACGCTGGTGAATATTTCATTTACAGAGCTATTTTGGAGGCTCCGTTGGCCGTCCCCGCAGAGCTGCTGACCCAGATTCTTCGGGTATGTGGCAGCTTGAGTGGGGGGGGGGGGGGTTGTTTGTTGTTTGTTGAGCGATGTGTGGGGATAGTGACGTACGTGTGCAAATGAGGAGCACCTCTTCATTTCTTCATTAAACCCAGTCCTCGGGGGCCTCCCCAGATGGTCCATATGTTTGCTCCCTCTCAGCTTCTGGTAGGGGGCGGAGGGAGCAATATCGTGCCTGTCTTGCAGGGAGCTTGGAGGGAGCAAAAACGTGAACTGTCTGGGGGCCTCTGAGGATCGCTTTGATTAAAACACACCATTAAATCAACCATAATGAGCTGACTGCTATAATTACAGGACGGCATGTAGATGAGGCCCAGTCTGACCTCAGAATGCCTTTATATTTACCTTTGTCACCCAGAACGTCTCGTTCTCACACACACCCCTGGGGCGGTGGGGGGACATGGCCTCTTTCTTAAAACTTTTCATTCTTCTGGCTTCTCTGCTTAATCAGCACAGTAAGACCAGTCAGCCAGTGACTGGGTTTCGGTTTGAAAGAAGAACTGAAAGACGGCAATGTGGCGATTCCTATTTTTATGAAGAAAAGCGCAAATTAGAAACAAAATAAATTCCATAAGGCAAGTTATTTTTATTTTCTATTTTTTCCTGCATGTTCCCACTGTTGCACATTATAGTTGTGTTAGACTCAAACCTCAAGTCAAATGTATCAGTTTTCACACCCAACAAAGAGAAAGGCAGTAAAAAGTAATTTGCCCCCACCCCTAGGGGGCAGTACAGGTCGAGGGCATTTTGATGGGGGTGTTTAGGTGGACAGACTGCTAATAGTCTACTAGAATAGTTCGGGTTGGGACCGTGAATAGGGCCTCGTGATGCTGGGCTGGCAGGGAAGAACAGGCATTTTACTTGAGAATAAATGTGCTCGTTACCTGAGATATTTATATTTTGAAGTTAACCATTTACTGGCTTGCGAGTGTTGGATATCTGCCCAGGTAAAAGCTCTTGGACCTTTTGTCCTTTGGTCCAGGTCAGGCTGATTGCAGCCTTGCAGGTGTTGAACGACACCGAGAGCTGAGCCTCATCTCTAGGCGCGATTTAAAACACATACTTAACATCTCGGAGAGCATGGTGCTTTCATAGAGTGACTGGTGGCAAGTGTCACATTCTTTAAAAAGTGGATTTTTCATCTATTTTGTTTTTTCGCGCTTGATCGCTACACCTGCGTGCCTGATAACGTGGCTGTGGCGTCAGTACCGAGGCAGTAAAACCTGCAATGCGAGGCTTCCACAGCAGAAAGTCATCATGGCACTATGGAGATCATATTTACTGCAAAACAACACCGCCGGGGTGGGGTTCTGAAGGACTGTGGTGTGAAGGCTGCATAATTCATCTTCCCTTTTTTAAGTTTAAGTTTGTAGAAAGAATAGTAAAATTATGTAGCATTTTGCATGGGCTTACTGCTGGCACTTTCTGCCTTGGTGAGGTAAGAAGCACTACTGAGGATCCCAATGGAGGGTAATTCAGGTCCGGCGAGTAGAAGTCCAGAGCAAGATTTTATTTCAACCAACCAGTTGAGCATAAAGAGTCACAGTCACAGAGTACTCAGCTGGTTGATTGAAACAAAATCTTGGTCTGGACCTCTACTCTCTGGACCTGAATTACCCACCTCTGAGGGATCCTTCCTGTCTGCCATTGTCAGGCTCCACAGTGCCTCCTACTGGCATGCCACCCCCCCCCTGCCATAACGCTTCAGGTAGCATCCCAGTCGTTCCAGTAGTAGAAATCTGGTGCTGTCTGTTTCTTAATTGCACATGTACCATCCACTCTATTATTTTTTTTTTCGTTATTTCATTAATATCAAATAACATTCAGCATTCTGTTTGTGTACTTTTAAAATTTGTTTGCGCCACATTTACTCGTTCGCACCATGTGAACCGTCTTTGCACTTTTGTCTGTTTTTGAGCTCCTCATACCTCGCTGCTTTTTGCACTAGAATTTCCTCCAGGGATCAATAACGTTTCTTATCTAATCTAATCTAGAGTTCTGAGGCAGTTGGGCAGCAGTACACAGTATTAACATCACACATTACTATAATTATATTTAATCGCATTGATTAACATGCTTTGAATTTTTATAGCATGCACTAGCTAGCATAAGCTCCATTAAGACTCTTACAGATACTGGAGATGCACAGACTGATGAAGACCACACCAAGTACACTTTGGTCCTCATTAAATCCACTGATCTGTAGCATGATCAGGCACCTAAATGGGTCTGACTCCCTGACTCAGAGGAAATGGAAAGATCTTAAATTATAAGCTGCTGGTGTTTTGGCTAAAATGAGACCCTGAAATAGCCCCATTAAGAGTTTCTTGATGTTAAGGTTTTATTTTTTATCATAAGATAAGTTGTACATATTTGGTTATCAGTAGCACGGGTGCCAAGCTGATTTGAATGTGGTTTTTTGTTTACGAATGTTGATTACGAGTTTGTGGTCTGAAGCGGCGGCTGGTTCCCCTTGACAACAGGGCATCGATGAGGGCCCCGAGGGCCTGCGACTCATCTCTGACATAATCAGGGAGAAGATGGGCATCGACATCTGTGTGCTCATGGGCGCCAACATCGCCAATGAGGTGGCTGCCGAGAAGTTCTGCGAAACCACGATCGGTGAGGCCTCATCCCCACGGTAACCTCAGCAGCACTTAAGCACTTACCATCTGTCAAACGATGACGCGAGCAAATCACTCTCTGCAAAATAGCATGGTCTCATAACCTGTGAATACCAAGAAGATGATGACGTGGCTGGGGAGGGAGTGGTCCTTAGGGCACTTTATTCACCACCAGAAAGTCACTGGTTTAAATCCAGTTCTCTTACATACAGATGGATACAGACTCTCTGCCAGGGTGTTTGATTTTTGATATCTGCGATTGATCTGTTCTGTTGTCTGTTTGCTGGCCTGCTGATAAAATCCTGCCTTCTATATAAACTTCTATATTACTAGCAGTCCTCATTTTGTTAGCAGAACTAAGTTAGCCAATCAGACACCATTGCAGCAGTGATGATGTCAACCCATATCAAAACAAGAGGTTGATTGGTCTCCTTAACACGTGACTACCCCATCTACTGCTGCTTCCAAGGCTCATGCCACACGATTTTAGCCCTGATTTTCTGCTTGCCGATAGTGCTTTAAGATCGCAGACAAAACCCCCCAGACCGGAGGCAAATCGCTGATCAGTCGGGTGTATAAACAACGACTTCAAGACTCCCTATTACAAGACGACATGTTGTTTAGTGTGAACAGTACAGCAATCTGGCGACGTCATGTAGTGTGGAGGCGGCCTAAAGCCCACTACCCCTTCTGCAGTGTAGGCCACCAGCATGGGCTCTCCAGACATCTTTCTCCAGCTGGCTCCGTCTGTTGATGTGCCTCAGGGTCTCAGTCCCTGGCTGTTTCTTGGTTGTCCTCTCTACCTTTCGCATTGGGGATTCCAACACAGGGCATTCTTGGTGATGTTGTTTGCAGGGTTGCATAGACCATGTTAAATCCATCCCTAGCATCTCTTAAATCTTATGATGAAGGCACGTTTTTTTCCCAGGATTGAGGTATCCAGACCTATAATGCTATGGGTTCTGTTGCTAGGGGCTCTTACAGGATGCGGTAGCTGGCCCAATGCCTAACCCTCCTCCTCTTTCATCCAGGTTTGGACCTGACAATGATTTGCTGGGAAATAATGCAAGTTGTAGTTTGATTTTCATTTGGGTGAGGACTTTCACTGTAGCAGGTCTTGGTTAGCAGCACATGGTTATCAGTGCGGTGCTAATATTATTTGGGTTGCAGTGCTTTCAGTTAGCGGCGCTAAATAAGCATCAGTCGCTTGGCAGCTCTCCAGCAGCATTCTTAAATGGCATGCTAGACATCTGCCGTTCTAGTCTTCAGCTGAAACCCAGTCTGTACTGGTCCCTGTGTCCTTATGTAAGAAGCCTGTGTTTCCTTCATGCTCTGGAGCAGAGGCCCTATCTCAGTGGCCCCATGTGTTGATTCATTAAATAGTTGAGCCTATTTAATGAAAGGCGAGGTCTTCTGAGCTACCCCTCAGCCAGGGGAGCCATGGCACCTGCCGGCAGATGGGGAGCCCCTCGTGGAATCGTAGAATGCCACACGATCATGAGTTATCGCGTCCTTTCTCTGGGATCCAGGCCAGTGCTCTGCCCAACATCAGATCATGCCAGAAAGTTTTTTTCCGTTCAATGTAGTCATCTCTGCAGAATGTTTGGGAGTCTCTGAGTGTGCTGGCCTTCTAATTGGAAGGCATCTGTAGAACATGGCAAGGTTTCCCATCTACAAGAAGTGACAGCGCTTCAGCCACATGTTTAGACCATGGCTGTGGCATGATGGGGAAAATGGGAGACTCTTGTGGGTGACTGGTCATTAAAACCAGCCTAAGTGCAGTTGAGACCTTGGTCTATCACCTTTTTAGGTGATATCACCCCAGTCACATTTCGAGGACCTCTGGGTGGTGAGTCAGAAAGGAGGGGGCGCATGGTGGCACCTTCCATGTGGCACATGGCACCGCCTGCGGCATGACGGCTCTTCAAGTGACTTTCAGCTCCTCTGCCCCTTGGAGCAAGAGATTCCCTTTCTTGGAAAAGACTGACATTCCTTTTTTGCTTTGCAGGCAGCAGGATCATGGAAAACGGGCAGTTGTTTAAGGAGCTTCTGCAGACGCCCAACTTCCGCATAACGGTGGTGCCAGACGCTGACACGGTGGAACTCTGCGGGGCCCTCAAGGTGACAGCCTGCCTCTTGCCAGCGCCTTGGCCCTGGACAGGGCCTCCTAACATCTCATCTGGCTCTCTGACCTCCTGTTCCCCAATTCTGATGGAAATAGATCCAGTTCCACCTCATTAGCTTCATGCTATGATCAAGGGCCACATTATTACTGTTAATTTCTACAGCAGAAGCCTGTATCTTAACAAATTTGCTGCACCAGATATCAGGTTCTTTGTTAGAAATCGATGTCACTTTCTTGTAGGGTTGTAAAATTCTGGGAATGTTCCTGTTAATTCCTATATATTCCCTATAACTCCTCCTGGAAAGTTTCCAACCTGGAATATTTCCAAAACTCCCCAGCTTAACTTCGCATGCAATGGAAAGTTTCTGGAAATTTTCCACCCCTTTGCAACCCTACTTTCTTGCGACGCTACCATTTGACTATAAGGTGGTGAAGGAATAAGGGTTTCTGACAACAGGACTGTATTTGAAATGCTGCCCACTAGGTCACCAGTGGGGGGGGGGGGGGGGGGGGGGGGGGGGGGGGGGGGGGGGGGGGGGGGGGGGGGGGGGGGGGGGGGGGG
>JAODKC010000137.1:25070823-25108446 GCA_026777985.1 Mormyrops attenuatus | reverse complement strand
CCCCAATGAAACCAGTCCAGTGTGGATCCCGCCCCACTGCCAACCACTCTCTTGGCCTACTAATATGGATTATTGGAACAGCACTCAAACAGCTACACATAGTCAGTCAGGCCTTTGACACAGAAACTCCTTTTTCACCATGGAAAGTCCATGGATTCAAATGGTCTGTTATCTGCCTGTACACCCATTAATTAAAAAAACAAATGAATAACCTAACCTAAGGTATGAGTTGTAGACACTGTCTTCGTAGTAGAGCAGCCATTGCAAAAAACACTGACGCAAGTTTCCGGGCACGGCGCATTGGGAAACGCCGGCGGTCTAGAGGCTCCGCAGAAACAGCAGCGTGTTTCTTTTCAGTTGAGAAGCTCTGGGTGCAGTAGGGATGCTGAAATTGTGCATGGTGACAAATCAGTCAGTAACAAGAACATCACTCTGAAAAATAATGAGATGGAGCCTGAGGCAGAGTAAAAGAATGCAGGTGGCTGTCGGACAGGAGCCAAGAGACCAGCTCAAGGTCATCGACAGGGATGGGAAAGTCCAGGGGAAAAAAATACACCCCCCTTGAATATTTTTCACTCCTGTCCCACAGATACAGTGGCCCATCAATAATTCTCCCGAAAGTCCCAGTGGTGGCGTGCTGTCACAGCGTCTCTATTGATGCTTTCCAGTGCTGTTTTTTTACGGCCCTTAGATGGGTTCCGCTCTTTATCAATTACTTCTGCCTGCCGTTCTTGGCTGGGTCACTGCATCGAGTGATTCTTCTTCTGTGCGCTGGCAACAAGACTTCTGACCAAGCTCTGTTTCTTGCAGCTGTATAATCAAAAGTAATTATTGGTAAACACATCCAGACGATGAATGTGGGTTTCCAAATGTTTGTTAATCAATTAACAGTCACATGATTGGTGGATATGCTAAATTAATTCGCTTATTATGGGTAATCAGTCCAGTTAAATGGTTTGACAACCTGCCCACATTGTGGCCCATAGAGCCAGGGCTGAGAATGTTCTAGACCCAAAGTAAGCAGCCAAACCAGAGAGTGTTCCCTCTAACGATTAATGAAAGTAGAACTATTTTGATGTAATGGCTATATGTGTGTGTTGGCCTTCAACTGCCGTTCTTAGCTTCAGTCCATCATGTAAGACGTTAGAAGTCTACTCTTTGCCTCTAGGCTATGTTTACCGCAAACCTGCTGTTGCTGTACTTATTATCTACAGACTCGTAGCACCACAAACACGATTCCATTACATTGCAACGGCCCTGCTATCCTGCGGATAAAAGGTCATTAGTGACCACTAAGACACAGAAGGCATCAGTTGGAGCGGTGTTTCAGCATCCAGGAAAGGGTGAGAGCTGCTTACCGATGGGAAAAATCCGGCTAGGTGGTTTCTGTTCGGATCTTCATTAGCCAGAAGGAAATGCAGGTTAAAGTACATTGAGACGTGAGAAAAGATGATGGGGAGCAGATGGGGATGGAGGAGTGTCACATTCATTAAAAAAATGTATTATTTTTTTAAACAGCAGCATTCCTGGACATTTCATTTTACCCCATTTAAAACGATTCAAATTGTGTAATATAAAATATTAACAGGCAATTATTTTCACCAGACATGACTGGAGAGATTTACATGTCGGACTTATGCAGATATTCCCGCTCAAAGTCCGGTAATTACCAGGTAACGGGGACTATGGCCGGTGTGCTGCCTCACCTCTGCGCCTCCTCCATGAGTCACTGCCGTTCTCCTCTCAAACGATCCCCAGGCTGTCGATGGGCGTGTCCCATCAGACTTTATAGAGTGTGAATGCTGACACTCCCGAAGCAGGTTTAATGGGCTTAAAGTTGATACACTAAACAAATTGCAGTTCAACTGGTGATGATATTTGTCTGTTTATTTCTGTTAGCCAAGCTGGTATTTCTGTATACGAAGAGTAAGAGCGTGAGTCGTCTTCCAACCATCCTTTCAGTGACATAAACGCTGTGACCACCATGCGATCCGTTTTCCCCTGCCCTGCTGTATTGAACAAGACAGTCGGTACTATGTTATTTCAGAGAGTAATGATGACGCTGTATTGAGATTCTCTTTTCAGCCACCCCATCCGGTTCTCCGTGACACACACACGTGCGCGTGTAGGTGAGAGCGAGCTTGGCAGTGAAGGGCAGACGCCTGCAGCAGTGGCCATGGACCTGGGGGTTATGAGCCTTGCTCTTGGGCCCACAGGCTCAAACTGGCGACCCTCCAATCACAGGCATAGAGGCTTAGCCCTCTGGGTGTCACGCTGCTCCAATAAGACATTTCAGCCTCTTCCACTGAGAGATTGTTTATTGCACAGGGTGGGGTTGTCTGGTATGATTATGATTTATTTTATTTTTATTTTATATTTATTTTCATTTTATATTTATTCTATATTATATTTTTATTTTATTTTCGATGCCTGTCTGTGAAGCATGGCTTTGAAGGCTTTTTCTGTCATTTTCTGGGTCTCCCACTCTTTGTCTCTGCCCCCCCCCCGACCGTGTTCCGGACAGTCCGTCATCTCGGAGACCCAACAGTAGCATCCCCAGGCTGCATGATCCCATGGACAGAATTCATTGGCATTAAGGCTCTGGGTCCTCGTTCAGCTGCTCCGCTCTCTGCAGCACACCACAGTCCCATGTGGCCACCTCACGCCGGAAGGTGGCGGAAAGCTGAGCCGCAGAGCCTGGAGCAAAGCGTACGGAAATCTGTTTATAAAAAGCGCAGAGGGACTCGCATGGGCTTGATAAACTGACCAAAGCTGTAATGTGAGTGTAGGGGGGGAAAAAAGACCTGCGTTTTCATGATGAAGAAAAAGTTGAGCGGAGTACGGACAGATGCATACAGCTTATATGTGTGGTGGTGGTGTGTGTGAAAAGAGCCTGCAAATCGGATCACTAATGCCGTACCCTAGTGGAGGGGGACTTAAATTGCTTTTGCAAAACGTAAGTATCTGGTTGGATGATTGGACGTCAGTCTAGATCAGTGATTCCCAATCCGGTCCTGAGGGACCCACAGTCGCTCCATGTTTTTGCTCCCTTTTAGCTCCCTGCCAGACAGTCCACATTTTTGCTTGGGAGCTGGGAAGGAGAAAAAGCATGGTCTGTTTATGGGTCCTCGGGGACCGGATTGGGAAACACCGCTCTTGATGACAGCATTGGCGAAATGATTTGGACTGAGGCTACGCTCAGAGGTTGGGGAGTCAGCTTGGTGTTCAGGCTGAGGAGGAAGGGGCTAGCTGGAAGTCTGCTCTTATCAGTCTCCAACAGACAGCCATGTGTCATCTGAGGAGCAGGAGAGTTCATTGGAGGAACCGGCTGTGCCAGTCGGGGCTGCAGCCAGGCGTGGATAGAGCATCCAGGGATATCCTTTGTTTTCCTTGGGGTAAAATGCATGCCTGAAAAAAGAACTGCTTTGTGTACTATTTTATTTCACTGTAGGCGTGTGAAACTGGCATCCTAAACTGCAAGAGGGTGGTACTTTAAGGGGGTCTGAGTCAGAACCCTCTTTTATTTACACAGACTCCTCTTCGACAGTCTTCCTCTCTGACTTCCGTACTAATGACCGAAAAAGTCCCTGTTGTTCCACCTTATCAGGCCGTGAGAATGGAACTGACAGTGTGCGAGGTCACTGGAAGACAAGACTGTGCTAACAAGGCCGAGAATAGCAGCAACATTGCAGCTAAAGGCTTTGGACTACAGCTTAAGAAAGTTCAAACGATGTCTGATTGGTATCACTGGCTGTGACAGGTCGATGTGTAGGAGCATGACACAAAATGGCTTCAATTCTGAAGTCCTCAGATTTGTGACAAGGATTCTGTCTGAGAGAAGTGCTAGCTAATGAGGTTCTTTCCCTCATGGAGGTGGGCCTTCATGTCAGCCAGCTCTTCTCGTTGTGTATGTTGGCTTTGTGCACTGTTTCTCCACTTGACTGTGACTCCTCCCCGCAGAACATCGTGGCAGTGGGGGCAGGTTTCTGTGATGGCCTGGGCTGCGGTGACAACACCAAAGCGGCAGTGATCCGGCTGGGGCTAATGGAGATGATCTCCTTTGCCCGGCTCTTCAGCAAAAACAGCACCGTTTCCTCCGCCACCTTCCTGGAGAGCTGCGGCGTGGCCGACCTCATCACCACCTGCTACGGGGGTCGCAACCGACGCGTCTCTGAGGCGTTCGTCACCTCTGGGAAGGTGGGTCCGCTCCGGGGGGAGGGGGAAGTACGCTACCTGTGCTTAAAACTGAAATCGAAAATGCAGTCTATAAGCATACTTTTCTCATGAGAATAGCAGGATATGCTAGCAAATCTTTCTAACAGAGTTCCAGTTTGTAGTGAATCGCTCTGTCAAATTGGCCAGCTGTCCTATAAATAAGAGGAAATGGCCTGCGTGAATGATTCATAGATAGATCTTAGGCTGGCTGATATTTAACCTCATGGCATGTGAAGTTCATGCTCGGTGTTTACTCTGTGACACAGGAAAATGTTCATTCTCGGCCTTTCCCGACCACCCATCCATCCCTTGGGATATAATCTACACCCAAAATTGAATAATTACAATCACAACCACTAAACTGTTTACCTCATTGCCTCTGAGATCATTAGTCCATAACAGCCGGATGCCCACAATATCCAGCTGCTTAGAGAGTAGTAGGGTATCCTGTATATAAGGACTGCTTTTTGATGCATTTGCCCATCCTCGTTCCCCTTCTCAACAGAGCATCGAGGAGCTGGAGAAGGAGATGCTCAATGGTCAAAAGCTCCAAGGACCAGCAACTGCAGCTGAGGTCCATCACATCCTCAAGCAGAAGGGCCTTGTGAACAAGTGAGTGTTGTCACTTGTCCCATAATGGGCCTCCAAGCCACCAGAGGGCAGCATGTGCCAGTCATTGAACAGGCCTGTCCCCCATAACCTTTCTTTTTGGAGCAATATTTTTTCCTTTATCATCAGTCGCTGTCTCTGCGCATTTCCCCAGGTTCCCACTCTTCACTGCCGTCTACCAGATCTGCTTTGAAGGGAAGCCCGTGCAGGACATGATCTCCTGCCTTCAAAGCCACCCAGAACACCTGTAAACATCTTCTATGCTCCACAGGTCCTACCCTGCTGTACCCATCTCTCTTTCCATGCCTGCAGCAGGCACCAGAAGGGGTCCACAGCTCTACCACTGGATTACGAAGGGCTCACCAGGGTGATATCTGAGCGCTTTGAAGAGACTGCAGTCCTCTAAAGGAAGAATGTGTGGTTGGTTATACTGAGGAGACACTATTCCCAGCAGCCCAGTATAACCAGCCACACGCAGGCCCTCTTCAAAGCGCCACCCCTGGGTATAGGAGATGCCATTTTGATCGTTTGAGTGTGTAGACAGTGCCTTTCAAACCCCCGTGTCCACCCAGGAAGCAAACTGGACCTGCCCTCTTTCCTTTTGGCCGTCAAAGGCTTCTGCTTCACTTTCTCACTTTGGTTAATTTCTAAAAAATGGTGTAGGGTCTGTGTTCTTAATTTTTTTTAAATACTTTATAAACATCATTTAGCTCTGAACCAACCACCAGAGATTTTGCACAGCTGTGTAATTTTGATCAGAATGGTAAAACACACTTTCCTGAAAATAGCACGGGTACTAAACATTCTTTAAGGTGGTTCTGAGAGACTACACAGGGAACAAGGTGAAATGCTGCCCTATTCTTTTTAAGTATATTAACCTGAACTACTTTTTTTAATAACTCTTTTCATATTGTGTTTATAATGGTTACTGTAACTATGGTGTTTTAATGCCGGTAGTGAAAACAAAAAGGGACAGATGCAAAGTATGGCCTCGAGGACTGTTTACAGTATTTTAAAGTTGTCCTACAGGCATGACTAAGGCATCCTTTCCAGGGGTCCTAAAATCCCAAACTGCACCAGGGTCCGGTTCCCGTGGAATAAGTCCATCTCGTTCCGCCACCCATGCCCACTTTGTGTTAGACTCCTTCGATCTTTTATCATCTAGTATTTTTGTACTGATTCTCGGGTCATATTTTAGTAGCAAGACTGTATTTAGTGAAAATTACCGCTTGACATTTTTAACCTACCTTCCCCTGCTACTTTTAAAGTATTTTAATCTTGGTCTGTCATTGACACATTAATGTTATTATTCTGCAACGTTTTTGGAACCTAGAATGTGTCAAAAAAACAACGTTATAACAAGGGTACTCAGGTTTGATTTTGGAGGATCAAGAGTTCAGAGACTAGTGTAAAGTACTGTGCAGGGCGCTGGCTGAGTGTAGTCATCCAGAACTGAAACTGGTGCCCTTTAACCAATCCTGCAAATGCAGGTCTTACTTTAACACAACTGCTCCATGTCCCATTCCCCAAAACCCCTAAGCAGCCAGATGCCTGGCTGTGAATTAATTTAGCATCTTTTTTTGAGAGTGTGGGTGAGTTTGCATTAATGTTTAGTTGATTGATTAATTTTGTACTAATTCATATTCATTTCAGCCCTTCTGAAGAATTCAGAATCTTGTATCATTTTTAAAAGCCGCAACGCACACTGCTGTCTCATAAGCTTTTAGATGATTGAGAGGAAAAGACGTGATAGAGACGTTAAACCAGAAGCTGTGGCAGGTGGCTCCACTATGGCACCCACCCGGTGCCATCTCAGGACGACGACTGGGACCGCAGCTTGTATTATGGAATATAATCCGGCATCCTGCTAAGTGCCACGGCATTCTTAGAAAAGAGCGAGTGATTTACGAATCCTACCCCCCGTGTCTTTTGGTGGAAACACTTGGAAGTGTTAGTAAGGCTTACCCCCAAAATAGCTCGTCTTTCACAATTGGGGAGACTGGCGACATCAGAGCCAAAGAGCTCACAGATAAACGGCACTCCGGGAGATCCTCGGCAAAGCTAAGTACCCTTCAGCCTGCCTTTGTGAAAGCTCACCAGGAGGCAGCAGCCACTCAGTTTTCATGCAAGCAGGCAAAGAACATCACTGTTCCTCTTCAGAGTTAAACTACGTCAGACTCTTCAGATGAGGGCTTGGGTACTTTTAGTTCACTTTGAATGTCACTTCACATGCTTCTTTTAACCTCCAGTCATCATAATCATTGTACTCCAATGTATCAAAAGCCACTGAACATGTAACCTTTTCTGGTGATGCAAATTAAAATAGACTTTGTTGGAATCTTAACCCTGAAAGTTTTTTTTGTTATTGCTTTGAATATTTGTTCTTTAGCTGTGGTCCCACTACGATCGTCCGTGTAGGAATGTGTTATACCAGCATCCTGTGTTCAAAAGTCACTGAACCACCCTGAGGGGAAACGGCCAAAGAGAGAGAGAGACGTTCATGGTTTATCGGTCACCTCTGAATTTTGAAAGCAGAGTCGCAGAACACTGAATCTGTAGAACTTCTCCTGCAGGATGAGAGACAGACATCCCCCTTGAAGTGTTGCTCAAAGCCTCTTCCTGGCCAACAGTCAGATCCAGTTTTGAAATGGAAAATGCAAAACATGACTCAAGTGAGTGGACACTGTCTTCTTGGGGCTCTCTGCAACCTCTTGAATGACTTTCTCCAACAATTTTTTCCTTCAATTAAAAGGTTTATTTAGATGCAACAGCTCATATCCACATGCTACAGTAATTGCACCAAGTTCCCTATTAAATTCTTTAAAACAGTAACGACCAGTAAGAATTCATGTTGCCTCAACAGCAACCCAAACTGTAAATGGTCAGCTCCTTTGTAGAAGCTTTGACATGTATAAACACCAAATGAGATGAAAAGGTAAAATGCAATGGGAGGGACCCTCTATAAATGGTGGAAAGGGGAGATTTTTGAAAATAAAGCTCATATCTAACCCAGTCACAAATAAAAGCTGATATGAATGGTTATCAAGACGAGCAATGTGAGATTTCTGTATAAACCTGACTGCACTTTGTTCTGTCATGGAACGGAAAATAGAACTTTCTCTGCAGTTCCCTTAGTTCCCTGCACAGAGAAAGTGAAACATCAAACATTTCCATAATGTAAAAAATGATACAGGAAGCCTTAATGGGATAGAGCACTATAACTTGATTCAAGGAGAAATCCTTGTTCTCATTTTAGTGGGATGGTAGTGTTTAGCTTAAAACTTTGGAAGAATGGAGAAGAAGAATGTAAACCAACATCGAAAAAAGTGGGTGCTCCCTCCCGCCGTTGCATTTATCCATTAACCTCTATGACACCTCATTCACATACTAAGGGGGGAACCTCAACCATGGCTGCTTAATTTAACCTGATTTGGAGGAGGGATATTGGTTTGACCTTTGGACCCCATTCTCAGACGACAACCACAAACGAAGGGTAAAAGTGGCTGGCAAGCTTAAATTTCTGGGTATGATGCCACTTTCAGCACTGTACACGCTTCCTAAATATAGCAGCTAGCAGAACTGAGCTAGTGCTTCTAAAAGGGGTCAGGCTTCGTAGCTGTTCAACAGGTGTGGAGCCATGGAGCCATCTTACAAAATGTGACCAAAAGGTGACAAGAGTATCATGGTTTGTGTCAGACAAGATGAATCAGTGAAGATGAAAGGAGATGTTTGGGTTAAACCTGACGAAGGCCCCCCCCCCTTCGTCAGAGTCCTCCTGTCTAAATAGGCTGGGATCACCCATCTGTGCTAAGGCTAATCGTCCTCTTCCTCATCCCCGCCAAAAGACAGGAGGCTGCTGTTTTTCACCTTCTTCCGTACATCATCCTCCTTCTTGACATCATCGCTCTTCTTCTTCTTGCTGGAGCTGGCAGTGATGCCCTGGAACTTCTCTGAGGTGCGTTTTACCGGCTTCCTGAACAGGATCTTACCGTCTTCAGGTGGCTTGTCTTCTGGGGCTATAGGTACAGGAAGAAGATGAGCCTGGAAGCATCTAGTATGCATTCAGTAAGACCTGTGGAGTAACTAAGATTTATTCCCTATTTTATATTAAGCCTCAACAAGAAATATGTTCAATGGACATTTAATCTATGTTGTGCCTGACTCAGAATATTACCTAAGTGAATGTAAGTGAACACTGATCCCAATGATGGGACACTCCAGACAAATGTACCACAGCACAGTAGCAGAGCATTGGCTTCAAGCAAAATAAGCATCTAACAGGAGTAAGGATGGGTGAGCAGGAGACTCGCCATCTTTGGGGGCCTTCATCTGGGCTTTGATATTTTTGACCTCCTCGGCAGACAGGTGGCCGTCCTTCAGAACCACGACTTGTGGCATTTCGTCCTCGCGGTCGCTGTCCCCGCTGTCGTCATCACACGTGGGCATCACCACTTTCTGAGACAAACACAAACCTTAATCGAGTTCCTGTAGTCAGTACCTAAAAATAACGTCATTGAAATAAACCGTAGACGGAACAAAACCAGCAATCATTAAATGTTAAACTATAAACATCCATTAAATAATGACTCTTTACTAAAATTAATAACACAGCCTGTCCTAAACCCATTTCAAATCATAAATACAACATTAAATACACGCTATCATATACTGGCTTTACTTCCTTACCTTTGTATCGATTGTTGGTCCTTCTTTATAGCCAACATCATTCTTGAATTTACGCAGAAAAGAGGGCTCTGCTGGTTTCACCCAAGATACATTTCCTTTCTTGCTCATTTCGCAGCGTTATGCTACAGCGTTTCAAGGCAAAACACATACGTAAATAACCTGTCGCGCCTTGGCCTCCAACCGTCACTACAGAAATGCGTCATCTATACGTCATCAACATGAGCCCAGTTAATCAACATTGCTGAGGCGAGTGTTCGCGAGGGCGAAATTTACAAGGGTGCCGCGCGCCCCCTGGACAGAATTTCTTCAATTACGTGACGTAATTGTCCTACGATACAAAATGCCATTTGGACCTTATTTTTTTACAGAGTCGTTATTGACATCGGTGGAAATTTTCATTTGCACAGCTTTATTGTTTAAGACACCATAGCAATACACATCTAACAATTTGGGTAGTGTAGTCTCTGTGCAGGGCGCTGACTGAGTGTAGTCATTCAGAATTTAAACAGGTACCATTTAAGCAATCCTGCAAATGGAGGTCTTATTCTAACACCCTCGAACCCCTAATCAGCCAGATACAAGTCAGTAAATTAATTTAGCATCCTTTTTGAGAGTCTGGGTAAGTTTGCATTAGTGCTAACGCATTAATTAACGCAGACAGAGAATCAATAGGCCTGCAAGACAGACGACAGAGAGGAGTTTTATTTATTTAGCGGACGCTTTGATCCGTTGTGATGTACAACTGAGAAATGATGGTTGGAATAACGGTTCTTTGAGGAGATCGGATCTTAGGGCTCCGTTCCTTTCCGAGAGCTGCTCATCGTTCTTTCTGATTTGTTTTCTTTGGGTACAGAGGGCCCTTAGATTTATCTGCGAATACGATAATGATAGTGTAAAACTTGGATCAGATTCAGACTTAGACATCCCACCAATGTAATTTCATTTCGTAGGTGTCGACTAGAATTGGTGGCACTAAATTACTCTTATTGCCAGACCCAATGTCTATGTAATATTTGCAATGTCCACTGTATATATTAGGCTACACAATGTGACACCGTATATCTTCTGCTTTGTCAATGAATTTACTACTTTGAATTTACCGCCTGTATGAAATGTGTAATGTAAATAAAGTTCCTTACCTTTAATGCAACACTTAATATGATAAAACATGTTATTGGCACAATAAAAACAAGTATAATTAACTTTTGTGCAAAAGAAATTTTAGTGAAATTTAGATAATTAGGCCTATCTGAAAAAAATTACGAGATTTTTTTTTTTTAATTCATTGTAACGTAACTCAAAATAATAATGATTTGCGTTAAAGACCCACACTACAGGTAGGCAACTTCTGAGCAATATATCAAGTATCATAAAAATGGAGAAAAGTATAGATACGCCTATAGTATAAGCCCTGAGATGGACTAGTGAACTGTCCTGGGGTGTGTACACGTAAAGGGAAGTGGTGTGGCAGGCAGTGGAATTTGGGCACAACGATAGAAATAGCGGCCGTCAAACATATTACTCGGATCGCTTCGTTCGTACCAAAGAACCGCTGAAAAAATCGGATCGTTCACGAACGTCACGTTACTACCGACAGACAAAGCAGGGTCAGCCAGTACCCGGAATAGTTGTAAGTGCCTTGCCCAGGCGTCCAACGGTAAAATAACCATTCTGACCCTGGGATTTGAACCAGCAACCTTCCGGTCACAGGCAGCCGTCGCAAGCCGTGCACTGCCTACGTTATACGTCTCCGTTGAATTGTTTGTAGGAAACGTCTGAAAACAAAATACGGCTATTATGACATGGTTTCGTAAAAGTCAGTTGGGTGTTTAATTTCTATCCAGGTGAAGTCTGAGTTTTTTTGTTGATTGATAAAATATTCAGATTAAATCTGACTACTTTAAATGTAGTAGGTCTATATTGAATTGCTGAGTAGTCGTATACCGTAAACGGTTAAATGGTAAAAACAAACTAACAAGAAAAAAAACAAGGACCAAAAGAATTCAAGGAAGTTCAAATACAAACTTGTACCTTTGTTGGAGGAAGCTTACCTAACTCGTTATGGCAGATAAAAAGGCGCATACGGAAACCTTGATCTATGTAGCTTGTGTGTGCGCGCCTGTGTGGTTCAGTTTGTTCCAGCTCTTGAACTGAAGTAGCGTACCTCAGGGATAATTTTGTCTGCTGAGACACCCCTCAATAATCTTTTGTTGTCTCTGTTTCATTTTATTTAATTTAAGGTATGTGCTTCAGATTACCTCAACGACACCGTTCCCTTGTTTCTGGTGCTTTTGTGCATACACATTTAAGAATGTCGAAGAATTTAAAAGTTTAAAATGGTCTTTTTAAATTTCATTTTGTGATCGATATCTACAGGAATTATAAATAACACAGAAATTGGGTAATTGATTTTATTTTCGTTTAATCTCGCTAATGCTCTTCATATGAATCAGATCCGTGAAGTGAGCATCCAGTGATTTAATAGATATAATTAAGAGCGTGACTGCACAACAAAAAATAAACTCCAACTCCCATAACTCCTGAAACGTAGACTATTGGCACGACGTAATTTGATTGGTGTAGCTGATGGGCGGCTATAGGTAGGAAGTACAGTATATACTCATACTCGTACAGCTAAGAAATGTGAGGGACTGAAATTTCGTTAGGTAGTTGTTGTGGTTTTAGTAGTAACTAGAAGATGTTCCCTGGTGTCTTCTATGCATTGCTGGCGGGTTTCCTCGGAGCCGTAGCCTCGTCATCTGCAAAACTGTCGCTAGGAGCCGATTACCTCAAAGGGGTGTGTGAAACTGGTCTTAAAACGTGGGGTGGAGAGGAGCGAAAATTTAGGCAAGCGGACCAAACTACGGCTTGCGACTGGGTAAGGCAACGTCGCGGTGAGACCGGCGTGAATCGTTCAAGCAGGGGAGGACTCGGGAGCGCCGCAAAATAAGGCAGATCGCCGGGCGATGCGGTGACGCACGCGGGTTCGGTATTCCCGGTGCCGATTTGGACCGCGTCAGCTCGTGCGTGTCGGCAGCTGTCAGCGCGCGGGGAGCCTCGCGCAGACGGCAGCATAAAACGCAGCTTCACCGTAGTGCTACTAATACAGAAGGCATTATTTAATGTAGATAAAGGACATTCGTTTTAGGTGTTTTAATGCCGAAGATGGTTTGATTGGCAGGGTTATCTGCTTACGTACCATAATTATTCGAGGTCGAATAAAATGACCTTCACATTTTATGTATATGACATCACAAATTTGTTGTATTTTAATAAATAGTGGAAATATTAGCATTGTTTCATGCTTATTAAATAAGGGTTTGCCCCCTTACTTGATTTGCGCATCTGTTTAACATTACAACATTAAGAGCCAGCTTGTGTAATTCAAGTGCATAGCAATTGCCTGACTTAGTGTCACGAGGAAAAGAGAACCGATATCTTGTGTATAAAGACACGATTATCATTATTAATAGCCCCATCCTAGATGTATGGAGAGTCAAGGGTCGATACGGTACTTTAAAAGAAGGTAAATGATACGACCTCTAAAGGAGGTTCCGCGAGCTAGAATCAATGCAAAATATTAATGACAGAAGATTGCATATCTCTCTACATGCAAGTGCCCAGGAGGTGCCGGGTTTCCTGGGTTTGAGTGCGTCGGGTCTACCTGCCAACTTTTCACCGTTTCGGTGTTTTACGTTCACTTGTAGAAAGGATAGGGATAATACAGTGTGGTGGCAACTTGTTCGATTCGGTTTTTAGGTTTGCCGTATTTGTGTTTAATGTAAAGTTCAGTGCTATTAACTAGTAACGCGGTGACTGTAAATGTTGCATTTACGTGTTGGAAGATAGTGGATAAAAGCGAGTGTGTATGTGTAGTGCATTTGTCTCATTCTTTGTAACCACTTCATGTGCATATTCTCAAAAGGTAGTAGAACCTAAAAAAGCAGTTGTCACTGGGATGCCATCCAAGCAGAAACACGATCTACTATCATCTGCAAAATGATTTCTTTATTAGTTTTGCTTTATTTCTGATTTTTATTCTGTTTTTGCCACTTTTGGTCAGGGTTTATTACTTGTATTAAAACAGGTGAGCTGACAGTGGGCTCAGTGTATCCGTAACTGTTGTAGGATCAGAGTGTGTGTCAGCGGTCTGTGAGCGTGTGTGTGTGTGTGTCTCCACTGCAGCTGCACATCCCCCTCCGCCTCCTTTGTGGAGGGCTGCTCTTCACATGCAACGCTGTGATGTGGACCTTCTTTGCCAAGGCGCTCAGGTACTCCTCCTCTTC
The DNA here is from genome assembly GCA_026777985.1 of Mormyrops attenuatus. Classification (NCBI taxonomy): domain Eukaryota; kingdom Metazoa; phylum Chordata; class Actinopteri; order Osteoglossiformes; family Mormyridae; genus Mormyrops; species Mormyrops attenuatus. The sequence goes on along the minus strand of JAODKC010000137.1, from coordinate 25,094,650 downwards.
AGCCAGAGCCACTGTGACCACCACAGCCTCCAACTTCATATCCTCAGTGAGTAACCTCTCGCACGTCCCTGGTCCTTCCATGGCTCTGACTCCTGGGCCTGAACCTCAGCCTAACCACCAGTCTAATTATGTCAATGCTCAAACATCTCTAATACATTCTGAAAGTTTGAGATAGCAATGTGCCCGTCCGCCAGGTTGAGTCATCTTGGTTCTTGTCAGCATGATTTAAAGACATGTATAGCAGTGAGTCAGTTTTGTTGTATGTCCTACAGCATCTGTGCGTTTTCATTCTAATACTGACATTTCATAAGGAACGATAGTTCTGTGGCCTTGCTGTTACGTTCTACTGATACTTTTTACGGGCCTTAGGGAAGACGGCTAATTTCCGGTTCTCAGGACAAATTTAGAACCAGTTATGTTTTAATGCTTTTTTTAATTCCTCATTGGCATTTTTGGAAGTTAATTTCTTAAGACCAGGACACACTCAGTGCCAGTCATTTAATTAGATCATTTTTTTTTCTTAGGCATTTTTGGGGCAGCTAATATTTGGGGAGACCCACGCTGTACTGTGGTGGGTGGGTATCTCCCTCACCTTGTCAGGGCTCCTGGTGCTTCACAATTCAGTGCCCCGTGACGTCCAGCAGACCGACGCCAAGAAGGAGGACTGAGAGCATGCCCACACAGCAACCCAGCATGGCAACCAATAAGGAGGAGGACCGACACATCCAGCCAGCCAATGCCTAATGGTCTGTGATGTTTTTATGGTGACAGGGAATTCACAGCAGCACTATGGTTACATTTAGGTCAAAATTAGGTCCTTCAGCCAGTATGCAAATGTACACAGAAGAGTCAGTTTCACACCTTACCACTCAGCTGCAGTACATGAATTCCGTCACCATGGAATCGTCAAACAGAACAGGAAACAAATCGCTGGTCCTCCTGTCCCTTCTGTATCCTTGGCTGAGTGTACATTTTTCTTTATACCACAGTATGGTATTGTATTCCTGTTTGACTTGGACTGCTATTTTAAGTCTTGTGCTGCTGCAATACCATTCTGACCCAAGAAGGGCAGATGTCCTAGAATCTGTTATGGCAAATGCAAATATTATTACTGTATCCTTCACATCACTTTCAGGGGTCATTGGCCACTGAAGGCTCAATAAATGGGGCAGGTTTTAATTTGCTGCGACAAGGTTCACCACGCAACTCCTCGTCTTCCATCGAAGATCTCTCTCCATTTCTCCAAGTCGAGGACAGATTTTTAGACGTGAATGGTTGCCGGTCGCAGAAAATCGACACCTGTCTCTGTGATTTAGAGTCAAATGTTGACTGTGAGCTGGTGGCTAATTGTACAGACAGATGAGAGTTCAGCTCTGTACCTGGGGGCTGGGACTCCCTCTGTGAGGAATGTAGGGGTATGCCCTGACGCAATCAGAATCTACTTTATGGGACCAACTTTCACAAGGTTCAGTCTGTTCCTGGCAACAATGCAGACTAGACTAGGCAGGGTGGGTGACATTGTGAGCTATCTATACACCATGGTGTGCCAGACAAGCCAGGTATGTGCACCATCGCAAAACACTGTGAAAGTAGCAGTTATGGGAAATGAGGCTGTACACGCCACCTCTGCGTGGGAATGAAATTTGTGCGCCGGTTGCTTTTTTCCACCGGTTATCTTCAGCACCACCTGCATATAAGTGCATGCAATACGTTACGTTAGATGGAGAAGCGAACTTTCCCCGTGTAGCTACCTGGCAGCCCCATTGCCCGAGTGTCTCCTGTGATTCTCGCTGTCTGAACTTTGTCTTCTGGACACCGTGGTTCCGAGCATCAAGAATAACATCATGGAAATGGTCTGGTTTTTCAGACTCGCTCGGGACAAAGTCGGAGTTCCTGTACAACGTAGGGTTGGTGTTCCCCACCACTGTATGAAGGGTTGGTTCTTTCTGTGTATTTTCCATCCATTTCTCCAACAGTGGTAGTGGTCTTTTACTGGACGCCCTGTAACGTTTCCCCATCTGTACCAGAAAACTTAGATTGTGTAGAATTCATTCCGCTGTCCATGCTCCTGGTGCATGGTAGTCCATCGCTTCACTGCAGGTTAAGCTGCACCCACAGGTATCCGTTGGGTCCCCTGTGAGCCTGTCTGTCTGCTTTCCTGTTATCTGTGCTGTGAAAGCAGGTTAAGTGTCGGGACCCAGAGCTGAGCTGTCTTCTTTGTGATATGTCGGTTCCCTAGCGCTACGTCCCGTGAACCTTCATTGGCGCCTCTTGTTTCGGTGGTGCACTGTGGACTGCGTCCTTCTCTTTATGTCAATATCAGTCTTCCAGTTCGGAGCAGGAGCTGGAGTGCAGACTGGGAGGGCACCGTTAGGCGACAGTAAGCCTGAACAGGCCGTTAGCTTGGAACTTCAGCTTGAGAGCCCTGAGGAGAAGCAGCGACCAGGCAGGAGAAGCTCCGGAAATGAACACAATGCTATAAGCTAACCAAGACCGTTCTCTGTGCATGGCGTGATTTGGCAGGCTGCTAGAGCAGGGTGTCCCAACCCTGTTCTCCAGGATCCCCAGACAGTCCGCATTTTCGCAGGGAGCTGGGAGGGAGCAGAAATTTGGACTGTCTGGTGGTTCCCCAAGGACCGGGTTGGGAAACACTGCAAGAGGCCACAATAATAAGTCTCCTAGATGGGCACTCTTCTTTAAAATAATATAAGAAGAAACATACAGCTCTGGAAAATATTAAGAGACTGCTCTGTATTTTTAAAACATCTATATTTTTAAATCCTGGTTTAATCCTGCTTCTGCTGGCAGAAAGGTACGCTGCGAGGCAGGCGGCTTCCAGGCTGAAAGTTACTAAGACAGCAGAACGAGGTGAAGCAGGAGACACTGACAATAACCAAAAACTAGGTAGGTAAATGGCGGAAACAACTTTCTGATGTCAGATGACCATGATCATCTGGAAGACCTCAAGTGACCTTCAAAAAGAATGGGAAACATTAAGTGCTGTGAAGTGCACTGCTAGGACAGTTCATAACAGGCTCCTAGAAGCAGGACTGAAGACCCATAATGCGAGGAAGAAGCCCTTCATCAGTGAGACGCAGTGAAGTTTGCAAAAACATGTATATCTTAAATTGAAAAATGAGTGAAACTGAAAAATTTGTGGAGGTCTCATTATTTTCCAGAGCTGTATATGAAGGTTCTAAGGACTAAAGGATTTTTCTGAGTCACACTCATATTTGAGTCAATCCTTTTAAACCTTGTCCAGAACCTGTGTCAGATGTGCATTTGGAAAAACTTGTAAATGTATTTTTTATTTAAAGCGGTTTTTAAACTGAACTAAGTAATCTGACGTCATGCTTGAGACAGTATGTCAGTGCTTTAAATAAACTTCCAATTCAAACGTTTTTGTCTCTCCTTTGACTTAACCCCAGGGTCAGAGGGACACTTTCTCTTCCTTTGGCTCATCTTCAGATGAAAGGGAAAGCAGTAGAATTACGCTGCCATTATTGAAATACTGCAAACCAAAAAACTGGAGTCTCCTATTTACTTATAAATGCAACAGAGGCATTGAGATGGCGTTCGATTAATTGATTTCCAGTTACAGCAGACCTGCCTCATAACTGTTCTTGCGGTTCTTAATTGTATTAACCGCTTTATCCTGAACACGCGATTCCGTATGTGTGGAGTTTGCATGTTCTCCCCGTGTCATCATGGGGTTTCCTTCAGGTACTCCAGTTTCCCCCCACAGTCCAAAAACATGCTGAGGTTAATTGGAGTTACCAAATTGCATAGGTCACTACCTGACATGAAATTTACATTTAAATGGTGCTGAAGTTTTTAAAAGGGAAATTTTCTAAAGCATGAATTGCTCCAAATCCTGTCCATCGATAGTGTTGCTTTCACTCTCTGTAGGATAACACTGAAGAACATGGTGTTTCAGGTCATATCACATAAACACTATTGTCAATCATAGCGCCAGTCAAAAGTCACTCCAAAGAGGACTGGAGAACATGTATCGATTTATGAAATTTTAAACACTTTACTGTTCCAGGTACACATTTCAAATTACATACTGTGACAGAGATAATTTAAGATGCAGAATTTTTCATCCATTTCAAACGCTAATTTTTTTCCCCGCTGAACCATTATTCACTGAAGAATTGATTAATAATGTAACACTGTTAGCATTAATAATATTAATAATTTTATAGAAATGAATTTCAGTGTCTCCATGTGAAAGAGTGTTAAGTTGGGCAGGGGTGGTTCCGTGTCAGTGTGTGTCTTGAGTTTGGAGGGTCAAAATCCTAGCAGAAGGAGTTCAGCGACAAACTGCAGCGCACATAGCAGAAGCAGCCCTTCACCATCAGGCTGGACATGACCCGAGAGCTCCTCCAACAGGATGAAGTGCTGCTTCATTTCACAGTGCAGCGGTTTGTTGTTACACTTCACTAGATCATAAAACCAGATAGTGGTCTATGCATTCCTTCTCTCTCTGCTGGGTGTATTATGACCTGAGATCCAGTCCTGCAGACTTTACAGTGGAGTTCCCACTGGCTTGTAATCCATACCATGACTCCTGGAGAACCTCCACAACCCTCATGGTCCAAATCACTGGACTGAGTGGGAAGTTGCCAGTATGTCTGTCACTCGGTCACCTTTACCCTGCTGAATCGGCCAAACAATGAGGTTTATCTGCTGTTTTGCCTTGTGCAATACATTCAGAAATACAACGAACTCTAAAAAATTGTTACAAATTTGTTCCGTTTTGTTACAATTTGTTCCATTTTGTTACAATTTATTCCATCTTTAGGTTCATACAGAATGCAAAGGGGTTTCCAGGGACATATTTATACTAGCAAACTGAAAGGGAGACACCGGCCAAATGGAATAGGCAACTCTGTCACCCTGCCTAGACCAGAGGGTTTGGTGCTGGGTGTCTTCTGGAGTTCTCACCACAGGAGCATTTCTCTCACATGGACAGAAGGGGGCAGCATGAGCTGTAGACACAGCTTTGGCATCACGCTTCAGCAACGGGATCGCGTGCCAGCGTCTCACCTTTCCATAGAGGAAACCTGAATCACCTACATCAAACACTGCCTCTGTAATTCCCCACAGCATCTCATGCCGAAGGTGTTCTGTGCCCTGCAGTGCTAGAACTTAGGTGTCACTATGTAAGAAATGGACACTCTCAGATGTGTTTTCTGTAGCTTAGTCAGTAAGGATCATATATAGACCCTCATAACTCAGAGCAAAAGGTATTGCAGAACTGTTAAAAGGCAGAGGTAGTTCAGATTCAGAAAGTACAAATTACAAGATTTTGCTTCAACCAACCAGTTGTATTTTAAGTGTCAGAATCACAGAATCTTAGTCTGGATTTTTGGCTTTGGACCTGAACTATCCACCTCTGTTAAAATTTTGGCTGTTAATTGTTATCTTTCCTTTTTAGAAACAACAAAATTAGCATTAGTTTGGCATTTTATTTCCAGGCCTGTTAATCCTTTCGCCTAGGATAATCGTTTTCTCCTCATAAATACGGCTGACTTTTCCTGGCCCCCATTCCCCCTTGAGGGTACCTGACAATTTGTCACCAACATCAGCCTGGGCATGGCACCGACAGGTACATCAATGTCGGCATCAGTGTCACCCTATAGAACGAGATATATGACCCCCAGTTTACAGGGGGTCATATATTTTAGTCTGCAGCTGTTGATCATGTGACACATCATCACTGTCCCTGTCTTGTCCAAAGAAGCCATAAAGAATGACTCGGTTCATGTGCTACATTACATAAAGTTTGTGTTCGCAGAGGGTAGAAGGTTAGTGAGCATCTGGTTTGATCTAGGTGGAGATCACCAGGGTGAGGGTATACTGCAGCCTTATGGGTTAAAAACATTAGCACCAAAGTACAAGGTCACAACATCAGACATGATGTCACACTGCAGTGGGGGGGGGGGGTGAAGGCCACACTCATTACATTACCACACAGGAGGTAATCCCTCAATGCATTATAATACAAGAATTGAGAGTAGCTGTTGCCCAATTGTTTTGTCAATCAAATCACTGGATGCATCTCTGCAGTCTTAATACGTCATACATACCTTTGGTGTCTGTGCAGATCCTTCTGATGAGGGAAGAGTAACGAAAAAAGAAAGATGGTACATTCAGGACCTTCCTATCTGGTGGCACCTGAGATAAGAGCTGGATGGAGCTCCATCTCCCTAGAGCCATCCACCACCCCCATGCTGACCTTGTAGGGCTTGGCCGCTGGACCTCTCCTTCTCATCCTCAGGTCAGACGCTCAGCTCCAGGCGTACAATGGCAAGACTATCATCACTGTGAAGAAGCTGTCAGATGTTAGGTATTGTCATCATGAGCCTCTCTCTGCCAGTGCCTCTTCAGGTAGCCCTTAACGAGAGGCAGGAAATTCACAGTTAGATTGGTATCAAGGATCTTAAGTGTATAAAAATTAAATGAAATTAAATAAAATCATACCTTTATTTGCAGTTTGTACAGGTACATTGGAATGCATATTTTCATATATCCCATCTTGCTCTCCTTGAGACACACACACACAAACACATATATATAATTGAGAGCAAAGCTTGAGGTCTGGGGGGGGGTTGGTCAGGCCATTTATCTGGTGTCCCTGGACCATTTTGGAGCTCCAGAGTGTAGCATAGGTGATCAAGGGTGGGTGCGCAAAAGGACTGTCAATCATGGAGTGAGAGAGAGAGTCCAATGAAGAGATCTGTAGCTGCTGGGAAATCAATGCATTGATCTCAGATAAATTGCTGTTTGTAATTCTCCTTTGCATGATTATATTCCATTTTTCTGCAATTACATTATGGGACATTTTGATTTTTGTTGAAGACATTATCGATCACGCCCTCTTTATAGCATGAGTAAAGTCTACCTCTGAGGAAGACCATCTTGACCTTTTTAGACTGCAGCTTGAGCTCGGGCCTCCATTTACATATTTCCCGGTCACTTTAGCTTGCTCAGCTGCTGCAGCAGTTATAACAGGGGAGTGGCCTCATGCACTGGAGACTGTCCTTGAAGGCTGAGGAGTCTCACAGGTCAGTTTAAATTGCTCCTGAAAAACATCCATCTGCATATGGGAAAAAAAACAAGTTTCTTTGGAAAGAACTGACAATGCAAAAAAGATGAGATTTATGTGATTTAAAAAGTAAGCATTACTTCCAGATACTGTATCAGTGCCAGATACTGATGGATTTACGCCACGTATGTCCCCAAATCTGGTCCTCACCTCAATATCCTGAGTATCTGGTTGTCTTCTTATTGGCCTTGATCATCTCAGGCGCTGTAGTTCCAATGAGAAACCGCGGATGTCACAGACAAATGACAAGCCGCTCATCAGGGTTCCCGCCATGGTGCAGAGTGACAAGCCTCGCTTCATCTTTACCGAAGATCCATCGTCACATTCCAGTGTCCCTATAATACTGTCAGTGTACACAAAATGAGTGATTCTGTCAACAAGTCTTCTTGTCGGAGGATTATCGGTACCTCTGTGTTGCAAGATCTTACCTTCGCTTTTCTTGAATGGAAAAATATTTGATTGCATCATCATTAAGCCAAGCGCATCAAAAGCAACTCTCAACAGCTGTAGTAAATATTTCATGAGTTTCATTTTATGTTAACGCAACCAATTCTGCAAGCCGTGTAGCCCTCCGGGAAAACCCATTAGCCTCCTTAGCTAATGCAGAGCAAGTCAGCCCGGGTTAGAGGCAAGCCTCAGACCTAGCTGGAAGCTAATCAGCCCCTCTCCCCAAACCCCAGAAACGACGTTCTGGTGCCCTTATTACACCAAATGTGGGGTCAGATCATATGCAGAGGGCTTTACTGAGCCAGGCTAATGTGTCACCCTTTCCTGTTCCGTCTATATTTAGGCCAATACAAAGGTTTCATTCACAGGAAACACTAACACTGTCACAAACAGCCATTTGATAAAACAGTGTGGCTTGTTATTCCACTAGACCAAGGCCCTGTGTTATGATTTACATTGGTGTGACACTAATTATCCACAGCCTTCTCAAATCAGCACTAAAGGTTATTATCAGAAATTACTTTATATACTTGCATACCTTTTTTATCATATATATTTCTGTATGACAGCCAACATTATAACTAGATAAAGCATTCTGGTGTTATGTATGTATTATAATCTAGTGCCATATTAATCTTTCACATTCCTCTGATGGTTAAAAGATTTGCAATGATATGCTTTTCCTGTTTTTACACTAATGAATGCACTTACGCTGATGGTCCATCTCAGATTAGCTTAACATGATGTGGTGCTTAAAGTATATATATGTTCATGGAGGCTCTAAACTCACTGTGACCATTACTGGATGAGTGGAATAAATGGAATGTAAGACGAATGGAATTGCAATATATTTCTACAGGTTTAATACTGTCAAATTAGCTTCCTTCAACTATAAGTATTCAACCATAACACATTTAAAATGTAACGAAAGGTGGTGAATCTGAAGAAGCCTTAAATATAGCAAGATGAAAGGTAGTTAAATGTAAAAAGATGTAAGCAAAAGGTAAATAGCATAAGATTCAAGTAAGTCTTTGTCACGAGACAACTGATGGCTGCACACAGTCTGTTCAGAGCCAAAGTAACCTGCTGGGGACTTTACAGGAACTCTCCAAGATGTCCTGCACCCCAATCCAAACTGGTAACCTCACCAACCAGATCAGAATCGTTGAAGCGGGAATCACCACGATTGGCTGACACAGGTGTCTGTCACGTGATACACCAAAAACACGAGTCTGTCATTGGTGGGTGAAGGTCAAATTATTTTTGTAGAACACTTCTTAGTTGCCTTTCAGTTACCATCAGCACCTCTGAGGTTACATTAAACATGCAAATATATGTAACAGGAGAGTGCCCAATATACCAAAGGTGGAAAGTTCACATTCAGGAAGTACAAATCCAGACCAACATTTTGTTTCAACCAACCAGTTGAGTATGAACAGTCACAGTCACAGAGTACTCAACTGGTTGGTTGAAACAAAATCATGATCTCGATTTGTACTGTCTGGACCTGAAATATTCACCTCTGTTCCTGATAATTCCTGATAAACCTTTACAGTGCATCACCCTTTAAATTTTGTTTAACCTTCAATGTGTACAAGTTGCAAAATTACTTGCTTCATGGGTCAGGTATATTTCTAAAACATTGATTCTATTGATGTTTTGTGCCCATACTAAGTTATGGAAAAAGAATGGATGGATGGATGGAGAGTTGGTTGGTTGGTTCTATCAAGCAATACTGTTTACTACCAATATGACATGTACTGCAAATGCAGGAGTGTAACAAGAAGAAAATAAGTCAAGACTGAGAACAGCAAGTGTAAGTTACATTGATGTAAATGTTATAGAACTGCCTGAAAAAAATATGATTGTTAGACATTTGACAGCCAGATACTAACAAAGAGGCTAAGCCTGGAGATTCAATTCTATATGTTTTGTTCATGGTTTGGGTTGACAGTTGAGACAGTGGATGCTGAGTCTCCCAGAGTCCTGTACTTATGTGACAGGATGATGTGTTTAAAGGCGAAAAAAGGACTTTCTTACAATATCTGGCTTCTTTATTACTGAAGAGTGGATTGAGTGGGAAGGCTGTGTGCTTGATAGGAGGTTTAAAGGACAACTCCCTCCTGCTCCCATAATATATGGTTATTCCCCTGTTGCTGTGGTTTGTCAGCTGAAGCACCTTTCAAATTAAACACGCCGTGTCATGTCTGATTAGCAGAGGCTCACTGGGTCGATCTGGAAATCCATGGTGTCGCTTTATCACATTCCCCTAGGAAAATAAAACAAACCGAAATGCCACAATGAAAATGGAAACCCACTAAAAATGCACGCATAGCAGTTAGCATTAGCATTGTGCTATTTTACACGGCCACCTTTCAGCCATGTGCACGACTGTGGAAGTGAACCTTAAAGACATGCTAATCATGCTAATCATGCTAACCTTTACTGTCCAGCCAGAAGACTGGCAGCTAACACTGGCTTGTAAGATTTCTGTTTCCCTTACAATTTTTGGTGTGCCAGATGGATTTTATGGTGCTGAGGACAGAAATAACAAAACTTTCACAACACATTAGGTTTTTGACAAATGGCCAGTTTTCTTATAATTATTGTAAAATGTTTAAAACATGGGTATTTTGCATAATACTGGTTAACATTTTTTTCACAGAACGAGTAAGGTTTGTCTCATGTACTTTTTAATACTGATTTAAGAAATGCGCTCAGAATTTTGCTCTCACCCTTAGTTTTTCAATTATGTCATTTTCTGGCTATATTGAATATAACCCCTTATTAAGAATGTACAGGCATGTTTAAAAGTATTTTAGGAAAAAATTGTTTCCATTTCTGAACATTTTTATGACTTTACAGAAGGGGGCAAAGCACTGTGTTTGTTTTGCCAGATTTTACAGGCTGTAACGTGTTTGGACGTATTGAGACAGGATACTGCTCTCTCTCTGATACGGGTAAATGATATCAAGGCAAGTGGAGTCCCTGTATGCTTGCTGACTTCTGCTGGACCCCTGAGAGTGATCTTCCTGAGGCCAAGTACAGCAGGAAATCATACACTTCTACCTTTAAGATGAGTCACTTCCAGCACGCACATATACCATATGTATAGCTTAAGGTTTAATTGTGTGTAGCTCAAAATCCTTGCATGATAAATCAATCATGATTGCATATTGGAATTCAGCACAAACAATACTGTAAGACTCACCTGTTTTGATTTGTGTAACAAAAAGAAAGTCAAAATTTGTTGGCCAGTGTAATTTCTGTGCCACATGGCACAAAGTCCCGAGATCTATTCTGAGGGGACACATCCTCAGCGTATCAACACACTTAAAAAGAGTCTCTAGTCACCAATGTTTATCAGTTTCCTTTCTGAAATGTGTTTGTATCCATTCTATTAATAACCTTCACATTTGAGAACATCTTTTATCCTGTAGGGTCAATTGGACCTTAGCATACTGTGCACATGATGCGCAGAGTGTGTATGTGCTGACGCGAAACGACACGACATGACATAACATAAAACACAACACAACAGAAAATATATCATGCTAATATTATGTTTACCTAGTCCCCATCAAATTAGGAGAAGTCGTCGAATTTGAAGCAGAAAAATTATGTCAATCATTTATTTAGAGATGTTACGTGTGTCGTGGGGTCAAATCGACCCCATAGATAATTGGAGGGGAATACAGGCGACCTGGGATTCTGCTTCCTGCCAATGACCACCGAGCTGTTATAACATCAGCTTCAAGAGCAGCTTCGGAGGTATTTACCAGTTTCTGTTTCACAATACAGTGCATGTCACTATTATGTAAGAGCTTGATGAAAAGGTAAATAAATGGTAAAATAAATCTGGCACAAGTTCAAAATGAAAGCTAGTTTTAGAAGAGGAGTGTGAAATTAAATATCCAAACTGAGTGAGCAGGATTATGGTCTGTTAATTACTGAAGCAGCACACCGGGATCATCGCCCCTCCAGCGTTTGGGCATCATTCCCACACCTGGTTTTGTGTTGTGATGGAGTTTGCTTATTTTCCCTATGGGTAATTCAGTATCCTCCCACAGGTCAAAGGCGTGTGGTTTGGACTGCTGTGTTGAAATATCCCACAGCGTGCTGTTGTGTGAGTGTTTGCCCTGCCATGGACGGACCTCCATGGTGCTCCTCACCTCCTGTCCTTACTGTGACCTTCTACTGTATAACTGATTATGGAAGCTGGAGGGATGAAATTGTGGAATCAGTGGGTTAATGACTTGGCAAGGTGTGCTTTGCTCTCATAGACAGATACCAGGCAGTAAGGTGTAGGATACATGGAACATGGAGTTGATTTGTAACATAGAAGAACTTGACGTAGTTTTTACTCAAAGCAAAATGTCTAAGTTATAGCTCATTGACGGCTCCAGTCTGCTGCTGGCACAGTATCAGTAGACCCCAGATGGGAACCCACTTGCTCTTATTGGCCCTCGGTGGGAGCCCTTTGCTCTCATTGGTCCTCAGTAGGAGCCCCTTTGCTCATATTGATTCTCATTGGTTCTTATCTTTGAGTGGCAGCTGTAAGTAACCTCTCATCATTGCTGCCTCCCATGGGAGTAATTAGGGATGCAGGAGACCTGTGTTAATCCCTCAGGATCAGACACACAGTCTCTGCTCTGTGCTGTAGCCCCCACCACAGCATAGCTCCCTCTAGAGGCAAACACTGAGGAGTGCTCACCAATGAGGTCCTAGTAAACTGAAGTGGACATTCAGCAGCTCTTTAGACAAAGGCACACAATGGGGAGGGGGGTGATAAAAATGGTAAACTTTATTGAGGTGTTATCAACTTCAGCAGACAGGATACACAGTGTCCGGAGTTACCAGATCCAGTTGTCTTTGTCACACAAAAAAGCTTCCACTTGTACTACCACTTCCGCCCATGTGACCTACACACCTGTAGCACCTCCCCCGAACAGACATTATGGTGGTCCACGCCTCTTTTTGTAGCAGCATGTAGCGAAACGCTAATATGATGATTAATCCATTTAAGTGTGTATAAAGGGTACACTGAAGATGCGTCTAAGCTGGATGATAAAGGCACTGCACCTGCGTCCCTTTACCTCCTTGCACCCTGACACTGACCTGTCAGGGCCAAGTTAATGCTCATGGGAGATACTGAGGGTAGAATGAAAGATGATTGGTTTAGAGAGATAACCAATCAGATTGTAGAGGAGGCGGGACCAAGCCATCTGATTGGTTGTCTCTCTGAACCAATCATTTTTAATCCTGTCCTCAAAACACTTTTGTGCAAGTAAAACTCCCACGAGCCAAGTTAAATGCTGGTCATTAACAGCACAAGGCACATGCTCTGTCTTTGCCACATTGCAAATAAATACAAACTATTCTATACATGCATGCATTCTGGAGCATTAGCTTGGACAGCATCTAAGCAGCTCTGCTGTCACCTGGATGGGAAATTAATATACTGGCTTCAGGTCGGAGTTATCCGTCCAGTTATCATTAGTGTGAGTGAATCTTTAATGAGGTTTGACTTTGCGGAATGTGGCTGTACAAAGAGCAGCGATGGGTCTTGCACGAGTCAAAAAGTGAAACCAAAGTTACAGTCAGAGTCAGTGTTCCCAAAGCATGGAAGGCCGGCGGCGTCCCCGCCTCAGTACTCCAGCGGGATCTCGACGACGTCCTCTTCGATGATGGTCCCGGTGGGTGCGGCGTGAACACGGGGGGAGGGCCTCTTTCGGCAGCGGAGCTCAGAGAAGGGGCTGAACCAGGAAAGGGAGAGGGGCCCCCCAAAAGCCTCCTCCATGCCCTCCCAGCACGACACCTTCTCCCAGGTGGGGGTCTGCCCCTTCAGGCGCTCAATAGCCTGCCACAGAAACATACCCCCCACCGCTCTGTGAGGCACACAGTTCAGGCCAACATCTCAACAAAGGCCCCCATGGGGCGTCCTCTTGAAAACCCTGTCTGAAAATGCTATCACGACTGCAGCAACTCAGCAGTGATCATTTTATTATCAAAAGAAGAATTCAGGGGAAAACTACAAAAAAAAAACTGCTATACAGCCATTTGTAATCATGTTTAATTTACAGACAGTTTTTTTTATAATGGTGATAACTTCAGACATAATCACATTTCAAACTTCTTTCAAAATATTCCAGATAATTTCCCTTGTTACAATGCAGAAACATTTAGCAAATCCTACAATTCCACAGACCCCATAAAGGCATTTATTACAAAGGATACTTGGGTAAAAGGAAATTATACTGTAAGGAGGAGGTAGGGAGTTGCTATCCTGCTTGGAAAAAAACTGCAGGCAGGTAAAAATAGAATGATGTGGAAAAACGTGACCCTTTGCTAACCACTAAGCAGCACTGCAATTTTCTGCAGCCTACTGCTCTACTTCAAAAATATGGCAATCCATGCAACATGCCTGTCATCTCTCATTCTAGAACATTCCACTAGCATGCGGGCATTATGTACTAAAACAGCGGGATTTTCCAAATCTGACAAATATCTAACCAGCTATAGCTAAATGCAGCTACATTGTAGCACTTCCACTACTTATGTTGGATCTTACCTCCTGCATCTTACCACATTGGGGTGTGATGTAAGGTTAATCACCGGGGCTACTGTGCTTTAGCAACGACGCAGCAACGATTGATAGTGTCACTTTAAAGGGAGGGAGGGGGGACGAGCTATTACTTTAATAATTAACAAAGGGAGGAAGAGAGCAGGTTAATGTAATGGTTTTGGTTATGGTGACGTGGAGGCGCATCTGTTGTACTGGAGATGAAACGATTAGTTTATTACTGGAGCTGAAATGCACGCTGAGACTCAGTCAGGGAATTGCTGGGAAAGGATGGAAGGAGACAGGGCTGAAAAAAGAAGTTTATTGCATTTTCTTTCAAAGTGAAAGGCAGCAAATGGCACAATATGCTAGCCTCGGAGAGACATCCGGATGAGTATATTGTATTTAAACCTCGTTCCTGGATGGAATTCCCTTATGAGAGAGCTGGACTCCAAGCCTGCGTAGGCAGGCAGGTTCTAAGCATTTCTTTTGCCAGCTGTAACATTCATGGTATGAGAAAAATCTATTAGGGGAAAAATGTTGGCATGTTTTCAAAAAAATGAAGGTGATGAATATTTGTCCACCCCGTTTTCTTTGTTTCACAAAGCCAGCCAATCAGGGCAGGTATTTTAATTATAACGGTTCCCTTCACACCAGTCACAACTCCTTGGGGGCAGAGTGCGCCCCCCTGTGACGAGTGCCCTGCCAAGCCGATTATTGTCTATGCATAATGCAAGTGACACATTGCCATATAACAGAGAGCAAATAAAACCACCTAGGACAGCAGAACATTTCTGCACTGGCAGCCATCCAGTGGCAGTCCTGTAGGAGGCGCTGATGAGTCAGCTATACACTTGACAGCAAACGTGGCACAATTCATAAACTGTCTTACCACGTCTGATCGCTGAACAATTCCCATTTCGGAAAATGAACTAATAAAAAAACAAAGAAACAATTGGCAACCCTTGGTCAGTTGATGAATTCAAGCTCTTCTTATGAGTTCAGTATTTTCCCAACTATGGAAAAAGTTCAAGATTCATCACGGTCATGATACACTGTAGCTTGCACAGGTCAGAACACTGGTGTGTTCACAGACTTTAGCACAAGTCACTGGCACAGAGAGCCGAAGCACACGCAACAACCCATTCATTCATGGGCTCTATAAGTGGGGGGGCAAGCTGGAACAGAAACCAAGGAGGAGATCGTGGTGGCCATGTGACGAGGACTCTATGCATAGAGCAGATCCACGATGACGAACGCACACCAAGAAAGTTCTAGCCACACTTCACGACCTGTCATATGTGGGACCAAATTTCAAAACCCAGATTGAAGTGAGGTCATAAAGCCCTGCTATCTAATCAGCCAGAACTGACAAATCAATTAGTGCAAGTTGCTACACTGATTGGCTAATGGTGACAGCACAACACCCAATCGTAAGTAGACCAGACCTGTCCCACCAATAAGCAGAAAGAGCATGCATATAAGCTGGGCAACATGGTGTGTGCTTTGAATCAACCAGCCAAGTAGTTTGGGTTCTCAGTTCTGGCTCTGACGTCACATTTCCAGTCAGCAGAAATCTCACCATGTTCTCATGAGCTTTCACACAATCAAATTACACTTTGCTGTCACAATCAGAGAGGGCCTGTGCTCTGACATCATTTCAATCAAGGGTTTGAGCGACACCAGCGTGAAAGAGAGGGAGTGCTGTAATTAACACAGTACACAGTTTCAGGCAAAGAATAATCAAGCAGACAGACAAGTAAACAAAATATTGAAAGGTTAATACTCTGCATCGATTGTTTACAGAGAAAAAAAAGCACAGATTAAAAAAAAGATGAGAAGAAGAGTTTGAGTCTAGGTTATAATCCAGGTCGGCATCGCCCTCAACAGCGCCCTCATGAGTCTGTATCTGAGTACGGGGAACTGGGGCAAGGGGCAACGCGGCCGGGCGACTGGGGCGGGCTTGGCTGAGCTGGCTCTGCCCTTCAGACCACATATTGATACGGATCGGCCTTCCCGTGGTCAGGTGTCGCGAACGGGCTAAGCCAGCCTATCGAGAAGGGGTGACCAAACACCACCTTCATGTTCATCCACTTAGTCTTTTTAGTCCATCTTCTCTCTTCCTTTTTCAACTGCTCTATGCCCTGAAAATAACGAGAGACAACCAAGACTTCAGTATGGAAGGGTCAGAGAACAGTAAGCAATAATCACCGTGTCACTGTCACTACAATGCTAAGAACTTCCACCTTCCGAACCCCGCGACTCTCTGAAGGCTTCACCTCAGACTCCTCCGCAAGCCTCATGCCAGCTTATATGCCATTTTAAAAATTATGTTTTGAACTGAATCATCTAAAAGAACCGCATAGTTTTACTTCGATGAGCAGGAATCACACAGCCAGGAATCTATGGGTATAGTGATGTCGATCATGAATATTCATTATCTCAACCCAGCAGGGTGTCGCTGACCTATTAAAATGGCTTGTGAGAGTTTTCCTTAAGAAAAAAGAATAAAATAAAAATATTTATTTATATGATTGGTTCAGAAATATAACCAATCAGATTGTGGATGAGGTGGGTCAAAGCAAGGAGGTGTGACCAAGACATCTGATTGGTTGGTCCTGGCTCCTCTAGTTGCTTAGATGCACCTCCTCAACAATCTGAATCCCTGAAGCAATAATTTCTGTTGTGCCCTCAGAACATTCTTGTGCAAGTAAAACTCCCATGAGCGTTAAAATGAGTCCCAATCTCAATGTCGAAAAAAGACCCAAAAGATTTCCCAGGAGAACCTGAGCAGCAGGATTTGTATTTTTAAAAGGAGCCGTTGTGTGAAACCATGATCACCTCTTTCATACTTTTGGTCTGTTGTTCATCATGTATTCTATAGCATGACATAACTTCAAGAATCTTAAACCCTTGTGTCTCATTGTGCTGGTGCTTTCAATAAGCAAGAGACATGTACTGTATGATTCCAGGTGAACAAAATCAACTATTATCTGGGAGTGGTTACAGGATTACGTGACTAGGCCATTACTTTAACTGAAGGGTCAATATGGGCAGGCCAAACAAACTAACTAATGCTGATTAGTGAAATATATGCTCAATACAGTCCGCAATCCATGACTGTTCCAGTGCTCACACCGGGGCGCTATTTGAAAGTTCTGTCGCACCAAGGTCCAATGCCGACCCCTGTGTGAGAGTTAGCCAAGAAGCAGGAGGCAGGAGACAGAAAAAGCAGGGAGAGAGTGAGCAGGGGGTTAGGAAGGATTTTATTCATAAACACGCCAGGAGCAGCACCCGCAGGGCCTCTCCATGAGGTTACGATGATGTCACAGTGTACAGAACATCCAAAGCACTTACCCTCCCCCCAACGCTTGCAGAGGGTATCATGTATCACGGTATCATGAACATCAATGTCGACAGAGTGGGAATGTACATAAACAGAATAGTCTGCTTTATTCTCAACAGTACTCAAGTCAAATTAGTGTCTTTGCTGTTACTAAAAGGATCTTGAGTACTGGTACCATACACTCAACTGTTGGTTTAAATATATAAATGGACAACTTTAAATGGAATTCATCTCTTAAGCCTGATCACACATTCTCAGAGAATTGGAGCACATACACACCTTAAAGTAACAAACATTCCCCAAAGGTAGGAAATTCTACAGGCAAAAATGACACTCGCTTCCTGTAGGAACTACCGACAAACACCTGTAACCAGGTAACAGATACGCCACCCTGTGGAGGACGAAGAAAGGTCTCGCACCATATGAGTCGCTACGATGCTAACAACATACATGCATCCATTCAGGAGTTTGTCCTATAACAGCTATGCACAAAATGTAACTTTGTACTGAAAGGAAAAGGAGAGAATGCTGGATGATTATCATCATATAGATATGGGGAGGCTTTGACTATAAATTATACTGAAAGTTACACAGCTGGAGGTTTAATTAAGGTACTTAATAACCCCCCCACCCTCACCTGTGGTCTCAGAGATAACTCTCGTTAAGGCAGACCATACACTACCAGAATAAAGTGAACTATGATCGTAATTACACTATAAGAGAAACTAGCAGAGCTGAGTGGTGAGGTGAAAACAGGATGCTGGGAGACCTGTGAGAGCAAGGGTTTAGTCTTCCTTCCTTCAGGGTACTGGTCCAGGAGGACACCCCTCAGCTTCGCAACATCACAAGAATCACGGCAGAAGGCGGCTCTCAGCCTTGGTCTTGGTCAATCGAGCTGGTCGCCACACTAACCGACTAACCTTTTCCCTCAACAATTACGTTTCTGGAAGTTCGAACAGAGCTGAAATGCCTACATATTCTCTGGGTCCAGACTGCACACACCCCATGACTCAAATGCTTTCGTTTATGGCTCAGACAATCACATTGTCCACAGGAGCGCACCTACTGAATCCTGCATGACACCTACACTAAACCACACCCACAGCTTGGCAGCTCAATTCAAAAAGAACATCCAGAACATCTTCAGAAACACAAAGAATTAGCAGTACTGGAGATTTATACAAAGACCCATCCAGGGAGAACAGCAGAACCTGGGCAGACATTCTCAGTCACACAGGGACACAAAGGCACGTACCCTTATTAAACCCCAGCACAGACATGCCTAGACATTACCTCTGCATGCCAGCCACAGTTAACCTCCAGTATCCACCGTCAACTGCTCAAAACCACCAAATTTAATAAAGAATCTTTTACTCTCAATTCAGATTTATTTTAGACTTCCGCCAGTGATTTCATGCTCCATTCTGCTGCCACCTCACATCAGGCTGCCGCCTTTTCTACTCTGAACTCATGGCGCCACACACAGATGAGCCAAGCTGACTCGCCTGAAGTTCAGAGCAGCCGAGGTGGTAGGGCCAAGCACAGGTTCAGCCACAATTTCCAAGTAAAATTCAGTTCGCTGGTATACTCTCTATGAGAAATTAAGAAGAGCATTGTTCCTCATCCAACTGGTGCAGCGCCACAGTGTGGCAGCAAATGAGATTGCCTTGTGTCACCTTAGGGGGCTGTGTGGTTAAGGGGTCGGGGATTTCAAAGGGGGTCAGAAGACAAGGAAGGTCAGGTCGGGATCACTTACGGTTTCATCAGTACAGATGGAATGTACTTGGGTCCCAAACATCACGGATGTGAATATGAGGAAGAGGAGGCCTTCGAAACACAAGAGGATGAGCAGGATGACAGTCGCTGGAGGCGAAAAGGTACTACACTCTGGGGAAGGGGAAAACAGACATTAACGCCAGGGGGAGCCAGAGAGTACATTCAGCAACAGGAACCAGCATTCAAGGTCCTGGCTTACTCTACATGCCCCTCCTTTACTCTGGGCCACTCTGATCACTTCTCATGGAGCAAGCAGGGCCTCTGCTAAATTCTAAAGAGCTGATCTGAGAACAATGCCATCTTCAGATGCAGAGCGAGTGGGTAAGAATGAACCTGTTTTCAGTATACAGTCAGACCTCAGACATTCGCGAGGTTAGGTTCCAGAACCCGTCGCGAATGAGGAGGATTCGCGGATGTTTGGTAGAGTCACTAAACACTCGCATCTTGTAAAGGTACAGTACAGTATGTACATAAAAAGGAATGTTTCCATAAGAAAGCCACGTTTTTTTAAACTGATTTATATTGTATGTCTTGAACTTTCCCCAAAAACACAGTAGAATCTCCATTAACTAAATTTTTCTTACCAATTTTACACTGAAAAGCATGAAAACTTGTAAATTACTACGAAAATTAAACATAAATACTTCTGTAGGGTTTTTCGACGATTGCGCAGATGTGCGAAAAAATCGCGGATGCAAATAAGTTCGGTTCCAATTAAATTTTCGCGGATATGTGAATTCGCAAATCATGAAGCACGAATGCACGAGGGCTTCATGATTTGCGAATCATGAAGCCTGTATTGACAAAACTAGAGGTGCACCAATCCGATATTCGGGATCGGTATTGGCACCGATCAAAACCTATTGGACGGACTGGGTATCAGCCATATGCAACTCATTCACGTCCGATACTTACTTACTTTGTTTTCGGCAGACTGTAAAAAGCTCCCATTTCAGATGTGTTTTTGCAGCATTCAAGCTGAACACTAATGCTGCCTCTCAGTTTTTTTGCTTAGTACGTGTGAGCGCAGTGACTTCTGCCTGCTCTGATGTCATTTGCATACCCTTTGCAGTCGGAGGAGCGTAAGAACATCAGATAAGAGGGTGATGATACTGATGCTGCGTTCCACTTACTGATAAATTGGACAGTAATGTGTGTACGACCGATTTAATGAGCCACAAATAAGACATTAGTGCTAATAAACAGTACAAAACTACAACTTTCACTTCTGTTGTTAAATGGCGTGGTGGTGTTGGTGGTCTAGTGCTTAGGACACTTGCCTCTAGACCAAAAGATCATGGGTTCTAGTCCCACCTCTAGCACTACCATCATTGGGTCCCTGACCAACACCTTACTCCAGGGGGACTATCCCTGAATTTAGAAAAGTCTCTCTGGATAAGAGTGTCTGCTAAATGCTGTAAATGTAAATGAATTCAGAGCTCGGGGTTGCGTCAATTCCTCCAAGCTAACGAGTCGAAATTCCAACTTGAGTGGGCGTTCCAGTTGAAATTGAAGTTACGAGCTCAAATGGAACGCAGCATGAATGTGACTTGCATGCTTGCAGAGTAAACTAACATACATGTCTACAATCTGGAAGTATATCTTACACTTGAAACAACTAGTAGCACAGTGATTTGCAATCTTTGTAAAAACTAAGTTTTGAGAGGAAATACCATCAACAACAAATTTAATCAAACACAATCACGACACGAAGAAACACGAGTTCAGGTAAGCCAAACAGAAAAAAAGACAAAGTCAATATAAAACAGCTGACTTTGACTGCGCCATTTAGGTATCATGAAAAACTTCCAAACAGTAGCCCAAAAGTGGCAAAAATAATTCATTGTTCTAGATGTAGTCCACGGTGTGGGATTTCGTTGCTTGATTTAACATCTAGAACCAAGGTACAGTTCGCCATCTCAAAAATATACTGTATTTGAGACAGTTTGCCAGAACTGCACTCTAGAGTGATTATGCTCATTGAGGAACAAGTTAAAGATGTTGAGTGGATGAGTTTCACTACAGATATTCAGAGCTGGCTGTGTGGCCCATGACTCTAAAGTTATAACTGAACCCTGGGTGAAGCCTACAAGCTACAACTTTCAGAAGGTAGCACCACAAGGTAAAGAACTTCATGGATCAGACACCAGCACTTCAGTTTCAGATACCATCAGAGAAATACCGGACAAGAGAAAAATCCTACCAAACAAAGCACACACAATTTGGCGAGACAACAGGACTAATATGAAAAAAGCAGTGGATGGTTTGGGAGTCGCTAGCTTAGGATGTTTTGTGCACTTGATACAGCTTGTGATACACGAGTTGCTGCGATCGCAGCAAAGCTTTAGCATTTTATTTGCAACTACTGTTTTCTCATAGCTCATTTTCACAAATTTTGCTGCAAATATACAAATGTTTTCTAGTAGCTGATTTTTTAAAGCTTTTTTTTTGTCATACGTTTATTTTTCATTTGTATTTACTTGTTTAAAAAAAGAGCTCTGGTATCGGATTGGTACTTATATCGGCCGATACCCTCTGTAAAGGTATTGGGATCGTATCGGCACTGAAAAAATGGGATCGGTGCACCTCTAGACAAAATAGCACATAGCAATACTCAAAGACCCAAGATCTTCTCAGAATCCATATTATATTTTATTGTCAGAATTCATTTGTAAAATGTTACTTTGCATTCCTAACCCAGTTCTAAAAGAATTCTAGCAAAAAAATATCTGTAATATGCACAGATGTACAACAATAATAAACAGCAGTAAAGCATTTACTACTTGTGTCAGCGCTTCATAAACACCTAGGAATAAAGAATGTCACTAATTTCTTTAAGCGCCAAAGACAGTCACATAATCCCAGCCATCACCGAAAGTTCATGCAGGAATTCACATGTTAACTGTGAGAAAAAAGCTAATTTTCACACAGGCATTTTGAGGGACTCCTCAGTTCAGGTCCTAATAGCCACTGATGTCAGTTGTGGTTTTTGTTTTTTTGAAGGGTACAAGAAAAATGGAGCACAAGCAGAAAAAAAGTGTTGTAATGTTTCACTGCTCGACCTCAAGCTAAGTTACATTGTTTTCTTACACCAGTTCTATACAATATCCTATTATGGACATACACGGATGGAGATTCACTTACTTTGTTTCCTGTTTAGTGGTAGTAAATTGGTCCTACTAACTATAAATGGTTACCTCTGTATGATGTAGCTTTTTATCACTATGGTGATGGATGTGCATCATTCCACGACTTCAACAGGCAATCATAAAGACAGAAATGGTGTGACAGTCTGCCCCAAGTTCCGACCCATTAAAGCACGAGGGGTTGTGTTTACTGGAAAATGGAGTGAAAAGACAAAATCTGTCCCTCAGATACACTGCCTTATCCAGCTCTGTGCCTCCAGCCACTTAAAATCTCTACATGCTCTTTTCCTAAGCTGCAAAAGAATAATACTGCATTAAGAATAAGAACAAGACTCATAAACATGCATTTCACAATGAGGGTGCAGCGGAAACCTGCCAATTGAGAACCATTTTTAAAAAAGGAGTCCCTGAAAAAGGAGGTCGGGAAGTGGAACCCAAAACATGGGTTGGGTGGGTGAGGTTGAAGAGGGTGATGGGGGGGGGTCTCGCCAAATGGGTGTTGGTATGCAGATATGAAAGATAGTGTGATCACTTACTAGTCCAGTCCTCCTCAAAGCAGTAGAGGAAGTGGAAAGCCACCATGACCAACGCGTGCAGAGAGATCAGAGCGATGTACATCTGGAAAACACACACAGAGCACATGTACAACCAAAAGGCAGCCAGATGATGGATTTACGTGGTGTATGCTGTGTTCATCTATAGATAACACTGGTCCTAAAGGTCGTATGAGTGTTGGGGGGGGGCGCAGGAGGGGCATCTGGCAGGTGACACTCACTGTGAAAAGTACAAAGTACTTCTGATTGTTCTCGCCCACGCAGTTGTTGACCCAGGGGCAGTGGTGGTCCATCTTCCGTATGCACCGCTTACAGACACTGCCGTGTAGAAGCCAGAGAGAGACAGGCATGTTTCAGCAAAGCATTATAAGGGGAAAAGTTATATATATATATCCACCCATCAGAGGGGCTCTTATCAAGACGTTCCGCCCCATGCCAATTCTTTCATGTAGCACACTACAGTGATCTAGAGCTGGAGAAGCACTAGATCTCAGTGCAGGCGGCACAGGTCAGCTCCACCAGTCCTTCTTGTGCTGCAGTGAGGGCACACTCCCCCTTGCTGAGTCATACCCATCCACAAGGGAGAGTGGTGGCAAGCTGCCAGATCCACTGACATCACTGAGGATCTATAATGCAGACCGGCAGTATATGAATGAAAACAGACAAGAAGGAAACACACAGCTCTCACTAGAGGGCACGCTGGGGAGCTTAGCCGCACATTTCCACGTGAAGCCAGGCCGGTTCTGCAGTATGGGGAGGTCCAGCCGCCATGACCCCTCAACCACAGGCTGCCCTGAGGGGGTGTTCCAAAGGACTTATTCCTGCATGTCTAAGGAGGTCAGGATGGTGTCTTACCTGCAGTTCTGTGTTTGGGGGGGGGGT
>JAODKC010000137.1:25056417-25067084 GCA_026777985.1 Mormyrops attenuatus | reverse complement strand
CCCCCCCCCCCCCCCCCCCCCCCCCGCCCCCCCCCCCCCCCCCCCCCCCCCCCGCGAAACCTGCTATAACCCCCAAAACAGCATGGCAATCTCCACACACAAACACATGTCAAACCCTGGTCTCAGAGGTGTAAGGCAACATTGCTAACCACTGTGCCTACACACTGCACCCAAAGCAGCAACTGTAGAATCGAGAGCATTGTAGTTCTTTATGGAGGTTGTGCGTAATTATCAAACACTGCATTTCTTAAAAAACAAAAAAATTAAAAAACAAAGATGTTGAGGAGCGATGTGTGGAAATAGGGAGGTAGAATATCAGCATGCCAACAGAATATCTACATCTGTCTTCAGATGTAAATAATTTCATTGTGAGAACACGGAGAGTGGTTGTCATCCAGATTTGCAAAATCGGTCACTCATACATTAAAAAATGCTTTCTTTATTTGGTCACAAGAACTCAGGGATTGATAAGCAGAGGCTGACAAAAACAAAAACAGATTAAGCCAGAAATCACAGACACAACAAACAATCGTAAAATATAGACAGGGAGCCAGGGAAGGGAGTGGAATCCACAAGCCAGAAGGTGTTAGCCACAGATCTGTCACAGCTGTGCCAATCCAAAAATCGGAAATTATATTATGCTAAGTAATCTAACACACAATACAGTACAATCTCGATGTCTGATGTGTCCACGTATCATGGGTCAACATGCCCAGAACAGGTGAATACTGAAAATCAGGATTAGCTTAATCATTCATACCAACCAAGTGTCTGCAGGACGGAGGAGCGGAAAAGATGGTGTGAGGGGGAATTCTGTGCCAGCTTTTCCAAATCTCCTCCTGTGCTTGAATAAAATGACCCAGCGTGTCCAGGGTGGTCCCGAGTCCTATGAAATTACGACAGACATCGAAGAGACACTTTTTTTTGGGGAGAGGGTCCATGGTTGTTGCCATAGCAACAACCACTCAGGGTTTAGCCTCCCAGTTCTGGGGCTTCCCAATGTGAAAAAGAATCTGTAATTAAGCGCTTCATCAGGCATGGTGGTCCTAAGTACCTCTGACCTGGTTTTACAGGGCATTCATTAGCAGATTTTTGAACCTCCGTCTACAGGCCAGGTGCCATGGTTTCTTTGGCCAATACCGTGGCAGAGCCCAAGACTGTCTGAGGCCGGAAGCGACAGCGAGAGCATTGGATTACTGTCCGCCGGAGCCACCGGGGACGAGTGGCACATCAGCACGACTATCTTTATGGTCAATAGCTACAGCACGCCGCAGTCAGACACTGACCAAAAGTGTCATTGGAAAAAAAAAGAAAAGAAAAAAACAGGCGCTCGAAATGAAATTAAGACATGTAACAGAAATCCTGCAACGGAGGTTAAGCGTAGAGTGGATGAATAAAATATGAGGTGATGGTGCAACGACCCCCCAAGGAGAGTGCCTTACAAACACTGTCCCTGCGCCAGTCCGTGTCCTTTACCTGAGATGCCAGCCATGCCTCAGGACGGCCACCCCACACACAAAAAACATCCCCCAAGTGCAACGATGTGATCACCATTCAACCAGCAAGCTGAGATTAAACAGTTAAAAGGGGGAACTGTAAATAACACACACTGTAAGCATCCGTGGGTATATTTAAACACCGCCTATAAATGAACAAAACGCGCCTTCAATAAAAACACTAAACCTACCTGGGCAAGATAGGGATAACAACAAAAACTTAAACAAAACAGTCACCTTGCATTGCTTGGCAAGTTAATCGTAGCTAGGACGGCCAAATCCCCATTCTGTTCGATTCGCATAATCGGGATTGCCAGTCATTTTGAAGTTACATTGTAGCAGACCCGAGTATTCAAAACCAATGTAGCGATTTTTAAGAACTCTCGATTAGTTCACTAAGCCGGTGATATGAGTGCTGGTTATTACAACAGTATGCCATTTTCTAGCCGCCTTTCAAAACTAGCTGCGCCAAGGCTGAAACTGCTTAACATCTGGGGAGCCTATCGTTTCGCATACCGGAGACCTGAACATCAAGGCGTCTCTGTTATTTTAAACCCACAGCAGTCTGAGAAACCGAAACCACGCAATAATATGGATAATTTGTTCAGATGCTGCATGTGTGTTTGTTGGCTCTTTGCAGGACGAAGGGCTGGCAGCAGCATGCGGTGGGACATCACACCTCCCGCCTGGGTAGTCAGTCATACCCACCCAGGTAACCAGATACGGCTCGAAACGTTCAAACTAGCCGATTGCAGGGTTACTGACACACGATCATTCGGGCGCTAAACATTGCGATCGCTCACCATTTTCCCCAGTCGAGAGCCGCTTGTTCCTTCAGCGGATGTCTTCAGGGTATTTTGTCCGGGTATATGAATGTATATAATTTTATTTGTCAGACCGATATTTAAGCCCCGATCACTCTGCGTTTGATAAGTCAGCCACACATTAACTGACTCTCTCACCCCCCCAGGTTCGAAGAGCGAGTCACGCCTCCTCTGTCCCCGAGGTTCACGAAAGAACCCCCCCCCCCCCGGACTTACGATAAAGCAAACATACTGGAGCAAACCACCCTCTGGTATGTTTCGCTTTTTAAAATAAAAGCATCAGAAAAGGGATCCGATCCTGATGCCCCCGGCCCTTCGCCTTATTCCAATGTCTGGCAAACCGCCCCTGCCGATCGGGAACCAGGAAGTCAGACGCCTTCCAGAGGCAAGACTTCCTGCGACCATGCTTTCCGAGGAGATGTCTGAAAAAACACCAGGACCGTTTGTGTATCTGTTAAACCACTACACAACAGCAGCTGACCTGGTTCAACCGAATTTACTTTCCCATTTGTCCGAAAAAAAAAATGTATATATTTGTGGTTTTTGTACATTTAAACTCACATTTGGGTTGGATCCACCATTTAGGTTAAATATCGTCTGTGTTTCGATGGTTAACCCTGTAACGACCATGTCCTATATCAGACCTGGGCAAAAAACTGATGCCAGGTACGACCCACGGAGTTATTGTTAATGACCGCTAATCATTAAAGTGAAGAAAAAAGGGGTAAAGTTTTATGTTCAAGTCCAATGAAATACAATTGCTACTTGAATACTGTCACGCAAAAAATGAGCCTCACCAAAAAAGAATAATGCTTCTATTGTAGCTTAATTTCGTAGGACATGAATATAATAATTAAAAAATTGCCCCTGGCTTTGGGTTTTGCTCTCCCCAGAAGAAACTTGTCTAGGCCCCTACTATATGAATCCAAGCCGGCGATTAAAGTATGTCAATGATATTTGCCATATCTAAGAGAAAAATAAGTTTCTAAAGAGTGTGTTGCTGTTTATTCCCCATACTGTTACAGATCAAAATTTAAGATCCTACGCTTAAGAGCGAGAGTATGGTAAACACTTACCATAATCAAGAAAATGCAGCAGAAATATAGGTCTGAACTATGTAAGGTGTATCTTAGTGGCATTACTATGCAGTGTCAACAACTTTGGTCAGCTGGCTGGAGTGAGATTTTCAATTCCAGACAAGTCTGCACACACAGTTACATGCATGTAACAGTTTTATTAACTTGTAAATAGTCTGTAAACGTGTAAATGTTCGATGTAGCTAATTTAAGGTTTATAATGGAGTAATATAGATTTGACGTAAGATTTCTTGCATGCGCGTGAGAGTCTGAAAGCATGAGTGTCACGCCAGATGAGTTGGCAACCATGACTATGGCATCTTGGTAGTATTTTAACTGAATTTATGAAAAGCACACAAGCGATTTGTATGTACAGTATAGACATTAGGTTTCCAACACATGAAGATTTATCTGCCTCTCCAAATTATAACTAATCATTGCAACTAAGGGTCAGTCACCTGAAGGTGCTAGTATTTGAGTGATATCCATCAGTTGTGATGAAACTATAATTTTAGTAGTTCCCATAACTGCATAAATCCATTTACACGAATCATAGGCATAATTATTGCCCCCTCAATTTACTGCTGACCCCCCGTGCCCCACGTCAAAAAATACTCTAGATCCGCCATTGGTATACACTTCATCAGCCTTTTTGTATATTCATGTTTACTATATTTGAACTGTTTATGTAAACGAATTGGACTCGACATACTTACAGACTGACGCATAGAAACGACTATAGAGGGCACACAAAGCAAACCGTCACAGGTTTTTAACGAATCGGATCGTCTTTCGTCTTTGACTATGGCGGCGCGTCGCAGCTTGATGATGTCACGCCGTGTGCAGTCCCAGAATCTCGGCATCCTTTCCTGAAATGGCTGCTGTACAAGTATGCGAAGCAGAAAAGGTTTACATTATGCACGGGGTGCGGGTAAGTTCATTTCTTTTTTCTTTATTTTACACTTTACTTACTTTACTTCAGTAAGTCTAATTGTTATACACAGACAAACTGTTAATCATCAGGTATACTTGAGTTTAGTAAGAGGCATGTGTCTAGTAAGGGGATTTTGTATATGATGTACAAGTCGCCTTACCTTTGGGGTTGAAGTCTGAGTCTGCATTTTTCACTCTACTACTCCTGTTTTTTGGTGTACAATTATTCCTCGGGTTCGATGTACAATTCACCCTTGCTTTTCATGTGGTTGAAATGCTTATTACAGTGTGTTTACAGTGTGTAACTGCGGTTGTCCTTGTTATTCTGCATCAGGATGACCTGCGGGTCGATGGACGGGGATGTGAGGATTACCGGCACATGGAGATTGAAACTGACGTGGTGTCAAACACAGATGGGTCTGCTAGAGTTAGACTGGTAAAGCTACCCTCTTGTATTTAATCTATTTCGCAGTGAGTCTTCTAGGTTGGATCTCCAGCTTAGAAAGGTCCATAAGCACAATTATGTTTAAATAAGTAGAATGCAGTCATGCATCATACATGAAATAAAAACATTGTCGTGAAAGTGAAGGCTTATTTAATAGATATTCTCGTTTTCCCTCAGGGGTATACAGATGTTCTCGTCGGAATTAAAGCAGAGATCGGAAAACCTAAGCCAGCGGCACCAGATGAAGGATATCTGGAGTTTTTTGTCGACTGGTAGGCAATATATGTGTACTCTATGGAAAACGGATTCTCCCACCAGTTTCTTTATTTTTTTATTTCCTTAAGCAGACACTAGATGGCAGTCAAAAAATGCATATTAAGGCTTGTGTTTAATTCCCCATCATGGTTGTAACGTGCAGATTAATGTGGGTTAAGGGGAGGCGCCAGTCGTGTAGTGGGCCGGGTATCCAGATTTACAATCTGCACATAGTTAGTTTGCATGTAATTATTCCTGCAAGAAATACCTGATTTTTCACAGAATATTGGAACGCGATTGGTAGGGCTTTAATGACTGAGAACACTGGAGCAAGCAAGGGTCTATGAGTGATGGTGTTTTAAGTCAGTGTTTCCAAACCCGGTCCTTGGGGACCCCCACCAGCCGGTCCATGTTTCTGCTCTCCGCCAGCTCTCTGCCAAACCTGCCATATTTTGGTTCCCTTACTTTGGGTTGGGAAACACCCTCTCAAGTGATGCTGGGGGGGGGGGGGCATTTGCAAAGAATAACAGTAAATTTAAAATCATCCTGCTGAGATCCCCACAAACCATATACTGACAGCACTGTCCAAGGACATACAGCAGATTGTGCAGAAAACAAAACATTGTTGTTTAGTCCTAAACAAATACAGGTAGTGAAACTGTAGTAAGTCAATTGCAAAGTAACTGGCTTCATATATGCTGAGGGGGAATCAGAAAATGAGAATTCAAACATACTTGTCAGTAGCTCTGACTTGAAATTGTCAATTATTAAATAAGATTAATATTAACCTAGTTTATCCCCAGGGGGACATTCTTGTGCATTCAGCAGCAAGCACGTACAGTACAGATGTACACAGTATATCTGCACAGGTTCCACAAGCAGAATTAGCAGAAACTGAAATAGTATTCAAAATATTATTAGAGAAGTGAATACATGATATTTCACATTTGTATTGTTAAGTGTGGTTTATAACTTGAGGCAGAAAAAACGTGCTGGAAAGTGAGAGAATGCCCGTTTCCCTGATCACTGTGGGCAGCTCAGCGAATGCGACCCCAGAGTTCGAGGGTCGAGGTGGAGAGGAGCTGGGCTCCGAGCTGAGCAGCACCCTCTACAAGGTGTTCAACAACGTGAACAGTCTGGAGCTTCAAGTGCTCTGCATCGCCCCCCGGGAGCACTGCTGGGTGCTCTACGTGGACGTGCTGGTGAGTGGCAGGCCCAGCAGCCAACTGAAAGCCTTACCCACAATGCAGTGCTCAATTCTGGTGGACAGCTTAACTGCATTTGGGGAAAACTTTTTAGAAATACTGATCAAAGGCCACAGTTTTCAGTTTTAAACTGAAGTCTTAGGTCTCTTTTTTAGTGTGTCAGCTTTCTTGTAGCTGCATTAGCAGTCGTAGTCAGACCTGAGTTGAGATTACAAAAGTTTGTGGGGGGGGGGGAACGACACTCAGGTTCCGAACTATTGTACATTTTCTCTCTTGGTCCAGCTGCTTCAGTGTGACGGCAACCTGTTTGACGCCATCTCCATAGCGATCAAGGCAGCGCTCTTCAACACGCGGTGAGTGTGGATCCAAGGTCATGGGCAGTATTGGATCGGGATTGTCGGTGCCGTGGTGCTGGGGCAGCGGGTACCAGATCGTGGGTTCTGTCTTCCCGAACAGAATCCCCAAAGTGAACATCACGGAGGGCGAGGAGGGCGGAGCAGAGCTGGAGCTGTCGGATGACCCGTACGACTGCGTGAGGCTGAACGTGGAGAACGTGCCGTGCATTGTGACACTGTGCAAGGTGAGGCGCACCCGCCCGCCCTTTTACGTGGACGTGACGTTCAGCATATCTCTTTAACCTCAGTAAATGGATAGACATGAGTAGAAAATTGATTCCGGAGGGTCCGGAAGTTTCTTAGTCATAACATTAAGGGGAAGATTAACTGGAGCTCACTTTTTTAGTTACACTTGATTGGACTCAGTCTCTCTTAATTTTGGTCACTCCTGGTACTGCTGCTGGTGTTCCAGGTGTAAATAACTTGTTTGCCGTCCCAGATTGGCCACAGGCACGTGGTAGACGCCACGCTCCAGGAGAAGGCCTGCTCTGTGGCCAGCTTGCTGGTCTCCGTCACGCACAAGGGCACCATCACCTGTGTTAGAAAGGTGGGGGGAGGGAGCCTGGAACCTGAGAGCATCTTCGAAATGACAGAGGTGAGCTGAGTGGGGGCAGGGGAGGGAGCAGGGCTGCAGCACATCACTGACTACTGTGTGATGCTCACTGGGCGTGTCTCCACAGACGGGCAAGCGGGTAGGGAAAGCCCTGCATGCCCCACTGATGAAGCTTCTGCAAGATGAGGAGGCCCAGGGCAAGCAGAGGCAGAAAGTGGGCTTCCTGGGATAATCAGCCACCCCTCCCCAACCACGTGAACATTTCTAATAAAACGTTTTTGTAAAGATCGTGCTTCTGATCGTTCACTTTGATGGTTTGTCTCAGGGAAATCAGTGGATGGATTTATAAATTGTAATAAATATAGACTTTTATTAAAGAAGCAGCACACATATGATGGAGTAGAATCGCTGTTAAAATGACAGATGCTGCTTAGAAAGGAAAAACAAAAACAGATAAACTCAAGTCTTCTGAGAAACCAGACTACAAAACAAGGCCTGGAGCAAACGCACACATTCTCTGTTTCCTCTGAATCTGTACAGCTGGTCTACGTATCCCTGCAAGTACAATTAAGCTGAATAGCTTGGTATATCCACCTCCCATAATTTCTTATCTACTGCAGAGTTAGGGGCTGGAGCCAGGATGGAACGCCAGTCTAATGCACAACACACATCCATATATACATATTAATATGGATGTGCGTGTGGAGATGCCAGCTCACCTAACCACATTTCTTCACTGTGGGAGGAAATAGACCCCACCACCCAATGTTATATATAATGTCGTTTGTTATGGGCGGTTTAATGATGATGAAAGGCCAAACAACTGTGCTCCAGTATGAAAAATGCCCTTACATAAGATGACAAGGAACTCAGTTACGCTATGGAAAACATTCACAATGAGGACCGATACTCAATCAGTTTTTGTCTTCTAATGCTCTAGCAGTCAGCTGAAATGTGAGGCTGTCCTTGTATGCTCTCACAAAAAGAACAGCATTACATAAGAGGCATTTAATAAATATGTGGTCATTCTAGAAGCCTCTATATACAGAGGCATTGGTCATGTTTGGGGGTTTGGGATTCAAGACTGGAACCAAGCAGGGTGACTAGAGTACTTTCAGATGTGTCTGTGTATCACGCAAGAATAGGGACTTTTTAGGACACTCGGTGGTAGCGTAACATTTCATTGTTTGGCCTCTGGAATTGCCTACAAATACATCTCTATCGACTGCCTTTACGCGCATGTACCGAGTAGACGCACGGGACCCGTTATGCAACGTGCCCCTTCCCAAACAGGCATGCTGAAACTAAGCAGATGTGAGGCTGGGACCGCTTCCATTGCGTAACCCTGCAGGCTAAAATCGGAAGGCGAATTTAATGTACGTGTAATTAAACGATTAATACTAAGCTCTTATAGGCCCTACATCATTTTTTGTTGTCATCATAGATAAATCACAATATAAATATCCGTCAGCAGATCACCAAGTGTTTTGTTTATCCAGGCATGGAAAACTGTGGAATTTAAAATTAAATATTACATAATATAATCATTTTCGCTACTCCCTACGAGCCAACATCGATATGAAAATGTGGTGTTTCAGTGGACAGCGAGAAATGCTGTTTATGCAATGCGCTTTCAGCTCCAAGGAATTTAGTAATGCGCTATGCATGCAGGCCAAACGTCCGTCCAACATATGAAAATCAAAGAACGAAGATTAAAACGACATCAGAACCAATCTGCAACCGGTTAACGCTAAGCATAATAAAGAATGATTAACTGGAACAATTAATAATAATTAACGAAATCCTTTGACTTTTTAAAAGCATGCTCTTTATAAATGCGGAAAATCAACGGCGAGTTTACATATGCATAATCATGAAATCTATCATGGCAACAGGGTACACCAAGAACGTCAAAACATATAAATTCTTGTTACACCTCGTGATCAAAGAAATAGTTATAAGGCCACAATTTCCAAATCCAATTGGGTAAACAATTCGGAATCAGCACAATATGAAAAGTTCGGCCGAACACGGCCCTGTTCTTATAGTTTTCCGCTCTCCTATTCTTCAATCCTGCGCTGCGCGTAAAATCGGCGAGTTTTACGGCGCACACACGGGACTCCTTGTTTTTTCCCCTCACTCTTGACACTCCGCCTTTGAGCGCATCTTGCATTGCAGAGTTTTACTCTCCGCGGACAAGAAGGATCTGAGGTCTCGCAGCCGCCGCCATGCATCTCAGAGGAGTGCGCGTTTTGCTCTGTCTTCTGTTTCTTGCCCATCACTCTTTCCTGGAGACCCCTTCTAAGAATAAGAGCGGAAAGAAAGGTAAGATCCTGCAAAACTATAGAGCTTTTTTGACACGCGATTTTTCGTTATGACATGTTGTATGACATGTAATGCAACATCTTTATGTGGTTATATCGCTGTCAATATAGTCTTTCCCCAAAAGAAATTCATTCTGAAAAGATTTTTGTGTGAAATAATTTAAAGTACCCAAAAATAAAAACTAATAAAAGTATTTAGAGCGGGCGCGCAAAAATGTGCTTGTATTCCGAAGGATGTTTTGTCCTGCCTGTTTTTAGTCGCAAGTGAAACGTGAAGAGATACAAACACATACGTCTGAATTTTAAAACCTCACTAAAACACATCCAGATTACAGGATGTGTTTGCTAGTTTTAAAGATCCTCACCCCTCACCTTCTCATGCACCTCCATCGCCCAGAAGGTGGGAACACGGCTGCCATTGAGGAGCTGAAGAAGCAGGTGGAGGACATCATGCAGGACGTACAGCTGCTGAAGGAACAGCAGGCCCTGCAGAGGGGTGAGGGTGGGGGCATGGGTGGGGGTGGGGGCCTGGGGGGGGGTGTTAGGCCATACTGCTTCAGGGATCTTCACAGCTTTTTCCATGGGGTCAGAAGAGAAAAATGGTCATTGTATATTATATCGTGTCATATATTATCACCATTTACATTACATGGATGCTGTTAGGGACCGTTGATGCCAGGGGCCACACCATGTTCCGTTTCACTGTGTTCTGTGCTTCGGCGTTCTGTTGCCTTCTCTGCTGTGCCTCGTGGGACGTGGACGGATCGGCTCTGAAGTACGGGGAATGTTTCCCATCAGACAGCAGGTCCCATGGAGGGTGTGGGGGGGGGTGGATTTTATGGTGTACAGGAGGACAACAGATGGGGCAGAGAAATAAATCAGGAAGACCTGTGACCTTTCCTATCCTTTCAAGTCGTCTTAGATATAGTAGAGGGCAGTGTGGTAGATAAACACCATAAAAAAATGTGTAGGAGGCCATTTTGTAAACCTGCTGGTTTTTCTGATTGTCATAGAAACCATGTATTGAGCTCACGTGATGTCATTTCCTGCCCCCCCCCCCCCCCCGGGCCGGTTTGCGGGAGGGGACCAAAGAGCCAGGGCAGGGTTTGAGACCACGGTGGCCCCAAAAGAGCGAACCAGTTGCCAACGCGGCCCGCGAGG
>JAODKC010000137.1:25029869-25056407 GCA_026777985.1 Mormyrops attenuatus | reverse complement strand
TGTCATTTCCTCCCTCCCCCCCTCCCCTGTCCAGTTTGCCTGAAGGGAACCAAGATCGACGGCAAGTGTTTCCTAGCAGTGAGCACAAAGAAGAGCTACCATGTGGCCAACGAGGACTGCATGGCCATGGGGGGCACCCTCAGCACCCCCGTGATGGGCGACGAGAATGACCAGCTGTACGAGTATGTGCGCCGTCGCATGGGACCTGAGGTGCAGGTGTGGCTGGGCATCAACGACATGGTCTCCGAGGGCCACTGGGTAGACATGTCAGGCTCCAGCGTGCGCTACAAGAACTGGGAAACGGAGATCACCCGGCAGCCGGACGGTGGCCAGACGCACAACTGCGCCGTGCTCTCCACCACGGCCAACGGCAAGTGGTTCGACGAGAGCTGCAAGGTGGAGAAGGCCTTCGTCTGCGAGTTCAACATCATTTGAGCCGCCGGCATGATCCTCTCACCCTATTGGTGCATGTGACCCAAATATCTTGTTTGATTGGAGGATTGAGATCACGTAAAGACATACATTTCATCACTCTAGTTTTACTATTCATTTAATCATATGAGGATGTAAAATAAGATTCTCTTCTAGAAATCAGGCAGATCTCCTGCTCAACCAGACAAGAAGTATATTACGATTCTTCATCATCACGGCGCTCCATGAAAACGGCCCGGGATCAAGGCTCAGGTTTGGGGCTTGCTGTCTCCAAGCCGGGAGCATAATCAGCCAGAACACCATAAACCTTTTAGCATCACTGAATGGTTTTATAGAAAGTAGGAATAGGCTGAGAGATTAGAGAACATAAGCGCCGACCACGCTTCTGAATCACTTCTGCTCAAACCACCCCCAAGCCATCCTGTGTACTGATTCACATTCCAGTGAACTCTTAATTAGCTTTGAATGCTGCTGATTAAATCCTGACTATGATCGATCTGGTCATTAAAGAAAAAATTCTTGCATATATAATCATACAGTGCAAAATATGATCAATGATGATTTTAATTAATTTACTTGATAGTTAAATTCCCACAAATAATTACATAGGTGAATGGCTGGTTGATCCTGATTAAACAGAAAATTTTACTGTTGTTCATGCTCCACAAAATCAAGTTAGAGTATAAAATTTGACTTTTTATTCAATAACACTCAACCTAGAGTTTGTAACTTTTGTGCTAACATCTACTAACTCCAACTTCAGTAAGTGAGAGGTTAGTTCATAGAAATCATTTTAATACTGGCTTTTGTGCAGTGATTTATTTATATGTTACTTTGTTAAAAGTTATTTTTCAATGATTATTTCAGATAGCTGGCTTTTGCATTTTTTTAATCAATAAGTCTCAACTGTTATAACCAAAGAAAAGTACTCAAAAATAATTCAATAAAACGTAAAAAAAAATCTTGATTGTTCCTTTCTGCTCATGTGATGCTGGAGGAATTACACTCTTACAGGACTGTAGGTAAGAGAAATATGGGTGTTTTGCCAGTTGACAGCTGTAACTATTCACCAATGGGAAGGATGGTGTTTATTTATTGTGACCAATGGGATGTAAGGGATAGGCTGACAGAGCTTTAACTACCAATCAATGGGAGAGATGGTGTTTTTTTTCATTGTGACAAATGGGATGTTGGGTAGCGGCTGCATCAAGCTCCTCCCCGGGGGAGCTGTAATTATGAAGGACACACACTCAACGTTAATCTCTTTTGATACAAAAAGGAGGCATGCAAGTACATTTGCTACTTTGACACAAACATGTCAGAAACAGTGTTATTTGTGGAATACGTTCTGTACTGTCAGATCAGCCCCATATTTTATTTACGATGGTAAGTGTTGCAGTCATGCTGAAAAAGGCAAATGTGACTTTGGATACCCAGAATCATTGAACCATTCAGCTGCTGCACTACAGCACACAAAACAAGCAAGACAAACACACAGGACAGCTTATAGCACACAGTACACACTAGAACCTTTTAATAGGAAATTGACAGTGGCTTTTTGCAAGGGCCACGTCGCTAATAATCGATTCTAAAAACATTATTTTATGGAACATACAACTGTACAAAAGACTTCGGCTCCGGCGCTTAAAATGTACAAGACACACTATTATAAAATAAACTTTAAGACCCCTATTTGCAAATACCTTTAAGAGACTTTAGAAACTTTGATATCAGTATTACTGACATCCATATTAAAAGCTTTTGGCTGGAAAGGCAGGAGAGCCTCCACCGCAGTCAATGCAGCACATTAGCACGTTCACAGAAAGGAAGCGACATCCATCCAGTAAAAAAAGATTTCTGCTCAGTTTTATTCCGAACCAGTGCTTTTTGGATTTGGTACCCGATTTTGCACATGCCACGAGTTCTCCTGCAAAGCAAAAACCTTTCAAGTTGCTTATTTTCTTCCATCAGTGCTGAGAAATCCACTCCAGTCCTTGTGGTTTGAAACGGCTCAGTGAGGAGAGGGATACCACAGACTGGGCGACGGAAACCCGCTGTACGGCCCAGTGTCTCAGCCCAAGCAGACCCCGAGTCGCATCAGCTCTCGCTGCTGTACCGTCTGCTCCATCAGTCCCCCCACATACTACCCATGCACACCCCCCCCGACTTTTA
This sequence comes from Mormyrops attenuatus, assembly GCA_026777985.1. Taxonomy (NCBI): domain Eukaryota; kingdom Metazoa; phylum Chordata; class Actinopteri; order Osteoglossiformes; family Mormyridae; genus Mormyrops; species Mormyrops attenuatus. The sequence continues at coordinate 25,053,803 of JAODKC010000137.1, read as the reverse complement.
CGTGGTATCTTCCGACTCCGATTCCAGTTCTGGATCCTGGCTGGGACCAGAGAGTGACCCTAGGGGGGTTTCCTTGTCCTTGAGTGTCGACACGTTGCGGCTGGGAAGTGGTGGCGTGCCGTCAGGCAGCGGCCGGTACACATCCACGTCTGCGGCATACAGGGCCACCTCCCTGGTGTGGCATTCCGAATCCGTGGGCCCGGTGAAACTTCGGTAAGCATCTACCTGCATTCCGTCCATGCCCGATCCCTGGAGCAGATGCGTGTATACCATGGTGTCATCAATGTAGGCGTAGATGTGCGACTCGCTGTCTGCTCGAGTTTTGGGGATCTGAGGGTGTCCTGGAGCAATGAAATGCCCGTTGGGGTTATAGATGGACACCCGATGACATGAGTCTTGCTTCTTTCGCTTCCTGTGGAAACAGAGATAGAGACACACACATACGATTTCGAAATGTGGAGCTCGAGACCTTTTTATGTATATGAATGCTAAAAGCAATTATCCGTGTTTAAGAGCATGAGCGTTAATGATTCCAGTACCACAAAGGGCGGAGCTCATCTCCGTTACACATACACCCTACCTAAACTGGAAAGGGTGCCAGCTTTCTAACTGGAAACCTGCGAGAGAAAAGCACAAGGCTCCAAAGAGATTAGTTTCCCTGGCTACGGCAGCTCACTCACCGGATCACCCAGCAGACGGCCAGCAGCACCGCGCCAGCCAGTACCAGCATTATTCCCACCAGCCCGAGGATGACAGGCAGCGTGGAGGCTGCTGCAGGATGGGGAGGAGAGTGACTGATCAGCAGCCAATCACAGCACGGGGTCTGTCTGTACATGGACTGTTCCGCTCCGCTCACTAGGTCTCGCAGCCAGAAAGTGAGCCCTACGTGGGTTTTTTGGTATCCAAGTTTAACACAGCGAATCTGTTTATATTAGCAAAGAAAACAACTATTGTCTGAAGCCAAAGTGGGTAGGCTTATCCCGTGCTATTAAGCACCGACAGGTTTAACTGGGACCTGAGGAACAGCATGCAGTTCAAAGCCTTGCTCACCCTGTTTCAGCTTTACAGAATGTGGCCTTTTTATCCTGAAGTCAGGTCAATTCCCAGGGAAAAAATATATCAATCAATTTAAAAGAATGTAAAATAAAATACAGTACCAGTCATAAGTTTGGACACACCTACCCAAAGAAAGGCTTATCTGCACTATTCCCTACATTTTAGAATAATTATACAGACATCAAAACATATCCGGAATTATGCATTGACCAAAAAAATTATTGGGGGGGGGGGGCAGCTCCGTGGGTTGGGAAGGTTGCCAGTTCAAGTCCCTGGGTCGGTAGAGTGATCCCACCATTGGGCCCTAGAGTGAGGCCCGTAACCCCGATTCCTCCAGGGACTGGCTGACCCTACTGTCTCCTATATGCCAGTTCCATGAGGTGGCCTCCTGGGATGCTTTTCCAGCTCCTGAAGGAGGTCCCATAAATGCTGAGCACTCATTGGCCACCTTTACTTCACCCTCTGGTCAGACTCCCCCCCAAACCATTTCTACTGTGTTTAGGTCAGATGGCCAGGTCATGTGATGCGACACTATCGTTCTCCTTTGTAGGATCAAAGGGTCACTATCAATCTCCTTTGTCCAAACATTTGACTGGTACTGTATGTAAAAGAAATAATTGTGTGCCATTCTCCTATGGCACCTTTACACCCTTCTGGATCTACTGGGGAAACATGTCATGTGCTGAGGGCAACCTTTAGGGCAACCTTAAGTTGATATACTGGCCTCTTTGGGTTGGCAATTACCACGACTAATGATATAACCGGTATCACACACAGAATTCTTCACAATTCTCTTCAAGTTTCATTGCTATGGAGCGTGGAGCACACCCTTCAGTGGTGGGGGAGCGGTGGGGGCAGGAAGAGTTATGACACGCACCGGTCTGCCTCATGACGATCTTGCTGAACATGTTGAAGTGCTCCCGTTCCACCAGACAGTTGGATACGTTGAGGTAGAAACTGTTAGGCACGATGACCTCCGGGACGAAATCCTCATCCTCCCTCTGGCTGTACAGCTCCTCGTGGGAGCCCTGTGTTTTCACCGTGATGCCCGTGTGCCCGTCTTCACACTTGGGCTGGTTGACGCTGACGAAACCCAAGCTGGCCTGGAAGCCCTTGGCCAGGGAGATGATCCACGATGCCGTGGTGTAGCTCCTCATTCCTTCCGGCCATCCAGGCGTGGCCAGCAGGGCGGGTACGCCCTCTTGAGGGGATACGAAGAAAATGTAATTCTCTGGGGGGCAACAGGAAAAAAATGAAAAACATAGGTTACCCAAGGTAGCTGTAAATACAGTTGGACAACTAAATATACTTTTTCTATTAAAAGGTTCTAGTGTGTACTGTGTGCTGTAAGCCGTGCTAAATAAACTTTACTGTGAAGAGGGCAACACCAGCTAACATGTAATTAAGGAAAGGAATAAGGGAATGTCATGCAAAAATGACTACAGCAGTATTTAGTCCGACTATGGGAGCGTCTCATGAAGATGGACAGAGTGACGTGAGGCAAATCACTGACGAGAGCTTCACTTACTGGCTTATCAGGGTAACTTGTCGGGTCTAAGGTACCACAGTTTAAATGGACTTCACTTACATTTTGCCCAGACTACATTAAATCCGACAATTTATCCCGATAAGCCAGTAACCCCGCTTCGTAGTACTGGCCACAGGTGTTAGAGACGCAACAATGCATATAAAAATGTATGAGAGAGAAGTTATTCCGCTGACTCAGTAACACAAATCACCCGGCCTAGACAAACCCACACAAACTACACATGAAACAAATGGGTCTGATTCCAAAATTGTACCAATTTTTTTTTTAGCCGCACCCAAAAAAAAAACAAAACAAGGCTTATCACGAATACTGTATTTTTAAATAATAATGTTCTTAATTATAAAAGCATTTATGGTCCAACTGCAAATCCAACAGATGGCCTCCGAGGGCCTGAGCCCTATCCCAGCAAGCACTGGACAAAGGAATATTCCGGACGGGAGGCCCAACACACACACACACAGGTTCGTAATTATATCTTTGTGGGGACTCTTCATTCATTTCTATGGGAAAAACTCTAATCCCAACATGATGACCTTAACGCCTACCCAGTCCGAACCTTAACCATAAATAACCAAACGAAATACAAGACTTCTGTTACTTCTGGATTTTTTTAATTCAAGTCACAGATTTTTATAAAATTGAATTATCCCTTGTGGGGACTGAAAAAATGTCAAACAGATTTTTATCACATTGTGGGGACCAATTGTGATTTTAATAAATTAAAACAGTAACAGTGTAAGGGCAGGCAGGCAGATGACGTGATTACATAAATGTTGACTCAGCATTCTGGTCTACCTTTAATTTTTCTTTGGAAAGACACGGTGAAAAATGACTGCTGTAATGGGATGAGCAGGTTGTCAATGGTGGGCGTCGCCGTGATGGAGACGTTACTTAGGGTCTGAATCCTGCGGATCGGCCCCAGGGGGCAGAAGTGTCCCACGGAGAAGCCGTCACGCTCGGTGACGCGAAGGGTGAAGCTGCCATTGCAGTTGAAGCCGGGGAGCATCTGCTGCAGGCTCCCAGTGGCCGGCAGCAACTCCAGGCCACCACCTGCTGGTGCTTGCAGGTGCCAGGTAACACTGCTGATGAGTTGGGGGAGGCACGGCTGCAGGGGGGGTACGGTGAGAGGGATGTTGCTGGAGCACTCCCAAAGCTGCCGGCACACTGACAGAAAATGCAATGTTTAGAGAGAGAGGCAGAGAAAGAAAGAGAAACAGACAGACATGGAGGCAGACAGGCAGACAGACACAGGCAGGCAGACCCACAGACTGACAGTGACAGGCAGGCAGAGACAGACAGACAGGCAGGCAGGCAGGCAGACCCACAGACTGACAGGTAGACTGTGACACGCAGGCAGAGACAGGGAGAGGCAGACACAGACAGACAGGCAGTCAGGCAGACACAGGCAGACACACAGACAGAGACGGGCAGGCAGAGACAGAGTGGCAGACAGACAGGCAGGCTGACACACACACAGACAGGCAGGCAGACAGGCAGGCAGAAAGGCAATTGATTGATCCAGAAGGAAAGTGAAGACTAACAGAAGCACAATGCACATGTTTAGACAGTGAAAGACTAATAAATAATAAATAGTACTGGTAAATAGACAACAATAAACAGTAACAGTGCAAAGAATGTCAGGGAAAATATAGCACAGAGTTACATAGTGACAGCTCAGAAATACAGAGTATTGCACGCTGAGTTGTACAGTAATAAACAGCACTGCACAGTGGGTTGTACAGTAATAAACAGCACTGCACAGTGGGTTGTACAGTAGTAAATAGCACTGCACGGTAGGCCGTACAGTAATAAATACAGCACTGTGATTTATACGGTGAACGAATGAATGAACCAAAGCTGTAGCCAATGAAGCAGTTCTGGTCCATTCAGACAGTTGGATCACCCCCCGTAGGGTGACTCATTGCAGACTATAATGGCTGAAGGTAGGAACAAGACACAGACACACACACAGACTAGCCAGTGATTTGGGTTTCATACACGCTGCTAATTGGTCAGTTAACTCAAGCGGCTTATGCGTTCAGGTGAGGCGCATTACCTATAGTCTGGTTTATCATCAGAGATAGATCTTGATATGCGCAGTCCTGAAAGTTGAGATTGGTCACCTTCCCTGCACTGAGAGTCACCTCGGCCACAACCACAGAGTCCTTTTTAATCACACAGCCCGACTTGGCGTTTGCCTTCTTAATGTGGATGGAGAGGCCTGCTTCCTTCGGCAGATTGACCGAGCACGCCCCTGGAAGAGAGAGAGACAGAGCGTGTGAGCAGGACTGAGATTCGATAAGAAAATAAAGCAGTAGCTGTGTCTTCAGTGGGCCTGGTCATGGGGCGGATGTGTCGGGAAGTGGGGATGTGAGTCAAACCCTGACATCCCCAGAGCTCAGAAAACACATCCCGATCTACAAAAATCACTAATGAGTCATCGGAATCCACAGTCTTTCTGAACCACCTCAAGGGCCTGGCTTTCTAAAGCCCTAACTTCCTTTTCACCATTGGTCACTAAACATTGGGTTTTGATTTTGAACTGTGTTTGACAAGATTTAATGGGCTGTTGTGAAACAGTAGGTGCAGCATCTGAGTCACATCCTTTGAAATGATAGAAATGTTCCATCAAGATGATGTGGGACATATGTGCACCTTAACAAGCACAAGCCCACATAAAGCAGAATTAATCATTTAATCAGTCAACATCTATGAGGGATGAAATGATTACTGGTTTCGCGGTAAAATTCATGATGGTTAGTATAACCGTTTAAAATTTTACTTATTATTAAAACAGTGGTTGATTACTGCGCTTTTAAAAAGTCATGTTAAATCCTGTCCCTCATGGATTAAACTTAGCTATAGTCTCCCATCCCAGCTGCAGGTGTGCAGGCAACATGGATTTGTTCGTATCAGTAAAAATATGGTGGAATGCAGTGACAGTGCTCCAGTGGGTCTTCAGCCTTTTAAGAGGACTAAGTCTGAAGTGTGGCCATATTTTAGGTTTTATAAAAGTGATTAAAAGACACCTGGTTAAGGATGGTCACCTTGTCTGCAGAACATCTGCAGAAAAAATCCCTGCGAAAGGGAGCAACACTTCAAACCCCATGAATGATCTTCATGACCACCCCCCCCCCTACTTTATATCGAATGCAAGGTGAGTTTTAGGGGGGAATGGGTGGGAAATGTCATGGTTTATCTGCCTAACTTGGTAATAGCTTGTCAATAAACTGACGCTCTCATCATTAGCACCTCTTTGCACTACATCATTTTGGTCACTATAACCCATCCATTTTCTGTAACCATCTGTCCTATTCAGAGTCATGGGGGGTCCGGAGCCTATCAGAGGCCACAGGTGCAAGCCAGGAAACAACCCAGGATGGGGCGCCAACCCATTACAGGGCACTATGGACACAAAGCAGGGAACAACCCAGGATGGGGCGCCAACCCATCACAGGGCACTATGGACACAAAGCAGGGAATAACCCAGGATGGGGCGCCAACCCATCACAGGGCACTATGGACACAACGCAGGGAATAACCCAGGATGGGGCGCCAACCCATTACAGGGCAATTTTCTTAACATTTCATCTCTACTATCTACATGTAACTAACATAATTTACCAAGATTTTAACGTCATTTCATTTGCACCAGTATAATTTCTTAATTTTTTTGTTTAGCAGAGGCTTTTATTCAAAATTACTGCAATCGAGAAAGAAGGGTCGGCTAGTCCCTAGATCAACTGGGGTTTAGGGCCCAATGGTGGAATCGCTCTACCGACCAAAGGATTTGAACTGGCAATCTCTCCCCTCCGTGGCAAGCCTCAACACGGGGACCAGCTGTCACGGTCAGTGGGGTATGGTTCAAGGCTGGCGGATAAACATGTATCCAATGGGTTACAATTATACACTACATATACAGACTTATCTGGTTTCATAATGAAAGAGTTTTAATGATCATTCAAGGTGACACTGTAAAAGAGCCAGTGGTGAGCATTGTTTTGGGATTCACACTGGAGGGGATCATTTCCCGCAATGCGCCTGCCTTCCTCCAGCTGAGACTGCACACTCTCTGCCCAGCTGTAACATTAGCGACATTAGCTTACGTGCCTTGAGTTTCTGCTGGTATCACGGACACCTTGAAGGTGAGAGAGATCCCGGGGAAGTTGCGGTCCTTGCAGTTCCTCAGGTACATGCTGAAGTTACCCTGCGTTTTGGCAGGTTGGGCGTCCGGCAAATTCTTCACCACAGAAAAGTTGTTGTATTGGTATTCCACAGTCACTCCCTGTCCAGAGCATTCTGGTGAATCGGAGGACACAAACTGGACCGTGGCGTAGTGTTTGGGCGGAACGTTGAAGCTCCACATCAGGTCGCCGTCGGGAAAACGGGCAGGATATTCCGGCGAGAAGAACTCGGAGACAGTCAGTCCACTCGGAAAGGCCACCTCAAACTGGGCCAGTGCTGGATAAAATAAAACAGGTGTTAAGTTCAGGTACAAGCTGTTAGGTAGAAATCAAAATAATACGGGTCTGAATGAAAGCCTTTTCTTAAAATCAGTCCAGATACATGGTGCATGCAAAACTAATGATGGCTGCTGTATAACAAATACCAACAGAATATAGTAGTTTTACTTTATTAGTCCACGTTGAGAAATTCTCTTCTCACCCACCCATACCTGTACCCATCTTGCTCTCCATGAGACACATTGACACATATGCAGGTGAGAACAAGCTTGGGGTCACAGCCCAAGGTCAGACAGCTCCCCTGAATCTAGGGATTCAGGACCTTGCTGAAGGTCCCACGGACATGTAACTGTTCTGCAAAGGCTGGGCCTTGATCCGGCGACCTTCTGATCACAGGCACAGAGGCTCAGCCTGCCGAGCCCCACACTGCTACCAGAACACCTTGAGTACAACTACAGGATCCCACAAATATCTCCTAAGGTCACACATTGAATACTGAAAACTGGGCCAATCGAACCTCTTCTTATTCTAAAGCGGAGTTTGAGAATGTGTTTCCACAACATCATGCATCTGCAGGTTCTGTGCAACACTGTCAGACTTACTCTTAATATCTGGCCCAACAGAAACATTGAACAAAGGAAGGTCCATCTTCACTTGGCTTGGGACCTCCACTGTAACCACGCCTTGGGACAGGACCAGGATGCCTGATACAGCGCCATTTGGGCAGAAGGTCCCCACCGCAGTGTCCCTTGTGGCCTGACGAACAGTGATGGTGTACACGTTCTGCTCCCGGCAACCTATAGAGGGCAGCACCTGCCTGAGGCCGCCCGAGGGAAAGCCCAGGCGAATTGCCCGACCTGGGAGGACTGTCACTTCCCAGGTGAAGGTTCTGTTAAATTTCAGGAATGGCGAGGACTTCATCTTGCCAACGTCCATTCTGCATGTTACAGCTGTGCAATCTGAGCAAAATGAAAGAATATTTTCTCTGACATGGAGCATTCAGTCCAATAATGGATACATACATAAATCGTATAAAATACGGGTCTATAAGCAGTACTGTCTCATGTATGTTACAGTGAAAGACTCCAGATGTAACAAGACTATTAGACATCCTCCCAGACCTATAGTAAGCTGTGAAGAATCATTAATTCAGCACACAAAAATTGAACACGACCATATTCCAGAGGTGGAGATTTCAGGTCCAGAGAGTACAAATCCAGACCAAAATTTTGTTTCAGCCAACCAGTTCAGTGTAAAGAGTCACAGTCACAGAGTACTCAACTGTTTGGCTGAAACAAAATCTTGGTCTGGATTTGTACTCTCTGGACCTAAAATCTCCACCTCTGCCATATTCAGAACATTTTATAAGTCTAGTAGATAATTGATATAATCCAGGCAACAGCTGTGATGTAAAGACTATTTTATGAAAGCAGAGTTCAACATTCTTCAATGCTAAAAACAGCTGGCAGTTCATTTCAATCTACTACAGTGGGTAATTACCAAGTAGATTATTAGTGAAAAGGAAACAACTAGACTCCCAATCCAACTGCCACAAGGAGTCAGAACATCACAAGAGGGACCAGTGGCTATTCTATGTCAAGGGAGGAGGCATCCTTACCAACCACTGTCATGGTTTTCACGACAAAGAAGTCCTGTGGGTTTGGGCATGTGAAGTTCAAGTTTTCGCCGGTGATGTTATTCAGGGACTCGACACACTTGGCGCTGTTGGGTAGACACACAGAGCAGGCTGGACTCTTGGCTTTCTTGTCAATGCTGATGAACACGCCCTGGTTGGTGACTCTCTGACCCACTGAGGAGAGAGCAGAAGTCACAGGAATTTTTCTATGTTACCACAACTGGGACTTGCTGTCGACAGATGCAGTGGTCTTTTGGCAGCACGGTTTCAAACAAATAGTGGCAACCGCATATCAAAGTGATGGTTTATACAGCCAAGAAGATCAGTCAATTAAAACACTCCTGAAACAAACCAGTTCTCCAGCTCAGATGACTGAACTCTATTTGTCAGCTTTGACCTGAAGTTCTACTGCCAAAGTTGGTGGTGGGTAATAAGGGGAACAGCAGGGCAATACAATGTGCAATATAAGAAAGCAGACATGATAATGACTAAGAAATGTGATACAAGGATGAGTTAGCTATGAGAGATGTGCAAAATGACTGTCATACAATAGTGCTGGGAAAGTCCAGGTAGCACATTAACAATACAGCACTGTATAACACAAAGGTTATGGAATGGACAGGTACCAACTGTTTGGCAACCTGAGGGCTTGAGGAAAGAAACCGTCTCTGAACCGGGTGGTGCGGTTTGGAAGCAATGGAAGCCCTTCCCAGAGGGCAGCAGTGTGAAGAGGGTGTGAGCTGGGTTGCAGGGATCTATGATGATGGACACGTCCCTCAGCAGGGGCGTCAGATTCCGTGGAGCTGTGAAAGATCTCTGCTGATGATCAATGTGGATGATCTATTGTTAATTCTCTCTGTCTGAGCTTGTGTGTTAGGAAGTTGAACAGCCAGACGTCTCAGATCAAGGTCTCTTAACTCGTAACACCAAGTTGCATGGCACAATAGTGTTAAAAGCCAAGCTGTGGTCGATGGAAAGCAGCCTGATTTAAGTGTTCTTGTTTTTCTAAAATGTTTTCTAAAGTGGCATGTGGGGCAATGGGACATGGCATCATCCACAGATCTGTTTTTCCGGAATGCAAATGGGAGTGGGTCCTGGGAAGGGTTGCAGGGATGTTGGGGTTAATGCATGTGACCAATTGTTCTAGGCGTTTGAGCAGAAACCGGTAGCTTTCATCAGCACAGGCATGACCACGGTGTCCTTAAAGCACAGCAGCGCAGTAACAGATTGACGATGAGGGTGTACTTAATACAGCAGCGTGGCGAATGCCTTCGGGATGCCGGACAGGATTCCCTCAGATCAGGTGTCTTTGCCAGATTTAACCCGTTTCAAGGCTTTACTTGCATCAGCCTCCCTCCCCCGTAGACCGACTCTGTGGGCTGGAGACGCCGCCACGCCCCCCCCATCTGAGTCACAACACTCAAATCGGCCATCGAAGCTACTCAGCTCGTCCGGGAGGGAGGTGGGGGCGTCTGTTAACATAGCTGGTGAGTTTCTGTAAGCCATTACACATGCAGTCCTTTCCACAAGCGGCGCGGATAACAGCAGCCTAAGTCCGTCTCCAGTTTGTGTCGATACTGTTTCTTAGCCGCTTTAATAGTCCTCTGTAGCTAATATCTGGCATTTTTGTACTGGTCCTTGTCTTCGGAAATAAAAACTGCGGAGTGCTAACTCAGCTTCAGAGAAACAGTGACGTTAATCCAAGGCTTCAGGTTGAGGCAGGAGCAGATAGTCTGGGATGACGCGCACACAAGTCAGTGCAGAACCTGACATAGTCAGTCACCGAGTTTACTCATCCAGGTTCCCGGTGGAGTCCTTGAAGATGAACCAGTAAGTAAAATCCGGAAGTCTGAATTCAACTTGGTCGTCCGGCACTGTACTTCCCTAGCAGGTAGCATGGTGAGCTTCAGTGTCATGCTCCCAGGCTTGGAGCAGAAACACTGATGAGTGGTCAAACTTGCCAAAGTGTGGACGTGCAAAAGACTTGTAGGTGCCTCATACTGTAGTGTAGCACAGGCCGAGAGTCCGGAGATGACATGCTGGTGGTATTTGGGGAGAACTTTCTTTAGGTTGCGGAGGTTGAAATCCCTGGCTATGATACTGACAGCTTCTGGATGTTCACTCTTGTCTGCAAATGACAGCGTACAGCTCTTCTGGTACATCTGCAGCCAGAATGTCCAGTGGAATGTAAACGACACTGAGAAGCACTCCGGAAAATTGTCTCAGCAGTTAGAATGGCCAGCATTTGATCGTCAGGTACTGCTACACTGGCAAACCTGTTGGCAGAACTATTTATTTTCACACCCCCATGGGAGGGAGTAAATCAGCAAGGGCATCTCAACTGCATTCTGTGTAGTTTCTTGTTGTCAGTTGCGCCATTTATCCAATTAGTGTTGAGTTTTCCTGGCAGGAAAAAGCTGACAAGGAAGCTGAATTTGAGAAGTCTATCAGGTATATGACACACAGATTTATTGTAGTCTAACACAAAATAAAGAAAATGACACATAGCTATTGATACTGGGCATACAGGCGGGGTTAACATCTTCCTGCTGCAAGCGTCAGTGGCGACTGTAGTAAATGATTAAGGTGAGTATATCTAGAGGAGGTTCTCAGTCCAATAACCACTGCAGTAGAGCAGCAGTTAGGGATTCCACTATAATGCTAACTGCCAATTTCACGTGGTTGCATCTGTGCCAATGTATGGTAATCATTGCTCCGGCATGGTTACTGCGTTAATGAACTGTGATTAAAGGGTTTTCTTCTTTCCTTTGCTCAGTGTGTCTTTTTTTCTGCTGATTTGGTCTCTCCCTACCTGCAAGTGGGAGTACGTACGTACGTATATGCGCACTTATGATAAAACATGCAAGACGATCCATTTAGCTGCAGTGTTAACATGCTCCAAAAATGAAGCAGTCTATAGCTGATTATTATAAAAAACAAAATGATAGGAAGGAGGAGGAGGCTGGTGGAGAAAGAGCCAAAAAGAGACCCCGAGACAGGCACAAGCGGCGATGAGAGTTATTAATATTCAGATTAAAATATTAAGTGGATATCAAGTCTTGAGTCACTGTCAATCTTCCATAAACTAGGGTATTGCAAATTAGGACGACAATTCAGCAACATGCAAGATCATTGATTAATACCATGCTGCACCAAAAAAAAGGGTACAACCAATTGAAAAAGTTGGTAGCACCAGTGCTACCACTGATAGAGTTAGACTGGAGCTCTGTCTTGGTTTTGATGCTATATGCATGGAGAGAAACCAATCTGGAACTCAAGAGATCTCAAAATCATTTACGACTGTTGGGAAATGCATAATTTTCAATTGTTTAGGGATGCCACCATTAGCCTACAGCAGTAAGTCAGGTTATACTGATTGCTCTCACACCACAGCCGCACTCATTGAAACAGACATCTACATATGCATGTGTTACACAACTCATGTCATGTAATGTAATTAATCCCTATAATGCACCGAGATATGCATATAGATAATTAAAGTAAATCGAGCTGTATAAGTAAAGAGAAGCAGAGCTGATCCCTCAGCCTCAGCTCTGAGCAGGAAAAGAAAATGAGGGACAGGCGACGCAGTTTGGCTTCCAGAGAAGCCGAGAGTGAGAGGAAAGCCGTCTTACTGGTGCGAATTCGTGAGAAAATGCAAAATAACCCAGACTTAACAAAAAGGCTGACCTTCGGCTTTTTACAGCCTTATTTATGGAGTCTGGGCAAAAATGGGTTTTGCTGTACACTGCTGATCACTAGGGGTGTGGCGGTACACAAAAATCACGGTTCGGTACGTACCTCGGTTTCGAAGTCACGGTTTGGTACATTAAGGGTAAGAGCAACAAAAAATAAACTGCTTATTTTGTCCTTTATTAAACAGTGATTTACTGAACAAAGTATGACTGTATTAGGAAATAAAGTCTCTGTCAATACTGCTGTAACCTACTAAAAAAGAAACTAAAATTTACTTAAAAGTAAACCTAAAAAAATATTCACAAATAAAAAAAAAAAAAAAAAATATCCATTGAGGTGCACATTTAGAAAATTAACTGTACCTGGTCTGTACTGTATTCATATTAGCAGCTTTCAGCATATTAGAACTGTGCAACACAAATATTGTCTCAAAAGGCAAAGCATAACAAAACAAATGTCCATTATGGTGCAGCATTTAAAAAAATACCTGCGCTCTACTTATATTCACATTATCAGCTTCACGTTAAGACGTACGCGTGCATGAGTAGTTGTGCGGCTTCATCCGTGCATTTCCATATTTTGCTCGGGGGAAACGCACAAACACGCAAAGGTGCCGCATTTGCTGCATTCCTTCGGTACACACATGTAAAGAATTAAAAGACCTCTATCCGTACTCCTAGTGATCACTGCCCCCTGAATACCAAAGGGAGGTGGGTTCAGTAACCTGCGGATGCACTGCGAACCAGCATTATGAGGCTCAGTACAGACGCTCCTCTACTCACGAACGAGATACGTTCCGAACAGCCGATCGCAACTTGAAATGTTCGTAAGTCGTTATTCAGCATCATTTTAAGGGCATACGCAAGTACAAAGAACTAGGATGCCGGGAGGACGCAAAATGATCCAAACCAAGATAAGCAGTTAGAAGATTGATGGATAGATGAATGGATGGATGGATGGAAAGATTAATTCCAAACATACGCTAGAACACATGCACAGCTTTAACTCAACACAGGGAAGAACAATTGGGTGAGAATGATTTCCAGTATGTCTCTGAGCACAAATTCAGCTGACGTGTGTGTGCAACTGTCAGTCGGCCATGTTGACACTAAGCAGACAGGGTTAGGGTCAGACTCCTGGACTAGTGACCGGATGGTCGCCGATTCAAACCCCGCGGTTGGCAGAGTTATTTCACCGCTGGGCCCTTGAGCAAGACCTTTATCCCACAATTGCTTTACGGAGTGGCTGACCCTGCGGTCTCGGTTGCATGCCACTTTCTATAAAAAGAATCGGCTAAATAAAAGTGTATGAATGGATGACATAATGCCACTAAGGATCGTAAGATAACTGGGTAACAAAGCCACACACTGCTCAACAGATGGAGTCAGCGGTCGTTCTAAACTCCGTTGACGCTGGCGGGTAAGATACCAGCCTAGTAAACAGTTACAGTAGGTCAAGCCTCCCAAGAATACCTATGCAGGTTCACTTACGCATGCCTGTACGTGTCCTAACATGCTGCGTGAACACGCTGTCCTGACAGAGGATGTGCACCTCTGCTTCCTGTCTAGCACAGAGAAAAAAGCAGTGTCAATAAAACGAATAATTATGGTATTACGGCTAAGCTGACGACGTTTCGGACAGTACAGCACCACAACCTCTCAGCCACAGACTTGGGGATTCGAACCCCACAGACACTGTGTGGAGCATATACTGGTATCCACACCGGCATCCCATCCAGGGTGTCCCCTTACCCTCTGCAGGGCTCACCGTGATTCTCTATACAATACCATTTTTTCAGGTCCAAACCCAAAATTAAAATTTTGAGTATCTGCAGATACTGTTCCAATATTTTTTTCCCTTTAATCAACTACTAATCATTAAATGAGATATTTGTCAATACATTTCAATTAATTAATTAACTACCTGCATTAGGGTTGTAGCGGCGTTGTTTGATTATTGGAAAATACATTGGCTGCGTTGCTCGAACAAAAGCGCCGCGCAGTACGCTACCAAAAGAAATCCACGGCCAACATGATTCACACATCCGCTCACACGTCTGTTTTATTCAGTAAAAATTTTGCGAAAATCAAGAAATAATTCGTCAAGTGCAAACTGCGCAATCTGTTGCCAAATTAAGTATGATAAAGAAATCAATTATGAAAATATCATGGTATACCTCAACTAACCATTTCTAGTCAAAGCGTACACATGAGTTTCCAGTATAAAATATACAATGGAGCCAGAAAAAACTGTTAAGTAGTATTTAACCAAACTTTACAAAGCATACAACCCTGATATCTAGTTGTGTATACATTTGTACTGTATTCAGACAAAAAATCCACACTGGCCTTACATACACTGCACTCTATGGTTTCGCTTTTTCCTTCCTTCAATGTAAAATACAGTATCTGCATTTCCACACAGCCGACATGACAACTCTGACACACGTGTTGCTGAACAACTAGCCCTCACGACACCCTCACCTCTGTTTACGGTATGTCGCATTAAGGCCACAAGCATTTTCTTGATTTTTCGGGCTAGACCTGTCTCTGATGAAAAGTCGCATCGGTCTCTTACTCCCCCCCCCAAATATCTGATCCAGCATTTGTTGCTGGTACCAGCCTGATACTCATAGAGGGAATCAGATCAGCACCATCTTCAGTACCATTGTTTTTATTCTCCCATTTGTGGCCAGAGTGTTAATATCCGTCTTCTTTTCTGTCGTTCTGAAAATGGATAAATTTCTTAACTGCTGGTCCACCACCCTGAACCTTATCCTTCCCAGGGCATAACCGAACCTCGGCTCTGTAATCCCGCACCACATACCCCGTCTGGCTCCGTGGAAATCAGAGGCGTGGCTCTTCAGTAGGCCATGGGGAATTCTCCAGAATATCAGTTTGGGAGCAGCTTATTGTGCAAAGAAGACAGTAAAGACTGTTTGCACTTAGGCTGGTACCTTTATGAATGTATACATAACTAGATACCACTGTGCCGGATACTTTAAGTACCACAGAAAGATGGCGGAATCCATTCAGCATTTTTATGTTTGGTCTCTGAAGTCACATAGATATTCCTTCCGCTGACAGTAAATGATAAATGTCGACGCCAAGCCCCTGGCCCTGTGGATGTGCCCGGACCCTTGTTCCACCTGCTACCCACATGTACTGAGGCCGTGCGCTTCACACTCAAACTCAGCAGACCTGGGAGATACTAGTGCCAGACTGTAGGAGGATCAGAGGTGCAGCAACAAGACAGGCAAGGCAGCGATGGCCTGGGGTCCCGAGCTGGGAGGGGGCCCCCCGGGCAGCCAGTTACACAGTACAGTGCGACAACTGATCTGCTTTATTCGTGTATTCTGTTTTTCACAAAAGTTAAAATGAAGAACTTGCATTTACTAAATTCTCTTTATTGATATTACTGATGCAGGCTTTACGCTAATAAATTTTACCATGTCGGGAGAGGGTGAGTTGGAGGGCTCCATGGAGTTTGTTTTTGCCTTGGGCCCCCAGTGTCCTGAGGCCTCTGAGAAGGGTGAGTCCACCTGACGGACTTTCTGCCAGCCTTCTCCTGCTTTCGCTGTCACGTCTCCAGGATGCAGTGCCGACTAAGTTTCCCCACCTGCCTCGCTTTCAGATTTCAGCCTTACTGCTTATTTTAATGCATGCAACTGCAATATTTCCTCACTCGTTTACAAAAAAAAAAAAAGCCAGTCCAGGCAACATAAGAGCAAGAAAAGGCAACAGCTACCTTTGCAGAAAAATAAAAAACTCTGAAGGACCTACACTGAGAGCCAGAGCGTGCTGGGGCTGTCAGGTAAGGCCGCCCCGGGCAGCTGTGTGTCGAGACACGAAGGCAGTGCTTCATGCCGCACGTTATGGGAATCCGGCTGCTTCCGGTAACGGAGAGCCGCGTCGCACCCACCAGTCAAGCAATCGGCATAACTGAGAGCACAGGACACCCACCACAGGCATACAGACCTCAACCCCCACCAGGCTTCACAGCTTTCTATTTAATCTCTCATCCCCTTTTTTGACCTTTGTTCATCCACTT
This sequence comes from Mormyrops attenuatus, assembly GCA_026777985.1. NCBI lineage: Eukaryota > Metazoa > Chordata > Actinopteri > Osteoglossiformes > Mormyridae > Mormyrops > Mormyrops attenuatus. The sequence goes on along the minus strand of JAODKC010000137.1, from coordinate 25,037,353 downwards.
CATTTATAGCACCATTTCATGACTTACTGCTCATGGGGAAAGAGGAAATATCCGACTTCAGCTTGCATACGTCCAATCACAGTGCCACATCAGGACAAACTTTACATAGGAAAACCCCTTATAAGCATTTTTTTTGCATTTGATTAAGCACACGTTTTACTTTGTTTCCAGTACATGCACATTTGTTAATGTTTTCTAATCAATCCAACACCTTAGCCACAATGCCTTAATTAAACAAATGCTGTTTATTAAAATGCTTTAAAGGCATGTTTAGTCTACACCAGTAGATGTATTTACTTTCCGTTACACATCTTCATCAAGATATCAGGATTACACCCAGAGACGCACTCCTGGCTCTTTAAGGCCCGCATAATAATAATAATAATAATAATAATAATAATAATAATAAAATAATAATAACGAGACTACGCACAAATTAAAACACTATACAGCTGTAGACTCTTACAGAAGTAAGAAGGCGGTACACCGGCGGTAACATAGATTTCATAGCACTATCCGTTTTCTTTGCAATGAATAACTGAAAATGCATTAAGGCAGGGCTAGGCAACCCTGATCCTGGAGTGCCGGTATCCAGCAGCTTTTCTATCCTATGTGGTCTCTGATGAACCACACCTGATCTCAGGCAGATAGTAACACATCAGGTAGGACAGAAAACCTGCTGGATACCGGCACTCCGGGCTCAGGGTTGCCTAGCCCTACAATAGACCATGGAAGTGATAATATCCGAAGAGATGAAAAGTGTTTAAACTGTATACACAAAAATGAACATACTCCCGTTAAGGAAACGTGAGAGAGTAACCCGTATACTGATCCGGAAGGTTTTTATTGCCAATTGAAATGACGACCAATTTACGATCTCTCTTAATTGTAGGTAATTAATGGACTATTATTAACATCAATCATGAACTGGCACATATATAAAATACCACGCAGTCACCTAAATGCTCATTTATATAACGCATTTATTGATTATCTCAATAATCAGTAACACTAAGAGATGTGTTCGATCTGTGTAGCGTAATAAGAAATCTATCAGGGCATAATAAAATAATTACGCCTATCCATAAGCACGTATACACCTGGTAATGGTTTAATTCTCTAGAGAACAAGACTGCATATCGAAGTTCAGAGTAACGTATTAACATGCAAAACAGGTAGATAAAGATCAGACTAGCGATCGAGTCAGCATGTAGGGCATGTGAACTGCAGTCATCTCTTACCGGTGATAAACGGGCCGATTGTCAAAAGGACCTGGAGCAGGTGAAGAGTGCAGCCTGACGTCGGGAAACCCATTTCTCCCGATTAAAAGTACCATCCAGCAGAGTACTGGGGACCCCCTGGACCCGACTCACTAGCGCGCCATGAAGCTGCGACCCACGCCGCCCGCCTGCCTGCGCACTTCCGCGTTCGCGCCGCTTCGCTCAGGTGAGCCGGAAGCCAAGGGCGTGTCGCTGCAGGTTCGCCCCTGCATTCTGCTTTGCTGTATTCCTATTTACAGCAACATCGATTCCTTTACCCGAGTGAACAGCACCACCGCAACTTTTAGCACACACCCAGTAGGCTGTGATTTGCCTATACAGAAGTTAGCTTGATTAAATGCTATACACATCTTAAGTGTATCCGCTGTAACTTCTTCCGTAAGCAATGGGGGCTGATGAGGAACGAAACATTATGAAAACGTATCTCCTGGGTTAAAAAAAAAAAACACAATAAAATCCATCACATGCCCCATCAACTTCAGCATTCCAGTGTTAGTTTCCAGTCTGCCGCATGCCTGTTCAGACACATTTACCGTTTACTTAGTGGTAACTTAATGGTTACGTTGAAAATCTCTGAATCACATGTATTACTGAGGCAGGAAAAACTGTTTAGTTTTTGGGATAACCTTTAGGTTAGAGTTACTCTTCAGCTAATCAGTCCTCTAATTAGTCATCAAATTAGGGATGTGCAGCCAAAACTCGCATACCCAACAGGCCTTTCTGGATTAGGGCCACCTCTGCATTAGAAAGTTGTGGAGAGCCTTTAGCCTATCCCAGTGAACGCTGGGCAAAATACATGTGATGCCAGACATGCTGCTCTTCTGAAAATTAAAATATATTGCATATTATATATATTGCATTTTATTGATTCAACAAAGACTTTTATCCAAAGTGGCCATGCCTGTATCTATCATTGAGGACACTGAGGTCATGTCCTCTGTATTATTCCTGTACTCCGTTAACCACAATCCATTGCTTGGCATACCTAGGAAGAACTAACATTTTGACCTTTGTGTTTTAAAAATCCTGGCTGCAGTCCTAAAAGTGAAAGATATATTTTTTGTGAAAGTAGGGTCAGACAATCCCTCGAGTAATTGGGGGTTTAAGGCCCAACAGTGAAATCACTCTGCCAAACATGGGATTTGAACTAGCCACCTTCTAATCACAAGCACAGCATCATAACCTTTTGAGCTTCACACTGCCCCCCCATACATGACAATAGAAATTAGAAAATAAATAAGCCTGTACTGTTTCCATGACTAACTATTGCTTGCAAACAATAGGAAGACATCCATCCAGCTGTTTATCCTGGGGAGGGGAGCAGGTGGGCCTGGGTGACATGTAACATAAGTCACAAGGCTGGGGTGCACCCTCCACTGGATTTCTTGAAATGCAAAAGCAAAGCTGTGTGACATGGGGAGAACTTGCAGACTCAGCATGCATACAGAGGAGGTGAGACTCGAACCCCTAACCCTGGAAGTGTGCACCAATTGGGATCTCACAGTTAGGAAGCCAGTTAATAATGATTAATACTAATGTACCAGCCAAGTTCATTAAAAAAAGAAAAATTAAAAATAACTACTTAAAAGAAAGTGTATCAGGTAACAGCATTAATAAACAATATTTCTTCTGTATTTTTATTCAAGTATAATGTAGTTTAATTTAGCCTGTGTGTCACAGAGAATGTGTAATATTGAATTCGCATTACTGATGCAGTGAAGCTATACGATTAATTTAAAGGCCCAAATTTACAGAGCAACTTGATGAAATAATCATGTCAAAATTATTTTTAAAACTGACCCATTAATTTAGATAGTAATCATGAAATTGATATTGACTCTAGACACCATGAAAACCTCATATTTAAATAGTTTGAGATAAAAAATTAAGAACATTATTTTGTTGGTGAGTGAGGGGTGGGATTTGAACCCGGACCCCTCTGGTGCTGTATGTATTCCCTGTTTTTGCACATGTTTCTTTGGAGTATTGTAGTTTCCTCTCACCCTTCAAATGCAGGTAGGGGAACTGCTGTCTCAGAACTGACCATAGTGTAGATGTACGTTCCCTCTGATGAGCTGGTTTCACATCCAGGGAGACTCTGTGCTTCCTGGAGTAAACGCCAAGCTCATAGCAGCCCTGCCATGGATAAAATGGATGGATGGATTTTATTGGTGTGCATGCAGATTAAGCCTTCTGCATTTTGATGTATTGTAATAATTCCATGTCTTCAGGGGAGTGTGATTATGCCTGTGATTGAATTCATTGTTACAATAATGCTTCTTGTTAATCCCCACAGAAGTTTCTCTTGATGTCCACTTGTGTAAGAACATTACTATCTGTACTACTCACAAGAGACGTATTCAAACAAATGTTATAAACTGAAGTACCGGCAAACTGTGTGGGAAGGAAGTGACGCAGGAATAGCATTTTATGGTGTTACGACAGAATGCCACCCAGTTGCCCCTGTTCTGCCCACAGGCTGGTGTGTCGTGTTCTCCCAGTTTGGATCGGTACTTGTCCCTGGGCAGTCAGGCCTCCTAAGTTCCAAAGCTGTTGCAGTGAAGTACTGAATGTTCACCATGCATGTAAATATTGGTACACCTTGACAGACCACAGATTTGGCATTGCCACATGGCTGTTAACAGTAGGTGGTGTTGGTGGTTTAGTGGTTAGGACACTTGCCTTTGGACCAAGAGATTATAGAATCGAGTACCACCTCTGGCACTACCATCATTGGGTCCTTGAGCAAGACCCTTAACCTCACCTTGCTCAAGGAGGACTGTCCCTGAATTTAGAAAAATGTAAGTTGCTCTGGATAAGAGCGTCCACTAAATGTTGTAAATGTCAACCTAAATTAGGTAGTCAAAATGCTGCAGGGCTAAATTTTTGGAGTAAAACTTTCTAGATTTCCTCTTCGCAGTTTCAGGTATAGATATTACCCATTCAGTGAAGCTCTTAGATGTGTCTGTCATGGTTCTTGTAGTTTATATATTCCCACCCAGTATGATCCTTTTGGTACTGATGGATTAAGTCTTGGTATAATAACAATTACGCACGCAAACCCTGACAGGGAGGACCAGCCAGAGGCTGTGGGCACAGAGTAGTGTCTAGTCCCCACTTGCTTGTTTTTTCTCATGCTGCACTGAAGAACAGTTTCCCCATTGATATCCATTGGAGGGTGATGCTCCCGGAAAATGAATGCTCTCTGTAATGCCGGAAGGAACATAGGTGGGCTACATTCTGGTCGCTGCCGCCTCTGACCTCAGGCAGGACATCCATACTCAATCTCCGGCGCGGGAGGCTTTCGTTTTAATTAAACCAAATTGCTCAAAGAGAAAAACTAGTTTGTGTCAGTGTGAAGCGTCCAGCAATGCATCCCGAAAACGAATGAGAAATAAACGTGCGAAATTAAAGCGCTGATCTCCGTAAGAACCCTCATTTGTATCATTTAGCAGATGCGAGACAGAGCTGATTGTTCTCCGTGATGGAGAGGAGTGTCAGTGTGTTTAGCCACGACACAGGAGAGCAGCAGTGGAGGGAACAGACCTAAACAGTACGTGTTCAGCAGCCCTAGCAGACAGAGCTGTTCAAGCCAGGGTAGGGCAAACTGTGGCCTGTGGGCTAATTAGCCTTTACCGTCCCTTTAAGCAAAAAAATAATCAAATATCCGTTTGTTGCACTAGGTGACATACAGCCGAGACCACTTAATATTTTTAAACAAATCTACATTTAAAAATTCTGGCTTAATCGTAGTTCTGTTGGCAGACAGCTATGCTGAGCAGAAGGTTGCTTCCAGGTTCAAAATTTGTAAGACAGCAGTGCACAAGAACAATGTGAAGCAGGAGACACTGGGAAGGACCAGAAATCAGCCAGGTAAAGGGCGGAAGCGACATTCTAATGCCAGAGATGACTGTTAACTTACCCAACAGTTTCTCATGAATCGCAGGATGACATCAGTGATATGTTCAAGACCACCTGTTTTGAGATCTAGACAAGATCAAGACTTTTAATCAAGACCAAAACAAGACCAAGACCAAGACCTGTAACTTCACAATCAGAATTTAGATTTTTTTGTGGACTGCACCCATATTGGGGCTATATTTTCATTTATGTAATTTCAAAAGACCCTATTATTGAAAAACTTTAATGTTCACTTACTCGAAACAATAATGCAGATATATAAAAAACACGCAGTATAACATAATCATGTACACAAGGCCCTGCCCCAGCTCCCTGACAGCGATAGTAAATCACAACTCTAGCAGTCAACACTAAACAAAAAACACTATTGACAATGTCCAAAACAGTTCAGTACATATAGCGCCCTCCACAATTATTGGCACCCCTTGTAAAGATTTGTAAAAAGGGTTAGAAAAAATTTACTTTTTACTGAAGTAGCTTCATCTCACACTGAAAAAATTAGAAAAATCCAACATTTCATTGAAAGAAATTTATTCCAAAAAAAAATCCTTCATCAAGAATTAATTATTTTTAACAAAAAAACATGTTCCACGATTATGGGCACCCCTGGAAATTATAGTGAACACAATGTAACTGAAGCATGTTTCCCCTGTAAATTGTACATCTTTGAGTTGATTGGAGTGTGCAGGAACCTTTAAGCTGTAATCCATGACTTCCTGGTTAACTGGGATACGAACATGAGGTGACACAGAGCCTAAATTCCCTTAGTCATCCATCAACATGGGAAAAATAAGAGAACATACAAACCAAATGAGGTAGAAGTGTGTTGACCTTCATAAGTCAGGGAATGGGTATTAAAAAATAGATACTCACCTGAAAATGACCATTTCTACTGTTAGGGCAATAATAAAAAAAGTGGACAACAACTAGAACTGTTACAAACTTGCCTGGAAGAGGACCCAAGTTTATTTTGCCCCCACATACAGTACAGTGAGGATGATCATAAGAGAGGCAAAAAAATCCCCAAGGATGACTGTTGGTGAATTACAAGACCAAGTAAAATCTTGGGGTTACCGCATCTCTGTAAAAAACAGACGCCCCCTTCATGCTAACAGATTATTTGGAAGGTACGCCAGGAAAAGCTTTTTTTTGTCAGCTACCCACAAACATAAACACCTGGAGTTTGCGAAACACTACTACAGCTTTGACTGGAACCAAATTCAATGGTCTGATGAAACAAAAATCGAGCTTTTTGGCAATAAACATAAGGTGGGTTTGGTGTAAAAAGGAGGAAGAAGGCTATAATGAAATGAACCTTATCCGAAATGCAAAACATGGTGGAGGTTCTGTGATGTTCTGGGGCTGTTTATCCTCCAAAGGCCCCAGAAACCTCGTACATGGCATTGTGGACTCCATGAAATACCAAGACATTTTAAATCAAAATTTGGCTGCAAACTGGGCCGTCACTGGATCTTCCAGCAGGTCCATGATCCTAAGCACGTGTCCAAATCAACACAAAAATAGTTAGCTGACCGTAGAATCAAGCTTCTGCCATGGCCATCTCAGTCCCCTGACCTGAACCCCTTTGAAAACCTATGGGTTGAGCTGAAGAGCAGAGTGCTGAAGAGAGGGTCTAGGTCCCTGGATGATCTGGAGAGATTCTCTAAAGAGGAATGCTCTCAGATGCCCTGCTTGGTATTCTCCAACCTTATAAAATGGGAGAAGACTCAGTTATACAGGCAAAGGGAGGTTGTACAAAGTATTAAAAGCAGGGGCACCATTAATCGTGGCCATGGGTGTCGCCGCCATTAAATCTGAGGGGGACGTGTCCCCCTCACATTTCATAATTATTTGTTTGGACCCCCCACATTTAACATAAAATCTTAGTTCACCGCCAGTGTGTCCACCCCACATTCAAAATGCTTCTGACGCCCCCTATCGTGACACATGTGTTTTTGTTGAAAATAATTATTTCTTGATGAAGGATTTGTTTTCCTTTAAATAAATTTATTTTGATGAAAGGTTGGATGTTTGTCCTTTTCTCGGTGTGATATGAAACTACTTCAGCAAAAGGTGGGCTTTTTTCTAACCCTTTTTACAAATCTGTACAAGAGGTGCCAATAATTCTGGAGGGTGCTGTAGCAGTTGATGATGGATGAGTGAAGGAAATACCTTATGAATAGATCTCCGACAGGAACATACCAGTTCCTGATGCAGTGAACAGTGACTGGGAGCAGGTTTTGAAAAATTGTGAGGTCCAGGGGTTGGGGTTGGGGGTTGGGG
>JAODKC010000137.1:25014876-25029769 GCA_026777985.1 Mormyrops attenuatus | reverse complement strand
GGGGTTGGGGGTTGGGGGTTGGGGGTGGTGCACGGGGTCTCGTCAATCGCACATTACATACATGAAGCATGTTTTCTAGGGGATATGCAGTGTTACATGAGAGTTCATATCAATTAATTGATAGTTTAGGTCACAGCATGTTATGTGGAACTATTATATGAATGTGCTTTACTGAATGAATTTTGGTCTATATCATAAGAACATTATAGAGGAGTAAAATACTATGGGTATGAAGCATGTAATTAAAAGTTTGTATTATTTTATACTATTTGTACTATTGTTTGTACTATTTGTAACCATAAGGATAAAAATGAAAGAGAAATGCTTGATATTAACACACCATTTCAAGCTAACATCAATACACTTGTTTTGATGTGCAAATTTGGCTTTGAAATGTTTCTCTGGATACTATCCCCTTAATTAATAAGCTGTTTATTGTTATTTTTATTAATGACGTTGTGTTAAACGTCCATTAGCCCATTAGGCGTAATATGAAAGAAACTAAACCTTTAACATGGCCAGAGTAGCCTAGGCTACGCTTATGTTTAACATCTTTCATACAATTATCTTTACTCCCGACACTATAGCAGGTCACAGTTTTGGAATGTTTTTAACAGATAATGATCATTGCTTTGTCTTACCGAATAAGCTGCCTGCACACCCTCCCTCACAATGCTGCTTGATCACATGCATACAACGTGAATTCGAGCTCCTGTCTATGAAGAGTGCGGGTTCCTGAGTCGCGCATCTTCTATCATGCTGATGCTGAATGCTCTATCCCTCCCTCTCTCTCTCTCTCACACACACACACACACGCACACGGACACTACTAATAACACGTTATAACTGAATTAAGAATGCACCTGACCCACAGACATTTTCAACTGCTGATTTTGTTTGTTCAGCTTAATATTTAGCTTCAAATTTTATCTTTAGCTCTTTAAAAAATTACCGAGGTCCGGACCTTGGTGACCTCTGGCTGGCCCTGACTGGGAATGCTCCCCAGACAAAGACGTATCCACTCAAGATGAACTCACACGGACAAGAAGGCACAGGACAGCACATACATCCAGATGGAAACCATAACCCAAGGTGGTCGAGCTGTAATCCAATTGAGTACAAAAGACCTACAAACAAACAAACGGACGATCTTCCCGGCATCTTGAACGTTCATTTTTAAAGGGCCCGCTTGCTCAATATCTCTTCCCAGCAGCCCCTGCACCCCCTGAAGCTATCCAATAGCGTTATACTGAGAGATGTAGTAGATTTGCAAGGCGCGCAGCTACAAGAGGACCTAGATGGTCAGTCTGTGACACATTTGCAGATCTCCCTGCTCAAACACAGACACTAGACCTGCCAATTATCTGTTGAGCTGGATAAGGTGCGTTTGAGCAGGGAAATCCGCAAACTGTGTTGCAGACTGCCCCTGTAGGACCAGAATTGGGGATCCCTGGGGTAGGACCTCGAATCAGCTATGCGCCTGTGTCTGCAGACCTTCACGCCGTCTGCATTCCCACAGGCGACCAGGTCCAGCTGAGTAGATGCTCCGCCTTTCATTTCTCTCTTTACCCAGTGACTGACACAGTCTTTTTTTGTCCTTCTGCTGAAGGGGCAGAAGTTCCTTTATAAACATGCAAACAAGCATAGCCCCAGGAAAGAGGAAACCAGCTCAAACACGCATCACTTCCTGTCGCCTAATGTTTCTATTTCCCTAAATTCTCTAAATATATGCAGTACAAAAGTCTTAGGCAATAAAATGTTTAAGGTTATTTGTCTGGGTAGTAAGTGTATATATACAGTACTTAAAAAAACAATAACAGTGCAAAAGTACAGACATACACGGACATATGCAACTTCACAGTAATACAATAGATAAATAAACACACAAATAAACAATGTGTCTTCTGTCCTCCAAAAAGTTACCGATATCCTGTTGGATGGCTAGATGAACACCGCTTCAGTTCCCAAACCTCTCCTCAGGGGCACCCCAGCCATAACAAAATTATTAAATAATTTAATGTGAGGTATTTATTAGCCATAGGAGGTGGGGTAGTGGTCGAGACATGGCTATATTGGATAATTGCTGCAAATTGTGGGTTGACTTTAGGAGAGGTATTTGAATAGCTAAGCTGGTAGACTTTTGCAGGCATGATATCATACTTTTGCACAACCTGAAGATCATTTAGATGTCATTTTCTTTGACTACCTAAGAGTTTCACACAGCACTGTAAATTCTCCATGACATTCTCAACCCCATGTTTTACACATAGATTTTTGCAGGCACCATACAACATTGCAACGGGGCTTGTTTGCATGTGTGTGTGTGTGCGCGTGTGAGTGTGTGAATGCGTGGGTTTGCGTGAGTGTGCCTGTGTGCGAGGGGCATGTGCAAATGAGTGTATGTGTGTGTGTGCATGTGAGTGTGTGTATGGCTGGAGCAGAGCCACAGCGCGGGGTCACGTGCTGGTGAGTCACGGGCCCAGGGCACATTGAGCTGACGCCCTGCAGGCAGCCAGAACACCATGGCTGTCCAGTGTCCCATCATTCTGCTGGCCTTGTTCCTCCCCATTGCAGGTGAGTAACTCAGATGCTCAGTATCAGAGTGCTGTCCACTGGCAGAGCAGAATGATAGCTGATCTCTGGCTGTATTATTAGATATTCTGGTGGGGGGGGCGAAATGGGCAGTGACCAGTAATGTGATGGTTGACCCATGGTTAGCAATACAACAACCATAACAAGGCTCAACATCCATGAGGTCATGGCAAGAAAATGAGAACACGCTAAGATATCAGGTTATATTTTCAAACTATTCATGACTATTTCGAAACATTTTTTGTGTTGAACTGTCAGGTAGTGAGCTTAGGCATTCTAATAGTAATGCTGAGTAAATCGGGGCCAAATAAGAAAAAATGACCTTGAGTTATAAGAAGCGTTTCACAAGAGGAGATTCAGTTTCTGCCTCATGATGGATGAGGGATCACTGCATTGCAAAAACGTGAGATTTTCAGCTCACCTCAAGTGCCTCAGCATTACTGGGAGCCTCATCAAAGGCTGGACTGGCCATCAGGAAAAGATTCACATATTATCTTGAAATGTGATAACTGTAAGGCCTCAATTCTCCTGACTTCCTCTTAATAGTCTTTGAAAAATTCTAAAGTGAATAGTAATTTCTGAAGTTAAATATACTTGCCACTTATTATGTGGATGACAGATATGTGGTGATTATTCCCCTGCAAAAATGATATTTTTAACCAAGTTCCTCTTGTCTGTGCAGGACGATTATCTGCCATTGTTACTAATATCCTTGCTGAAGCTTTATTTCTCCAAAGAAGCTACTGCTCTGATGGCCATAGATTGTCTTGTAAATGTGTTTCTCGGGTTTTTAGTTGACCATACAGTATACAGTAGCATACAGTACTTCATGCTTAGATTTTTAAATCTTTTTTCAGAAGATAGCAGAAAGAATAGAATAGAATAGAATAGAATAGATACTGCATTTATTCCCATGGGGAAATTCTCTTTTCGCTTTTAGCCCATCTTGCTCTCCATAAAAGTGAGGGCAAGCTTGGGGGTCACCGCCTCTGACCATCTCACTTGATCTCTTTTCTGCCCAGTGGCACATGAAGATGGCTGGTCCATGAAGGTTCCCCCGGAGGTGAGGGCAGTGGACGGCTACCCTGTAGTGCTGCCCTGCTCGTTCTCGCACCCACGACACGAGCAGCACTCCTCCATGCTGGTGCAGTGGCGCCTGGGCCATGGCCCTGCTGGAGTGGTACTCTTCCAGTGCGCCAGCCACAACAACAGCCGCTCCTGCCAGCCTGAGGGGCACCAGGACCAGCGCTACCGCCTGGAGGGTGACCCGCGCCAGCACGACCTGTCGCTCCGGATCAACAGCGCCGCCCTGCAGGACAGTGGCCACTACTACTGCCGTGTGGAGGTGCCTGGTCACCCGCATGCCAGCTTCCAGAATAAGAGGGGCATGCACCTGCGGGTGGAGGGTGGGTGTGTGTGGGGCATGCCCCCTCCCCTTTCGACCTTTTCCACCCATCCATGTTCGATGTACTGCCACGTCATGTGATAGGTGCCAGGCTTACTAAGACCTTCTCCTGGATAAGCAGTAATGGAAGAGGGATACCTGGTTGAACTATATTATTATTAGTTAAAAATCTATGGAATGAACCACAGAACATGTTTGTTTACCCATAAACTCTTTATGTGCTGTTCAGCTGCCCCACAGATCCTGGGACTGTCAGTAGAGGGCAGTGAGGAGTCAGGCTACAGTGCAGTGTGCCGGGTCCAAGGCTCGCCCCTCCCGGATGTGCAGTGGAGCAGCCCTGAGCACCCCCGGGACGACCCCCCGCTGACCTTACTCTCGCAGGCGGATGCCAGCCAGCACCACACCTCCAGCCTACTGCGCGACGTCCACCCCGGGCACCACTACACCTGTGCCGCCTCCAACCCTCTGGGAAGAGAGCAGGCCACCTTGTTCCTCCTGCAGCCCAGCCCTCTACAGGCCTCCTCTGGACCTCCTCACTTGCTCCTGCTTCTCTCGCTCTCACTGGGGGCCAAGGTGCTGCTCTTTCTGGGCTGGGTTGCCTGGCTGCTTTGGCGGCAGTGGCAGTGATATAATGTGCTCTCGTTCTGAAACTTAGGGCCTGGCCGTCTTGGTCTCTGTCCAGTCTTACCTCAGTGAGCTCTGATTATGTCTCAGTTAAGTCACACCCCTCTCGGATCAGTTTGTGCAGCTCAGCTAAAAGGGAAGCCATTGTAGCGATGAGGCGGTGTTGGGCTCCCCCTTGTGTCTCCAGGCTGCCACTGCATGTATGCTACATACGAGTACAAGCATAAATCATACCTAATCTTGCTTGGTTCAAGTGTATGCAAAATGGTTTTTTAATTGGGGTAGCAAAGCCCTATGCCAGTGGCTCACTATATCCAGAGTAGGCATGTTTGTCTTGATTTAAGATAATAAAGTGGAATGAAGATCTCACACAGAATAACAAAGGGCCCTTGTGTTCTTTTCTTTTACTGAATTACAAGCATTGAACATGGTGGCACGGTGGTGCAGTGGTTAGCGCTGCTGCCTCACAGCAAGAAGGTCCCGGGTCGGGCATAGGACCTTTCTGTGTGGAGTTCGCATGCTCTCCCCGTGTTCGCGTGGGTTTCTGTAGGGGGCTCCGGTTTCCTCCCACAGTCCAGGAACATGCAGGGCAGGTTGATTGGTGACTCGTAAGTTGGCCCCGTAGTTGTGTGTGTCCCCTGCAGTGTGTTGGTGACCGCCCAGCGTCGGTTCCTGTCTACGCCCCTTGTTCCTGGGATAGGCTCTAGGCGACCCCAGTTGGGATTAAGTGGTTATGGTGATGGATGGATGGACGAGCATTGAACAGCATATTGCTGATTGGCTAGTTAACTGTGTGAAATGCCATTCATGCTGATTATAAGGTGTGTTAATGTTAGGTGGAAGCTGCAGCTGCTGTGCATCATGGGTGTTTACCGTCACATGACGATACCTGCCACAGAGAATCCCGGGAAGAGAGAGACACCAGTGAAATGCTGGCAATACTTTTTTTAATGTCATTAATCTTGACGTTCATTTACACATACTCGTTAGTGAAGATACTTCATAATACGAAGTTAATGGACACAGTAATGGTAAAGAACAGGCAAACTCTACCAGCCCAGTAGAACTGTGAAAAATGAAAAGCTCAGTGATTAGCCGATAGGATATATATATGGATATATGTACTCAAGGAACCGAAATCCACCGACAAGCTGAGGATAGTCTCTAACTGAAAGGAGATGCTATTACATATAAGAAACAAAGGCCTCTAACAGAAAGGCCCTCCTATCCCATATAGCAGGCGAAGGGCCCTCGTATCGCAAACAGCAGGCAAAGGGCCCTCGTATCGCAAACAGCAGGCAAAGGGCCCTCGTATCGCAAACAGCAGGCAAAGGGCCCTCGTATCGCAAACAGCAGGCAAAGGGCCCTATGACCACATATAGCAGACAAAAGGATGTGAAGAACAGCAGATCGCGCTGTTCCATCTGATGTTGTTGTCTTCCAGAGACGCCACAGCACACCAGGCCTGTGTGTTGTTTTTGGGCTCGTGGTTGGCCCAGTTTGTAGTGCCCAGCTGAGCCTTGCTGAGCCAGTACCACTCCCCCGTGAGCACGCTCTTGCGCAAGCCGATCCAGACGCCATCCAGGTGCGAATTCTTAAGGAGACTGGTGAGCTGCAGCTCGACGTCCGCGTCAGTGATGCTGCCCAGGGCACCGCCAAGGGCTTGGCACTGCCGCAGCGCCGAGGTCCAGTTCCGCTCATCCCTGACCAGAACCAGGTAGCCTGCACACACGTAATGCATGGAAACACAGTCAGCAGCTGTCACATATGCATTACTATTAGAACGCCATCATGTTTACATAAAATGTTTTTTCCAAAAATTTCCATAAAATGCAATGTAGTGTAAGAAAAAAGGAATAATACTTGGGCTAATGGTTTACACACAATAACTGTGCTGGTAACCAATCAAATGAAAAATAGTATTAGGCAACAATCTACTGTCACACTTTATACTGTGCTTTATATTTCTGTTCCCTGCATGGATTACTTTACATTGGTCTACAAAATTTTTTTGTTTGTTTCCATAGACTTGCACACTGCTTGGCTCCGTTTCAGTCCGGGACACCGGGCTCACACAGTACCTAACGTAGCCAGTGAGTGCCCCAGTTCGTCTGACATACCACAATCCAGGCGTGGAATCAGGGCAACCGGACTGATTTGCCTGGCAGATGTGAAGAATTTCACTGGGGGTTGAATGTCACTGAGGTGTACTCTGCTGCGGTTTAGCCACTTATACATGCAGTATCTTTTCTGGCAGCGGCCAGAAACACACGTCCTGCTCTTCCTTCAGAGTGGCACATGCCATCGTAATGACGGCTCGATACAGTCCGATGACAATCTGAGAATCATTAAGTATCTGCGGTAAAACCCTTTGCTAAAGCGGCACGGTCTGGCAGCAGGCTTTGACAAACAGCGGTTCGCGGCCCAGTGGCAGGACACAAGAGGTCTGTAATGGGCCACTGCACGGATACGAACCCAATCAGGAAAATTCCCGGCTGGGAAATGAACCCCCCTATCCGTTCGATGACGCAACACTGTAGCTAATACGTTTTAACATATTGAACTGTGAAACAGAACTTATCCAATGCATAACGCAGTACTCTTTTCCTACCCACCACCCCCCCTCTTCGGAGGACAACTTTATTTTACATTAAAGGTACAGCGTAAAGAGTGTGGCCACTCCGAACTCACCCGTCTTAGTACTATGATTATATATAAAAGTCATTTAATGCAACATGCTGTGTAAGCCCATGTAACCCATAATATCTATTGTGTAATGCCCCACGTACGAGACTGTACCTGTAACCCTCGGGAGGCTCAAAGCAGTACTTCCATAGGACCTGTTTGAATAGAGGTGTGTCCCAAAGGTATACACTGCCATCGTGGAGGTCAGATGCCAGATCAGATAAGTGCCGTTTGATGTGTCCAGCTCCAGAATTCCTTGAGAATACTTGGTTGTGGAAACTGCAGTCCAGTTAACAGGCAAAGCACTTTGTTCATCACAGCCCACCTCACAGACTTGTTTCAGCCTCAGCCCATCTATTTCTGAGGTCTCCACCACCAGCAGGGCGAAGTTGGAGAAGTTGGAGAAGGTATGAAGCAGGAAGTTGTAGGTCCAGTTCTCCACCGGTAGAAGGTTCATGAGGAAGCCGGGCCCCAGGAGGGTGAGCGATCTGGGCGTGCTGAACTGGAGGTGAAGGTTGGGATCTGACAAAATCTCCAGTTCGTCCTTAGCCCTGCCGACCACGAGCAAACTTTCCAATCTGCTGGAAGCTGGTAGTGCCGGCAAGACATATTCCTGCCCCCACATGCTGGATGGAAGCAGCTGCTCGAACGCCATGCTACAGCCACACTCACCTACCTCCAAGCAGGGGTTTCCCAAAAGCACCGCCACAACCTCATCAGCATTCACCTGTGTCAAAAACCAGGGGTCGATGGGGAACTGGGTGCTATACATAGGCTGAAGATGGACGTCATTCCCGCCATCTTGCCCTTGCACGGTGAAGTTGTTCACGTCTTCCTCGTTCACGACGACAAAGTTGAACGATTCGTTCGTTTTGGCATTTGCTGGGGCAGTGAGAAAGTATTCCTTGTCCAGGCTACTCACTGGGTACAATACGCTGATCTCTGTGCTGTCATTCCTACTACTGGCAGACAGCACGGTGACTGGACGATTGCTGTAGATGCACGTGGTTCTCTGTGACTCATTGTACCACTGCCGTTCTTGGCTCAAAAGCACCACCGGCCATACTTCCCAATCAGAAAGGACTTTGCTGATTTCCTGGCCCTCCGTTCCTACGGCAATATTCACCCAGGTGCTGTCCTGGTAGGAGGTGATCAACAGCTGGAGTGTGGGTGGTATTGGGTGATAGTAGGCTACATTCTCAGGAAAAGCGGTGATAAACTTTACACCAGAGTTTTGGCTAAGAGTGAACCCTACAAAACAGAAGCAAAACCAAGTAGAGAACATCAGAGGACAGGAATAAAGACGCAAGCATGCTGGATTCTACATCGGACGACGTAGCACAAAAATGTCCGCAGCTCTCAGTTAAGCCTGTTGTTAATGCAACACATCCACACAACACAAACAATAATAATAAAAAAAAAGCTCTGTGATACCCTGATCAGGGGGACCTGTTGGAGGACTAAGGGGTGGATGGATGGATGGATAATACCTAAAATGATGTGAAAACGCTATCAGTGGCTACTTGGCAGATATTTTAATCCAGAGGTTTGCTCATTAATTTTAATTATAGAAAAAAAAAGAACTCACCTGGATAAAGGGTTGAGAATATTAACACCCTGAGCAGGTTCAGCCACATTGTGTCTCCAAAAGACTGACAGGGAAGCAAGGCTGTTTGCTGGATGGTTTAAATGAACACTTCATAAACAAAAAGGCTTACAGTAGTATTTTCATGTTAGAGTGACATGTGGCAAAAAAATCTCCTGACAATTTCAGACAGTGCGCAGTCGTTTAGTCACCAGTGGTATTTACATGGATGTAAACATTATACACATACACACACACACACGTATGTATATTACATAAAAAATGTATGTATATTAGGTGATTTCTTTGACTTTACATTTTCCATCTCAAATTCCACTGTTATTGTAGCATGGTTAAAATAATATTCCGTGTACCAATAACAATAAGTTTAACCCAAAAAGACTTCTGGAAATACAGCTACATTTTAAAGTCAAGCAGTTTTAGTTGTTAAAAACAAATCCTGCATTCTAGATATGAGAATACTTATCAAATCTATTCCATACCTTTAAAACGATCCAAAAATGTGTGCGCTGGTAACTCACAACACTGGTATGTGCATCCAGAGAGGCATTTCCCCTGCAAGTAATATAAAATAACAAAAACTTACAAATTGTAGTCAAACATTTAATTAATGACTTCATCTTGTAATATAAAATGTAAAAAAACAAAAACATTAAAAACTAAAAAAGGGCCAAAAGCCATTCAAATACAAGGCATTATATCATGTGTGATACATACCTTAAAACTCCTTTAGTTAAGAACAAAATGTCCCGCTCTGCCTCACTCACTTCTCCTCATCCAAAACATTTGAAATGCAAACATAAACCAAAAATCTAGCTGAACTTTGCATTACGATTAGGGAAATCTGAGACACACATCAGACAACATGCTTTTAATTTTCTCTTACTTAGCTGTTTTGTCTATTTTCCCGGGATGATGACGTGTGAAAATGTGTCCTGAGACAAGTTGCCGGCCACCATGTGAATATCCATTTTCTTAAAACAAGTCACCTCTCCAAGCAGTCTGTCAGTGCCACTGAGACAGTGATAGATTTACATCCAATTTGCATCTACTTCTCGGTTGTCCGAAATTACTTTGGCTGTTCCAGTGTTTGTCAAAAGTAGGAAGAGTGCATCCATTAATTGTAAATTTAAATTTTTCAGTCATTAATGATGTACAGAGCTGAACAATTTCAACAGACAAGTAAAAGCAGAAAAACTGAACTTCTCATTCAATTATCGTATGTTTATTTCAGCAAGGAGTGGAAAAAAAAAAACACACTAGATTTCTTGATTGGCCACAATGCAGTATTATTAGCCAAGTATTTACTTATTTGCTGTTACTTATTTGAGGCAAGATCTTTGTCACCCAATACATCATTCTGTGCACCATCTTACCATTCATTTTTCATTAGTCTTAGAAACACCACGAGGGTTTCATGCACAGTTTGGTCATTCTGGACAGTCAGTGACATGATGCGGTGGGGGGGGGGGGGGTTCATCGGTGCTGCGCTCCTTGTTTTTGCATTTTACCACCCTCCCAACTAACCCCCTGCCGAGCAGAGCCCCCCTTGCCCCTTCCGCTACCACCTCCTCCTCTTCCTCCTCCTCTCTTCCTCCTGGACCCCTGCTTGTGTTCCGCCTCCTCTTCTTTGGCAGCCTGCGCCCAGAGGATATCAATCCTGCCAGGGGCCTGGTATCCAGGTCGCGTGGGGTCCAGCGGGTCTTTGGAAAGCAGCACCCAAATGGCCGGCACATTCCTGCTCACGGTGAGTGTGTCCAGGCCGGCATCGGGCTCTCGCGGCTCCCACATCTCCTGCACATTATGGTAGAGGAGGTGTGTGTATTGGTGCAGTCCTTTCACACGCCGCTTCAGGATCTCCACGCAGGTGATGGCCTTGGCCACGCTCCGGCCGGTCCCCGTGAACAGGATGCAGCGGACGGCCTGGGCGTCCATGCGGCCCACGGCGAAGCCCATCAAGTTGCGAATCTTGCTGCCGTCTTTCACACGCACTTCAGGGGTGTCACTGGGCAGCCCGGGGAACGGACAGGGACAGGGCTGCTCCACCGTGCGGGCCTTGCAGTAATTTTCCATGGGGGTCCAAGTCTTTCCTGGCAACGCAAGAATGAATAAAGAGGAAAGAAATGAAAATTGAGCCGCCTACATCTCACTGATATCAGCGTCATTTACGAACATTAAAAAACCACGTTAAGTAGCCGTTAAAACGCTTAATTATCGCCCCTAATTTGTTATCGCCACCACCTGAAGAATTTTAACAATACCATATATATATATGCAGAATGCACATTAAAGTTTAGTGAGTTTCATTATGCGTATTTATTGATAACGATACTTAACATTTGCTTCGGGTAGCGAATGTTCTAAAAAATATAATAAAATAACATTAAGCGTGTGTTCACTAATGTTTTTCCATTTTTGTTGTCAGATATGACACACAACAGCAACCCTATCAATACCGCCATCAACAAGTAAACTAGCGATTTCAGTACTTTACAAAAAGAAAAACGCGTAAAACAATTCAATCGTTCCTTCTATAGTTATAAAAGGCTAATTGTTTTTGTTCTTACCAGCCTGTTCAGCATGAGACACAGAACCCAGCCTCATGTAAAACTTAACTAACCATCAGTATGATCAACCTTTCACAACTGCCGTGAAGTGCCGTAAATAAAGTCGTAAAATGTCGCTACCTGTAGTTGGTGATGTTGGGTATTGTAGTTTTTATATAGCACGCAGTATCACACCTACACTGCCGCCCCTGTTAAAATACGACGGGGCGTGGCTGCTCTACGGATCGCTTGCTCACCCAGCAGAGACAGACCAAACAGAAGCAATCATCAGTGATTTAGTACAATTGCCATGGTGCCACTTTTAACAGTTGCCAGCCGCCCCCCCCCACGTTCGAACTTTGTGTCCATGCAACATACCCAGGTAACGCAACTGTTTGGCTGGATAATCACGTACTACTGCATTTTTAGGCTAATTTTAAATCCGGTTAAGTTTTTTTTACTAGTGTACGTTATTGGCACTATCTTGCGTATGTTTGCTTCAGATCATGGGCGTTGTTAGGTCGGATCACTCCGGGCCACATCCGGGTATTTTAGCCCCGATGCCAATCTTACTTAAAAAGAAAAAAAGTCAAGCCCCTGGTAAACTTGACTTAGCACCTAATATTTTCGATAGCTAGAAACCCCCCTGCTTAATAGCAAAATTAGGCGAAACACATGGTACTCAGTAGGGTTGTCACCCGTCCCTTACAATACGGGTTCGAGAAATAAACTGCATCCGTGTTATACTGGACGGTCAGGTTTGGAAGGGAGTTACCACCCTAATGCTTGCAGTGACTTTCCTATTTTTAGATATTTTATTTGACAGTCAAAATAGGAAACTAGAACGAGAAACTGTTTTAAGTATGTTCCTTTCTAGAATAAAAATTCATGTTGTGACTAGCCTACAATGCTTTCTCAGCACCCCCTATTCCCAGGTTTGTTTGCACAATAATGATTTTTTGGTGATCAGTATCATTAAGGTCATCGTTGATACAACACAACACAACAACGAAATGCGTTCTTTGCTTTTTACCCACAGGTGACATCATAGGGGGGGCGGCTAATTCAGTGCCCAGGAAGCAGTGCTTGGGGCGGTACCTGGCTCAGGGGATCTCAGTGGTCAGGGATTCGAACCAGAAATCTTTGCAATTACAAGTTCGCTTCTCTAACCATTAAGCCACCACTGCCCACGCTTGTTTATGACTTGTTTACACTACATGTTTTGTTTTCTTGTTCACAATTTTATACCTTGCTGCTGTATACACAAGAACCCCCATGGGCTGAATAAATGTACTCTTAACTTTTAAATAAAGGCAGATATATCAGCATTAATGGTGTTGTGTTGGTGTAAAGCAGCGCGATTCTCAAGTTTCTCAACCCACGGGTTGCGACCCAAATTTGGGTCACGGCAAGTTCTGAAAGGGTCACGAGGCAGAGTTAAAAACAAGCATTTTAAAACCAGCAAGCTCCTATCAGATTTCCCAGTCGTACTCAGTCGTAGAATCAACCTATATAGATGGGTATTTGTTCTGGAAATGCCTATCGCAAAACTAGTGAACACTCAACGAATCCAAAATCCAAAACACGGATGCAGAATTTAACATTCACTAGCACATCCAATTAGATTTGCGCAATAGGCATTGATTGGCGTAAATTTCAGAGAACACTGCGTGCTTGATCATAGCATTAATTTAAACCTATACTTAATATAGAGTGGCAACTGACCTGGTATGGAAAAATTAAAGTCCACATTACGCGGCGGTTTACTACAGTACCATGTATGGGTTGTAAACAGGCATCTCCTTAATCATAATTATGCTATTTTTGATCTCATCACATTCATTGATCTCTTGATTTTTATTGCAAAATATCTTCCTGTCTTCATTTATTTAAGAAGCTAATTTATTTAAGATTACCATTTTTATATGTCAGCTCTCCTGCTAAATATATTTGCTAACTATAAGCCTCTCAAAACAATTACGTAAGAATGGGCTTGGCAACAAGCAGGGAGGATCTTATCTGTCATACATCAGTTCTGTCATTTGACATTTGAACACCGACAACAGGGAACTAGGTAAGGTGCTCATTTGGTATATTTTTATTGAAAACTGGATTTGTAGATGGACCTTGTGACTTTCTAGAAACGTATATATATGTTTCACACACACACAAACACACACACAAGCACACATGTGTATGTGTGTTTGAATTTTATCAAAACATGTACAAAATATGCATTATATTTATTTAATTATTATTCATGTTTACCTTTTGTAATGAAATTAGATGGAGGTGTATATAGGTAAAAGGTTTGTCGGTGACCTTGCTGCACTGCGTTGACCAGGAATCATTTGAAACATTCAACTGTTGTGTAACAATGTTATTCGCATTTGGCTATGAAAGAAGCACCAGCTTACAGCTTCCCTGTAGTGATGGCTATTATTATTATTATTAGCAATAAGAAATGAATGGATTTAAGTGATACAAGATGACGATACTGATTTATACCTACAAAATGTTATTAATTATATATCATTCATTCACCGTGCTCTTGAAATTCCAGTGAATACAAAATGCAAACATATAAGGTTTCATTTTCACAATAGAGAAACCGAATGTAAGGTGAAGAGAGTGACGCACTTCCACCCTTTCTTAAAATCTATTAATCTGCAACTGTACTTTGGTATGTAGGAAGCACACAAGAATTTTATTTTATGATTCTATGAACAGAGCCATACCTAGAACTATTGGGCCACGTGACAAAATGTTACCCCCCTGCCACCCAATTTTACATAGGATTTCACGTATTCAAGGCGCCCTTCCATGTGCTGCCCCCCTGAGTCCGCCAGGGTATCCACGCCCCTCCAATGCCCCTGAAACACAACTGAAAGAAAAACCTTATGTAACTGTCGCCACTGTAATTCCATTTTTCTATTCTAGAAATAGAAAAGGAAAAATTCTGCCCTACTTCTCTTTGTGAGTGTTTTTGTACAAAAAAATCTACATCATCATGGGAGTTAAAGGACTCTACAGTTATGTTATGGGAAAAAAAGATTTTTTTCAGGAGGTGAAGGTTCAAGATACTAAGCTCATCATTGATGGAACAAATATCCTCTACAAACTGGCTTTCTCGCCCACCTTGGATCTGCAGCATGGGGGAGATTATGATGCCTTTGCTGACAGAATTAGACTTTTTTTCAAAGCCCTGTCCATCTGCAACATAAAACCTTTTGTAGTGTTAGATGGTGGAAAGGATTATTCGGGCAAAAAGTTAGACACTGTCAAGCAGCGAGCCCAGCAAAAGATCAAGGAAGCACATGACATGTCTGCTGGAAAAAAGCAGGAAATTATGCCCCTGCTCATCAGAGAAGTCTTCAAAGAGGTCCTCTCTAGCCTCCAGGTGCCATTTGTTCAGTGCATGGCTGAAGCTGACAT
>JAODKC010000137.1:24988169-24999281 GCA_026777985.1 Mormyrops attenuatus | reverse complement strand
CCCCCCCCCCCCCCCCCCCCCCCCCCCCCCCCCCCCCCCCCCCCCCCCCGCCGGTTAGGGGGAACCACAGGTTCCCCAGAAACCAGTGCGACATTCTCTTGTGAGGACAGGAGGCTGTTTGATGGAGGCGCTGAGCATCACCTAGCAGCTCGTGCCAAAACAAAGGAGTTCTGCGACCATACCTGCGATCTGGAGCTGAGGGCGTTGAACATGTCAAAGAAAACGAAGCAGGTGAAGGTCATGGTGGTGTCCCTCGGGGTGATCACATTGTCACGCAGCTGCCAATGGCCAAACATGACATTACTGAAGCCACACTGATCCTGGGACTGTATCTACTGCTTCACTGTTACTCCACTATTTAGAGCATTATTAAATTCGCCACAGGAACTCTCACTACACCCTGTCACTGTTAGTCTTATTTGCATTAGTAGACATGCTAACTGAAGCGGACTTTCAAGGAGAGAAAAAAAAAAAAAATGCAGTGTCACAGCAGATCAGTTCAGCGTGTTTCAGCTTAATGCAAACACTAAAACAAAGCGATCCGTGGGGAAATGTGTGCCTGAGGAATCTTTCGGAGGAAGACGCAGAACGCATCCATGACCTGCTGGAAGATCATTCTACGCTACTACGTGCTCCAGGCAGCTGTTCATGATTCTGCCTTTTTAGCATTCACCATCATCTACATCTACAAAATCAAATATAAAATTTTACTAATCACCTACAAAGCTCTCCATGGACTTGCCCCATGCTATCTGTCTGACCTTCTTCTTCCATAGACCCCTGCTCGCACACTAAGATCATCGTGCTCCAACCTTCTTGCTATACCTAAATTCAGGTTATCCTCTGTGGGTGGCAGGGAGTTCTGTGTGACAGCATCTGCACTATGGAACGCACTTCATCACAGTCTGCGAGAGATATAGTCACTTGCCATTTTCAAGCTGCATTTGAAGACTCATTTATTCCACGAATGCTAAAATGTAACTGCTACTACGTAACACTGTTGTTGTTCTGTTATTGCTGCTGCTGCATGTGCATTGGTTTCTGTATCACTGTTTGCATTGTAAAGCGTCCTTGAGTGTGAGAAAGGCGCTATATAAATAAAACTTATTATTATTATTATTATTACTACTACTACTACTACATGTGAAGTTCCATATGTAGAAGTTTCCAAGGACAAACAAAATATATGTCTGGAGATACGGGAATGCAAGGGTTTGGTAAGGAACATGGGGTTGCGGGGGCTTCCACGCACCTCCCTCCAGAAGACAAATAGTGTGCCGCACACGATGATGAGGGCCGACACCAGGATCTTGACAATGAGGCCCCGAGTGAGGATGCTGTCCTTGACATTCCTGGGGGGCTTCCGGATAATATCCCGATCCACGGGCTCCACGCCAAGGCTGTAAGAGGGGGGTGCCGGTGAGGCTGGGGAGACACACAGGGACACGCACTTCCCCAGAAGTCAGACTCACGCTCACCTCTGAGCTGGAGGTCCGTCCATTATGATGTTTATCCACAGGATCTGCATGGCGTTCAGTGGGTTTGGGAAGTTCATCAGTGTTGCCAAAGAGATGAGCGCCAGTGCTGCAATGCTCCTGCAAGGGAAACAAACCACTGCATTCTGTACGCCTGCAAATGGTGCAGCACGGCTGGTAGTGTGCAGAGAACGCAGGGCACTCACGTGCTAAGCTGGAAGCGGACAAAGTTCTTGATGTTGTTGTAAATGCCTTTCCCTTCTTCTATGGCAGACCTGCAGGACAAAAGTGCAGCAATTAGATTTTGGAAGCCATGCAAGAACAACAGATGTCCTTCTGAAACCGTCCCTTTGAAATATCCATATTTGCTGATTACTGAACTTTCTCCAGACTTTAAGCCCTAAATTTTAGCCCAGCCCACCTCATTCAGACATCATGAATGAACATATCTGAAAATCCACAGAGAGGGATTCACGGGAGCCAAGGGAACTGGCCCTCTGCTCCCACTTACATGATGGTCTGGAAGTCGTCATCCACTAGGATCATGTCTGCAGCCTCCTTGCAGACATCGGTGCCTGTCTTGCCCATGGCCACGCCGATGTCAGCGGCCTTGAGTGCCACGGCGTCATTTACCCCATCGCCAGTCATGGCCACCACTGCGCCGATGTTCTGCAGGGCCTGACACAGAAGCAGAAGCATATTCTCGGGACTGAAACAAGTACCACCATTACGGCACAAAACTGTCTGATGTTTGGAAACCGAATCCTAATTGTTATTTCCTTGCATATCTATTTGGATTTGCACACACTGCACAATTTGCAAACATTGATTCAGAAACTGTACTGTACTGATCTGCGCTATTGCTCACTTAAATCTATTTTACTTCTGTTTTTGATTTTTTTTTCTTAATGTGCCGTGTTATCTTTGAATGTATGCACCAGTACTGCCACGACAAATCCCTAGTACAGGAAGGTGTACCTGGCCAATAAAGTGAATTCCGAATTCCTGATCGCTGTCTCAGGGATGATAAAGAAAATCGATGACTTTCAAATTATTGTTAAAGATCGAATTTCTGTAGATGGGAAAATGCGCTCTAAGGAAATAAGTGTAACCTTCCTAGAAAGAGGAACCCTGAACCCAGGCAGAGCAACCGGCCTGCGAGGAGGTGGGGGGGGAAGCACAGCCGGCTGCCCACAGGCTCACCTTGACGATCTTCAGCTTGTGCCTGGGGCTGGCCCTGTAGAACACCGAGATCTGTGGGAACACATGCACAGGTCAGGACCCCCCTGACCGCTAAGCTTCCCATGACTTTGGTTTGGTTTAACGTCGCTTAACGAAGTAACAGAGCAACAGCAGAATTGTGGCCTGTACCCTGGGCACAATGAGGGACAGCTGCTGGGAGTCCATCTGGTCCACCTCGTCCCCGGAGATGGACTGAGAGCCCTTGGTGTAGAGGCCAAGTCGGCTGGCTGAGGGGGGAGAGGGAATATTCTGAAATCAGGTCTCCAGCATATACCAGCATCAAGACATTCGCACATGCCACCACGTGACCTGGCACTGCTGTGCTACTGTGCTCAAGTTGCCAGGACAACAGAGCAGGGCAAAAACCAAAAAAACAAAAACCAAATGGCAGCACAGTGGTGGAGCCGTACGTACATGGGGGCAAGGGGGCACCTACCGATCGAGACGGCGGTTTCCTGGGAATCTCCCGTTATCATCTTGACGGCCACACCCGAGCCGATGAGCGTTGCCACAGCCTCCTTCACCCCTTCCCTGGGGGGGTCGATGATGCCCACCAGGCCCAGGAATGTGAGTGAGCCCATTTCAGAACCAGACGCAAAGGCTAGAACTGGAGGCGAGAGCAGAGACCACAGAGTAGAGACCACGCCATTAACCTGAGAGCATTCTGCTCATTAGGGACATCATTCAAAAGCCTTGGTGGGAAGGTCTGGTCTCATAAGCAAAGCTAAATCAGTATGAAGAAGAAAAAAAAAAACACAACACAGCTAGCGCAGATAATTATTACATCACCAGTTTCATTTGATCTCCAAACTGATGCAGCTGGTCAGTGACCCCAGGCTCCTGCGGGAGGTACAGCTCTCATCGTAGCCCCTTGGCATACAGGACACACCTACCTCTCAACCCAGCTGTGCCCATGTAGCTCTTCTGCTGCTGGTAAAGATCCCTCTCCTGGTTGGTCAGGGGCGCTGTCGTGCCCTTGCTGTTGTAGGCGGTGCAGTAGCGGATGACCTGCTCGTAGGCCCCTTTCATGTAATATACTCCCCGTTTGTCCTGGAGAGGAACCGTTATATGACTTTGGATCAAACTGCAATACTAATAAATCCTGAACACAGGCATTCATGCATCCGCCCACGCTTTGGCCACTCATCCCGCTCAGGGTCATGGGGTCAACAGGAAGTTTACCACATTACTGGGCAGTGAGTGGATAAGAGAAGATGGGTTAAAATGGGGATGACTTAAGCCAATAATAATAACAATAATAATAATCACCATAAGAAATAAGATGGATTAGATATATAGAAATAAAATAATTAGATTGATAGATATTATTAATAATGATGATTATTAATATTAATTAATTAGATAACAACAACAATAATAATCATTCAACATCAAGGTAGGGACTGGTTCTGTACAACTCCATTGCACCCGACATCCCGCTCCTGCACTGACTAGATGAGTGGCTGACTGAACAGCTGCACAAGCCGGCCCAAAAACACCATGTGTGTGAGCAGGCAGCTCCCACCTGTGCCGTGTGGTGCACACAGCGCACGGCCATCCACTTCTGCTCCGAGGTGAAGGGGAGCTCCTCTAGACGGACGTACTCCTGCTGGACGCCATCCAGACCCATCTGCGGTACGTTTACATTCGGACACAGACACAGGCCAATTGGTGGGTGGAGAACCACCAGATGCATTCTCTCCTGCTGAGCGTCTACTGACTTTCTCCATAGACGGCACACATGGATAAGGTGTCCCGTTTTCAACGACAAAAGGTGACATATATTACACCTAAACAGGAACATAGACTGAAAACAGCCTCCTGCACCCATGTATGATACCTTCATAGCCAGGGCGATGAGAGCGCCCTCTGTAGGCTTCCCCATCAGGGTGCCATTCCTGATGATGGCATCGTTGCAGATGCAGCCCGCCTAGAAAGACATGAGGGGAGGAAGTGTGAGAAGAGGGCCGTGACAAACAGACGGACATGGGGCTGTAAACGTTCCCATGCCCACCCTCACCTCTACCACTTTATTGATGGATGTGTTGGAGAAGCCATGGACCACCTCACCATCCAGCAGGACCTCACCAGCGCCATTGTAGCCAACGCCTGTGACCTGCAGGGGTTAGAGGTGTAGGCACAACTGACTGACAACCAGTCACCCAGGAATCCGCTTCACAATCAAACACCCAACTAAACCGACATGGACCAAGAGACGTGTCATCATACCAAGTAATGGTTGTGGTCAGGTGTCTTGGGCTTCCTACCTCAGCATGGAGACTGTCCGACGTGAAAAGGTGGGTGACTGTCATCTCATTCTTGGTGAGCGTGCCGGTCTTGTCGGAGCAGATGACATTGCAACAGCCTGAGCAGATGGGAGATGTGTGAGAGGACTGAAGCTGAAGATTTACCCAAAAGCCAAAGAGAACTTATCTACCAATAGGGTGTGTCAAAAAAGTTGATGGTGTCACCAAGAATTCTGCCAACAGACACAAAGCGATGCTGACAAATCACTTGCTTATGCTCAGTATCGTCTCTATGGATTGCAAAATACTCCAATATAGCAGAAGACGAATGTCTTTCGGTGACCAGTTCTTCAGTTCTCTCCTCCTCACTCATTTGTTACATTTCTTATAAAGGTGCCACACTGTCTATGAATGAGTCCAGCAGCAAGGACGAAAAGGATGATTGGATCGGAGAGTGCATGCAGAGCTCATGCAGACGCAGCAGGAGTGAACTTTAGGGGACTGTTTTTTTTTAAACCGCATACTTGATATTGTTGAAAAGTAACTACCATTAAAATGACAAAGCTTAGTTTTGTTTCCTGTGACAAAACTTTTTGCACAAAATTTATTGAAGGTTTCAACCCAGTTCACTATGTGACAACTGCATGTGCGTAATGTGCCATGGCGATATTAACTTGAAGTGAACAAGCCTAAAGTGAACAAGTGATTTTCCACCAAAGCATTCAAAGCGCTGACCCCAAATGTCCCTTTGGGTCCTACAGTCAAGTCAGGACCCAAGCAGAGAGGGCTGCTTTCATACAGCTTACATCACCCTGGTAGTTTATTGCTTTAATAAAAGCAGTATCACAAACTCCGGGATCCATGCTTCAGTAATTTGGCCTCATTTCTCCTGTTATGCTGTTTGTGTGGTGAAAACTGCTGCCACACCCTTTTCTGAAGAGCATAGGGATAAATGGCTAACGAAAGCGCTTCCTGCAAGCACGCGCAACAGTGTCAGAATGGTAAAACCCGCTGGAGTTGTACCTCTGGGCCTCATAAGGATTCTAGCATGCAATCGGGCAAAAGCTTTAAGCGTTCCTTTGTGGTCTTTGTGCTATCAATCATCATAAAGGATTTTATTATCCTTAAGCACCAGAAGCATTTTCCATGTTTAATCAGGTTTTGCCCAAAATATTTCATGCCAGTGCTGTTGTCTTAGTGCTCAAGCTCGATGATTAAACACCCATCCTGCCAAAAAATCAAATGTCACAAGACTTGGAAGGACACAGCTGATGCAGGATGTTTGGAGAGGGGGGGTATCTCGCCAGCTGTAATATGATTACGAGTCAGGATACACACTTCCCCTAGAGCAAATACCTGACAGTCTCATGTGAACAGCAGACCACTCGAGTGCCATTTTTAATACAGCTATAGATTTATTTCCTGATTCACAGAACATAAACAGACACACACACAGACATTAACCAATCAGAACCATCTTCCAGACAGCATACCACCTCAAGTAATAAAACAAATTGCTGCCCCATTTAAAGAGGCCTTTACTCCCAGCCAACACAGTTACCCAGAGTTTCCACGATGGGCAGCTTTTTGACGATGGCTCGCTTCTTCACCATCCTCATGACGCCCAGCGCCAGGGTGACCGTCACCACAATGGGCAGGCCTTCGGGGATGGCGGCCACGGCGAGGCTGCGGGGCAGGCAGGTGTTACTTTAGGAGGAGAGAGGGCCTCCAAGCCGTGCTGACACACTGAAGGCAGAGCGGCCATCTCTGCTGGTGTGATTAACTCACAAGCACTCTTCACAAACACTGAGGCGCACGGCAGGTCAGCCTAGCACATCGTGTTCCTTAATCGCAATGCTAATGAGACCCATTTGTGCACTGAAGCCCAGCCCGGCCCAGACGCTCACCTGACGCCGATGGTGAACATATCCAGAATGTGCTTTCCCTGGAGCCAGCCGACCAGCATGATGACCCCTAAAAAAGATGAAGGCTCTGCTGACAGGGTGACCAACAGCCCTCCTGTGCTGCTTTTTCACTAAGATTTCTGCTCATTTATACAGCTGCACAGATGTTACGGCCCTTAAAGAATCATTTGGCTCACAACGAGGTTCTTACTAGCGTGCTGTGGGTCCTCTAAGCATCAAAACACAGGAAGCACAGCTATAGAACAGGCTAGCTACCTGTTATAAAAGGTAATCGGAGCAGCAATGCTACTGACCAGGGCAAAGAAAGTGGAAGAACATAACACCAGTCTTAGCTTCATCACACTGCCTTCCGATACAGGATCCAGTGTACAATTCTATTATTCGTAAGCACCAAATAGGCCGGCCCCTCTCTATGTCACTGATTTGCTGCATCACCACACTACTCAGACAGCGGACGTCATCTGATAAACCCTTACTATTTGTTCCCCAAGCCTTGCTAAAGCGGAAAGGTGACCGTGCCTTTTCAGTATATGCACTTAATCTTTGGAACAAACTCCCTTTTAACATCAGGTCCCCTCCCTAAATTACTGTTTTTAAATCTTAGCTGAAAATCCACATATTTAAACTGGCATTCATTCCAGATTAACAGTATTTTTTATTTACTATTGTTTTTATCTCTTCCTCGTCTCTTATGGAGTTGGACTGGCACTATTATTGTTTGGCTATGTCTGTTGTTTGTATTGTTTTACTTATTATTTGTAAAAATTGCACAGCACTTATTTATTTACTTTCTTATTAAAGACGATGAACAAAGATGTAGAACAAAGGTACAAGAGGTTTCACCTATGATCCCAAATGAGTAGAGAGAAAGCTGCTTCCCCAGCAGGTCCATGCTCTTCTGTAGGGGGGTTTTGGGAGCCTGTTAACAGAACGAAAAATGAAATTTTAACACAAAGCTTAAATGATTCATAAGCTGTTCAAATCAGAATCAGCGGTCCAGGGGCAGGTCCAAACACGAGGACGGGAACAGGGTAATTGCACAGAATGGGTGGACACTGACCTCCTCAGCCTGCATCATCTTAAAGACTTCACCAAATTCAGAGTTTTCTCCTGTACCGATGACAAGACCCTACAAGAAACAAGGACTAGATTGGAAAGCTGCACTAATATGTCTGGAAATCAGAAGTGCTTGTTGGTTTTGTGGCTGTATTTTTTCTTTTTAATTATCCCATGTTGATGGTCCTCCTGATCTAAATGGGGCAGAAATAAAGTTTACCTTGGCCTTTCCACAGCGCACCAGTGTCCCCATGAATGCCACGTTACTCCTGGAGGTAATGTCGCCATTGGTGGCCGCCGGCTGGGGCGTAGTGCACTTGGAGCAAGGTGTGGTTTCTCCCGTCAGGCTGGACTCATCCACAGACAGGTCAGTTGCCTGGAGGGTGGGCAGCATGGGAGCTGATGGGCAACCTGGCACTATGGAGTCACGTTTTGCCAGGGGCTTGAGCTAAAGTTTGGGGCATCTGGGGAATAAGTCTAAAACTGCGACTTAGGAGAAAAGAGAAAGCTGGAGCAGGACACATGTCAAGCTGACGTAACGTGATGAAAGGAAAAGGCAGACGAAGATGTCAGCGATGCCAAGTGAAGGCCCAGGAATGCTCTGTGACTACTTATGCAACATCACATTCATATCTAGTCTTACCGCCATTGTTACACTGTATCCCGCCCCACGCTCCCTTTCAACCTTTCTGTTTACCTGTGACGCTGTCCTAATTTAGTTTACATTGACTCATAACATCGTTGTTCAATGTTTGCCAAGAGGTTTGAAGCGTCTACTATGGAAAAGGTGCTAAATAAGATTCATTAAAAACTGAATATGCATTAAGGTGAACATGCATTTACAAGTTTCATGAATATGTATTAATTTAATGTGTATTTTATAAACGGAGGCTTCCTCAGTGAGACTACCGCTTCCTATTCGCAGGAGTCTATTAATAAAATGTGGCACTTGAAGGTGGATAACAGGACAGGGGGGGCGGGGGGTATCCTTACCTCAAAGAGACGCAGGTCTGCTGGGACGCGCTCCCCCACCGAAAGACAGACGGTGTCGCCTGGGACCAGCTCACGGGCCAGCAGGTGCTCCAGGTGACCTTCCCGCACGCTGCGTGGCAGAGAGGGAGACAGCATTTAATGGCTCCACGACAGCGCCCCCTTCTGGGGAGGTGGCCATCAGCGAGCCGCGCACGTTTAAAGTACAAATGTGAAACAACAGCTACAGTCTGAAGAGGGACTTAAACAATCCTGTCTGGTCGCGGCTGTGCCGCTCGCATGGTGCCACCACCACAGCCTGTCTGGGAGTTCGCTGCTCACCAGTGACACTCAGGAGGCACCAGCTTGCCCAACTCCTCCAAGGACTTCTCGGACCGGTACTCCTGAAAAGGTCACGTGTTCGGTCAGTATGGCTGAAGCAGCCTCTTGGTGTGCAGGCAGGAGCCTCTGAACACCCGCGTGCTGTATGTCCGCAAAGTAAAAACGGGGACATACCTGTACAAAGGCAACGGTGACGACAATAATAATGGCCTGTTTAGGGGACAAAGAGAGGTGCATGAGAGTCCATGAGAACAAGACCGGCCACAAAGAAAAGCTCATTCAACAGCTTTAACGAAAACATTGCGGGAGCCTCACGTACCACGGTGATGCTGACGGCATCGTCAAACTGTCGCATCACCACACTGATTACAGCAGAGGCCAGTAACAGCATGATGAGGGGGTCTTTGAACTGCAGGACAGACAAGGGGGCCGTCATTACCTACTGTAAGTCAGCAAGAAACGCTGAGCGAAAGAGATCCCTGCCCCCCCCACCCCCAACGAGACATCCCCATGGGTACAGAATGCAGCAGACACTGCACAACTGCCACTGCTCACAGGGGCTGAGGAGAGAGGATCGGAATGCCGAGACGGATGATTCTGGCCCGTCCACTGGCACCACAGCTCTAGCCTGCCAAGGCGTGGGAAGCAGCCTGAATCTCACCTTTCCGCTAACAGGGCACAGCTTAACAAAAACTGATGTATACAAATCCAGGATTAGCTTACTGGGTCTGGGTTATCGCGAATGTACCACTGAGCACCTTCTTTAAATTCTGAACTCATTATGCAACTGTGCAACGATAAGCTAAACAGCGGATCATACGAACGCTTTACATTATGCTGTATCGCTCGGCATTGTGCTAAAAAATACAACGGAAACATTCCTACTGCACACTGTTAGTATCTCTTACACTAGCATATCTAACAGGAAAGGGGGAGTACCACAGTGACAACGTGGCAGGTGACATTCAAAATGACGTTAAAGCCGACAGTGTCCCAGACGCAATCTCTTTTGGGGCGGGGCGGCATGAACTTGATATGCGAGTCACAAAAGCTTGTTTTGCACAGGGTCTGGTTTTCCATGGCTGCCAGAGTGTGTATAAAGTATCAGAAAGGCTCAAGACAGCTTAAAACCTGGTCTTGGGGAGGGTGTAGGAGCGCTGTACATCTGTTTGCATTCACGTCATGGCAAAATAAACCAGTCTAAAAATTACAGTACTGGGAAGAGGGAGAGCTGCATGAACTTCATATGCGAGTCACAAAAGCTTGTTTGCACAGGCTCTGGTTTTCCATAGCTGCCAGAGTGTGTATAAAGTATCAGAAAGGCTCAAGACAGCTTAAAACCTGGTCTTGGGGAGGGTGTGGGAGCGCTGTACATCCGTTTGCATTCACGTCATGGCAAAATAAACCAGTCTAAAAATTACAGTATTGGGAAGAGGGAGAGCTGCAGGAAACACAACTTAAAAAAGAACAAAAAAAAAAGCGAGCATAATTCAAATGTGGCCTAACTGCCACAGGGAGATGCATAGGCAAATGGTAATTAGAGGGCCTCCGTCTGAAACACCGACTCTCCCAGAGGGCCGGGAGAAGTGCTGCAGCTGGCTGACTGAATGCTGGGTGGCCGGTCAGAAAAGTGTCAGAGTGTGTGTCTTTGTGTTTAGATATGTGTGCCTGTGTTTGTGTTTATACATGTGTGTGCATGTTTGTTTATACACGTGTGCGTGCGTACATGTTTGTTTATACACGTGTGCATGCCTGTTTGTTTATACATGTGTGTGTCTATCAGGGTTCTTGCAGGTTTCAGTAAGTTAAATTTAAGACCTTTTTAAGACCTTTTAAGACCATTATGAGTAAAATTTA
>JAODKC010000137.1:24923714-24981590 GCA_026777985.1 Mormyrops attenuatus | reverse complement strand
TGACAGCTCCGCCCCTCTCTTCACCCGAGTGTCCAAGACATACGGCCGCAAGTCCGACGACACGACTACAAAGTCGAACCGGGTGCCACTGAAAAGCCTTAAATGCACTCTGAAGTGCTTCAGCTGATGTAGGGCCCTCCAAATTCAGCAACTTATGATAACGAAATTAGAGGTGACACGCATAAAATCTGCTTTCCCCATAAGGGGAGGGGAGGGGGAGAAATGCATTTCCCCATCGCTTGTGGTGCTTGGCTGATCTGTGGTAAACAGCTTCTCAGTGGCACGTCCTCAAGTTTCACAGCCCGTGTCCTTATCTGGGGCTTGGCATGGCTGGTCCATCACCACACCTTTGAGTGGGAATCCAACAGACCTCCTCCCATGCATGCAGGAACCCCCTAATCAAGGATGACAAGAGCTTAAAGTGGGGTGGAAATTTAAAGAATCATAAGTGCATTGCTTCCTGAGCTGGGGACAATTTGTGTTTGAAGAAAAATTTTACACAAATGTTGCTGGAATATTCTATGTAAGATTTTTGAATGCATAGATTATAAAACTGTGTCATGTTACTACAAGCAAATTCCAAAGGCACACACTTTACTCCAAGTCACCATTTCCACAAGCTTAAAGATGGCAAGGCCAAAAGAAAAGTAATGTTATCCAATGTTTTTTCCCCCAAAAATGATTCATGTTTCATGATACTTAATGGGGTCACTATCATACACAAGTGGAAATAAACAAGCCCTTTTGTGGATCATTCTCAAATATAGTGACTTTATGGTAGGCCCCTGAGCAGCTGTCAATTATGGCAGTCTGTGACCCAACATGGGACTTGCTACACTGCCACAATACAAACACTTACCCAGAGTGATTTCCCATCTTAACATAACGTTGCACCCACTTCTCATGGGAGGTGTCTGTAGGGAAAAGCTGCGCGTGCTGCTATAATTTCAAGGCATCTGAATGGAACGGACTCAGCTGATAAGCAATGATATGGAATTTCCGCCCGTATTAATCTGTACTGTTGGGATTAAAGTCTAATGTTGCACAAACCAGGAAGTGAAGATGTGCCATCAGGAAATGACATGCCGAAAGAAGAGTCTCCAGCACAGAACGAACGGTCTCTTCTGAACTGTGGTGCTAATGGTAGCCTCATCAACCCCCATCCAAAAATAATGATCTCACCGCAATGCATTGTGTAAGTGGATACTGTTGGGATGGGTGGGGGTAGCAAAGGCTATAAATTGGGCACGGGCACTGCAGTATGCCATCACCTAGGCACACGGCACTCTATTATTCCAAGTCCCTTGACCCAGAGCTTCGATCTCAGGCCACAAACAGAAGCCACACCACTGCTTCACTGGACCGGACAACCCTCAGCCGTGTCTGCACGTCAGTTCTCACGTGCACGTCCCAGGTCAAATCCGTGACAGCGGCTTGCAGCGTGTTTGCACCTTGGTTTCCATGTTTATTGCTGCTATTTTATACAGCTATCTGGCGCCAAAAAGGACACAAGTGTTTGCAGAACACAAACATTACACCGATTATCCTGCTTGTCTAGGGGAATCAGGATGTGCCTCCGGCTTATTCGGTCCTTACATACACAGTGTTTTGTTGGATAATATTTGCAAAATCATCCATGTCAAGCTTCTCTGCAGCTTACCGTCAGTAAAACAAGTGTGTTTTGTGAGTTTAAGCATGTCATTCTAGCTAATTACGTCTGCACAATAACAAGGTTAAAGCAAAATCTCTCACTACTTCCTCAGGACTCATTTAGATATTCAATATAATTTTAGAGAAAAAAAATGAAACACAAAATAAACCCAAAACCTTTTTTGAAATATCTGAATGCCACATACTAACAAAATATAGCAACAGCAATGACAAGCAAATACAATTATTGATGACAAACAGAAAAACAGTACTATAATTCAGGGGAAAGGTACTGCAGAACAATTACACTGTAATATTTACTTTATTACAGTGTAATAAAACTGAGAAATTAAGACAGGAAAACAATGGGGATAAAGACTGCTGACAGAATCTGAGAGAGCTTATTCCTGAATAACAATCAGGCCAAGGCGAAATGGCACGGGTGAGAGACAGCCTATCCGTATTTATACTCCCGCAGTTTATACACTGCATGCGTGACAGCCGCAACAGTAAACCCCCACTCCAAACAGATGCGGTGACAAGAACTGCAAAATGCAAGTAAACCCTGAGGTTTGTTACTCAAAATCGCAGATTTAACTGAAAACGGTGCCAAAACACCAAGGATCCTTCAATTTCAAAGCGTGAGGATGTCTGAAATTTGCATTTATTTCAACTCCAGAGATAATGTGCGAGTCTGCCTCAGAAAATACTAGTACATTACTGTCTTAGACTTGCCCTCCCTTTTAGAACTCCAAAAATGCAAAAATAAAATAAAGCAAATGTTGTTCTTTTCATGGATGGAAACATGTTCAATTGAACACGTCAAATTTGTTTTGTAAATAGGTCAGTTTGGCACCAGACATATTTAGTACTGATATGCCAGGGGACCAGAGTGTGCATTTACTGTCTCGGTTCAGTTAATTCATCACTTGTCCTCTATATAACCTTCTCACCCTGTTGTCAGAGTTGGGACAGACTCGGCTGCCAGTTTCTCACATGATCCAGTTAAACCTCAAGAATTAAATACACTCTCTCACTCAACATCTGTGAAGTCACATGTTCACAAACATGCATCAAACCCCCATACCCTTGCTCATCATGGACATGCGTAATTAATTTCCACTGAAATAATTAAGACTACAGAAACTCTTATCCTTCTGTGGGGTGAAGTCATGCAGGTCTGAGGTACCATATACACTTCCTAAGAGCCCCCAAACCCCCAATTACAACTGCTATATTCTTAATCAAAAGAACCTTTCTAATTACAGTGCCATTTAAAAGGTGAATGCTCTGATAAATTTTTTTGAGCCTTCACCTTTCCAGGCAGCTCTTGACTCATGTCAATGGTGCTGGGTAGGAAGCTATTTGTGTGACAAAGGACACTGCTAATATTTTCAGCAGACAAAGGCTATCTGAAACAGGTATTCGTTACACGGCATTTGCCACGTAAGTGTCCTGCTAGTTAGCAAAGTAATCAGTACATTCCACTCAAGAAATTGCCCGGTTTGTCAAAATGCCATGTATACCTTAGTGGCCGGTCTGCACGCACACATTTCATTACAGGTGAGCAAGCGTCACACATTTAAAATACCAGTTATGATAACGAAGGAAGTCAGGCACCTTTCTCTTTAGAGATGCAGTTAGTAAAACAAAAAAAAAAAAAAAGGTGGTTTCATTTGAATATCAGTGATTTGACCCATTCTAAAAGTACACACATTCATTCACCCACTCACATTTGACGTGCACAATGTCACTCGCAAAGATTAATTATTTTTAGCGCCCATTCAGCTGCAATGAATTTGATGAGATTTAAAAACTGGACAAATTCTTCAAGAATCTTTTGGCTGAACTCAGATTAACGCAAATGCGTGAGTCTTGCCGAAGGGCATGAACTACAACTTGGGGGTTGATGGCATCATGGCATGACTATGGAAAAGTGAGGAAGAACTAGAGTACTGCAAAGTTTAGAGCAAATATTCTTTCAATTCCACCCCAGTGCACAATTTCATTAGTTATCATGCATGGTATTATTTTAACTTGCATATTATGGCGATCGCAATATCATCTGAGGAACCATGAGCGATCAATATTTCATCACTTAATATTATGGTATAGTGTTATTCCTGTATATACTGCGACAGCTCCATCTCTGGTTATCATAGTTTGCAAGCAGAAAACAGAAAGGTTTTCTATGAAAGGATATAAAAAAAAGATACAACTGGATAGTGGTCAACTTGACAGTTTGTTCTTTTTTGAATTCTTGTTGCTGATGTATGCTATAATTTATTACAACCTAGGCAGCAAAGCATCTAGCTGTTGCAATTTGAAAACACTGCTGTTACTGATAAACTCGCACCTTTAATTACAGAATTTTAGATTTTGCTACGGGATATATTACTACTACATGGGATAAGTTTCTGTTTGCCAGGCTGGCTAACGGGGATTTTGATATGTCTACTTTACTTGCTAACAAGCCATCTGTTAGGGTCACTGCCATTTCCAACTTTAGGACCAACATGACTTTAACAACAGTCATCTTAATATCTTAAGTATTTTGTAAGTGTGCAGCATAATACTTGAAACATCATTATAATTGCTGTTTAACTAGAAGTCAATGGCTTCAGCCAAGTCAAGTCAAAATAAGCTGGGTCATGATGTCGAAGAAGGAGAATATTTATCTGAAAGCATTAATCTGAAGGATTCAGAAAATGGAAGGCCCCTTTAGCTGCCCCAAAGCAGCCTGTTTCAGTCAGCAGTAACGGCTGCTATGTAGACAGGAGAGTACATTACATTTGCTACAAGCATGCAGAGATAATCATAATCATTCAAAGATATGAATGAGGAAAAACACACAACTGAAACAATGCATAGTGAAAGGACACCCATTTAAGACCATTTCATTGCATTCCACAGCTATAAAGGAATGACGAACTTAAAGAGTTATGCTATGCTATCTTTTACGCAGCTCCACCAGTAGCTTGTAATGTGGCGGAATGAGATTAGCTGCAGAGCACAGGAGTTGTGGGTTGGCCTCCATCAGCCCTACAAAGAATCCTGTCACCTCCACCAAGCTCAGGGGAAGCCAGGCATCAAGCTGGCTATTCTGGCCTAAGGGAACTTGAAAGAGATGCAGAGAGGGAAGAGAATGACAACAGATTTTTTTTAAAAAAAGCAGATCAATGCTAATTATTTTAAACAAGAGACTCTTCTGAAAGGTGGGGCTTTTAATTTGTGACCAAATATTAAACCATACAAATCAAACACACACAATGCTGGCCTAGAAATCAGCACAACAAGGGAGCAGTGTGACTCCTCTGTGCTACCCTGCCCTAGTTTTGTTTCCTATTACAACAGATTGGTTGACACAGGGGCTCCTGCAGCGGTAGGATGATGGGGGACGTACAGTCTTGGCAACCAGAGCTATCTGAGCACTCAAGTGTCCTAAGTTTTTTATAGAACCACCCCACCCAAGAGGAATGTGGATTTTCTACAGCCAAATGGATACGACTTATGAAAAGACTGAAAACAAACAAAAGCAAACACACGCAATGTGCCAATTTCACAGGCAGTACAATGACCATAGGACTGGTAAGACAAGACAATAACCTGAAAGATATGGCTTCCTGGAACCTGCGCTAGACAAGCTTAGCCGGCACTCAATTATGTGATTATTGGACCACAAGTTGTTTTAAGGTTGTCATTTCAAAGGCAGCACTGTGACTCATCGTATTCTTATTACAGAAAGACAGCCACAGGGTCAACAATTTCCTCAGGCACCTCAAAGGACAACATGCCTGTCGGTCCTTCTATACATCCTCTCTTGTCTCTCCATACAATGCCACAGTGCCTAAATATCAATGCTTGCATATTCAAAAAATGCATTCACACACTACTCAATTTGTATCATGTAAAAAAGCAGTCTTTATTTATACTAAATATACAGTAAAACTAACTTGGTGATGCCAGTCCGCAAATTGTATGTACATGGATAACTTAACAGCTGCAGAAGTTGTAACAAAATGCGAAAGCACGTCGGATATTCATTCAAGTTAATGTTCCTATGTCACACCCCTCCTTGTTTGTCTTCACTGGTTCTCTATTGGCGCTCGCATCAAGTTCAAGCCCTTGGTGCTGGCTTACAGCTCTATCAATGGACAGACCACCATCTCCATCAAAAGGCTCTTCAAGACCTATGTCCCATCTCGCCCCTTTTGTTCAGCAACCCAATACCGCTATGAGCTCCCTGGACCACATGAGAAGTGTCACTCCAGGCTGTTCTCTTGTGTGGTTCCCTGGTGGTGAAATGAGCTGCTGAACCACATCCGGCCATCAGATTCCTTCTCCACCTTCAAGAGATGCCTCAAGACCCATCTGTTCCAAGAATTCCTCTAATAACCTGATGCTTCTTTATGTCCTTTGAATGCTCTTATGTTACACTTCTGGCTCGTGAATAGTCTCATTACTTTCTTGCTTTGCTATTGTGTAGTTGTTGTGTAGCTCCTAGCTGCAGGGATTACTGTATCTCCGGCCTGCCTGGGTGTGGTGCAATGTGCTTCCCCTCCATGCTTCATGGTAAGGTTGGTCCACGTGGCCCTGGGACTAGGCCGACAGAGCATTTTCAGAGCTCTCTGCAGGTCCCTGGGCGAAGGTGAAGGGCTACAGCCCAGTCGTTCTTCAGGAAAATCAAGTGTGACTGAATGACACTGCTTAGGTGATGTGAAAAGGGCAGCAGGGGCCTCCCCATGTGGGGGCAGTACTTGCATCACCTCTAACATGAGTTTATGGGACAGCCAGCACAGCATATTAAGATGAGAAAATGAGCAAAGCAGAAACCTTGCACCCTCGGGTGTCAACAAGCATGTAATTAACTTAATGTGCAAATGAGGCAACACGAGCAGAAAGGATTATGTCACCACCTATGAGATGTGGGGCCAAATTCACATGATACAGCACAGTCAGTATGCAGCATGTAAAATATGCTCAAAGAGATTCATGCATCAAGGCCATGACATTCAGAACGAAAATTTGTAAATATTTAATAAGTCATAACAATTCCAGGTAATGATGAAGAAAGTGGTATAATGAAGGCAGTCTATCCAGTTGTTCCAGGATAAAGCTTACAACTTTCCATGCATGACAGATTTATTGTCAGACATTCTTTATGCGAGATGGGGCTGTAGCCATGTTGCCAACAGCTGCTGCTTCACGCCTGGCCTAGTTGAAAAGCTATTTCCACTGACAACAGGCAGGGCACAGACAGGGGCTCAGGTACAGGGTGGGCAGGCGGGGCACAGACATGGGCTCAGATACCGGGTGGGCAGGCAGGGCACACACAGGGGTTCAGATACCAGGTGGGCAGGCAGGGCACAGACATGGGCTCAGATACCAGGTGGGCAGGCAGGGCACAGACAGGGGCTCAGATACCGGGTGGGCAGGCAGGGCACAGATACCGGGCGGGCAGGCAGGGCACAGAGAAAGGCTCAGGTACAGGGTGGGCAGGTAGGGCACAGACATGGACTCGGATACCGGGCAGGCAGGCAGGGCACAGAGAGGGGCTCAGATACCGGGCGGGCAGGCAGGGCACAGACAGGGAATCAGATACAGGACAGGCAAATAGGGCAGAGACAAGGACTCAGGTACAGGGCGGACAGGCATCCCCATCCAGACATTACATGACTAAATAGCCTGGTGCAGCTGCAAGACACGGCCAAGTAAAAGCCTAAAACTTCCTTAATAACAAGATTAAGACATTTTGAGGAATCTGCAGATATCTGAGTGAAGTGCACTATGGTAGGGTGGTAACGTGAGCCCTGCTCAAGTGCATTTCACTTTGACTGACCACTGATGAGTGGAGCAGAAATGTATGACAAAATGACTGCAAAAATGTCTTCAGTTGAGAGGACAAAGGGAACCATCAGATTTAATATGCTGGCATTGAGGAAGAGATTAATGTACAACATTCTCCATTACCATGGTTAGATGAGAAAATGGGTGAGGCTGAGCTGAAACAATGGAATGTATGAAATGAGGAGACAGGTTCATGGAAAAGGTGTAGAGAGAAAAATATACAGATAAGGATTTGACTCACCTGGGCTGAACAAGTAGATTATAAGTATTAGGACTGACATCATCCAGGGGAAAATAAAACGGAAGCAACCAAGATATATATGTTGTGGACAACAATATAAATAACCCCAGCCACTTCCGCTAATGATGATCAAAGCATCTTAGCCATTTGCAAGGCTGTTGTAAAAGTGGCAGTCGAGTTCTTGTATGGATACCACACTGGAGTGTGCATGACCCGTAACGCTGAAACCATGCCAACAGCACCCCTATCTCCATCTGTCACCTCACACGAAGATGGCAGACCACAAAAATGCTGGCATGAGCAGGCGAAAGTCACACTGGCTGCTAACACATTTGCTAAACGTCAAAAACAAGAGGGCACACCCACTAACTTCTCAGAACTTGGATATTTCTGGAAGCCATTTGGACAAGGTTATTGCTATCCATTAAGGTCGCACAGTATATCCAAACACACAACTCATTACTTCTTTAAGCATGTACAAGTGCAGCCAGAGCAAATTTGTAAAAGAACTAGCATTCCCTGTTAGGGGTTTAACGCCTCAGTGTAATTTGTGTACTACTACTTTACAGACCCTGGACATTTTAAAGACCACAATCAATAGGACTGACAATTTATCACACAAACAGAATGCATCATGACCACTTATGATTATCACAATTAGAGATGCATCAATCCGATATTCGGATCGGTATTCTCGCCGATCTAGACCTATTTGACAGGTCATGTATCGGCCATATGTGATCAATCCACAATCGATACTTACTTGGTTTTCGGCCGTCTCTAAAAAGATAAATTTAACACAAAATACAAACTATTTTTACAATCTCATGGCAGCTCTTTCCCAGTTTAGATGTGCTTTTTGCGGCATTTGAACTGAACGCTGCCACTCGGGTTTTTGCTACTCAATCGGTGTGAGCACAGTGACTTCCGCCTGCTGTGATGTCACGCGCATACCCTTTGTAGCAGGAGCATAAGAACATCAGATCAGAGGGTGACGATCGGGAAGAATTTTATGCTTAACAGCAACTAGTAGCACAGCAATTTGCAAACAGAAAGTTTTGAGAGGTGGGAGCAGCGTTTATGGAAAATCCCACTAAACGAAGCACACGCAATTGTGCAAGACAACGCGAATAATATGAAAAGAGCAATGGATGACTTGGGAGTTGCTAGCTTGGGCTGTATTGCGTACTGGCTAATGTTTGTGATACACGAGGGGCTGCTGTTGCAACAAAGTGCAAGCGATGCTGTTTGCCAGTGGGGAAAAAAATTGTGGGGCATTTTATGCATTCGCCAAGTGCTTATACTGTCTTGGAGTATATTCAAATTGTACTGCAAAATGCCTCAAAATGCTTAAAACAAGATACACAAATGAGGTGGAACAGTATGATATCTGTTTCTAGCAGCCCAATTAAAGATTTTTTGGCATAAATTTTCTCATCTGTATGTACTAGTTTAAAAATATTAATAATATATGAATAAGTGTTAAGTCTTAACTTCAACAAAGCTTATATATATATAAAAAACAATTCAGTACACTTAGCCTATATATAGAGTGGGTAATCTCTTATAGTGATCACGTCTGTCTGGGTTTTATTACCTCATATGCATATAATAAATATACAAATGTCAATTAGATGGTAATCTGCCTGAGACATAATGAAGATGGTCGGTTATAAGGATCATTCGCTTACAGCAGGGGTCTCCAACTCCGGTCCTGGAGAGCTACTATCCAGTAGGTTTTCTATTCTACCTGGCTTCTGATGAGCCACACCTGTTCCTGGTATTTACTTGAGTACAGGTGTGGCTCATCAGAAAGATGAAAATCTTCTGGACAGTAGCTCTCCAGGACCGGAGTTGGAGACCCCTGGCTTAGAGTGATCAATTACACCCAGACAGATGTGAGCACTATAAACGGTTTCCACTGTAATTTATTTTATTTGCAAGAAATGCAAACTATTTATTTTCTACTTTTTTAGGGAACTTGCCTTTTACAATAAAACTAAAATATGGCATTTTTCATAAGATGTTTTCATTTCAAGCAGGCTTTGGTTTCAGTTGTTCGAAATATTCCATAACCATAAAAGGTTCATCTGAGTGTGCTTCCTTCAATTATTTTAAAATCATTAAGATATACAGTCTTTCATTAAAAAAACTCAGCTTAAAAATATATGTATCCTATTCACTGGAAATGATCATTTACCCATCACCATTAATCTTTGCCAGCTTAATAACCACTGAGCTCTGACCT
This sequence comes from Mormyrops attenuatus, assembly GCA_026777985.1. NCBI lineage: Eukaryota > Metazoa > Chordata > Actinopteri > Osteoglossiformes > Mormyridae > Mormyrops > Mormyrops attenuatus. The sequence continues at coordinate 24,971,604 of JAODKC010000137.1, read as the reverse complement.
CCATACCTGGTGCAGAGGATTGCCCACCAAATAAAACCCATTGAAGAAAAACATAATTTAAATTAGCTGAAGCAGTTGAAGTTTATGCAGCACCTATATCTTATTTGAGTTGTCCATCTGAAGAAGCAGCCAATTTAAAGGAAGTCATTAACCAAACTGTTCTCTACAAAATGGTTTCTACTAAAAGATAATGAGCTACACATTAAACACTGACCTGTGTGAAACTGGCAATGGCCATACATATACAGGTCATAGTAAGCTGCTAATCCATGTGTGTTAACATTTTTCTATTTCAGCTTTTTAAAAATCAGGAGGACCAGCTCTAGAAAATATCATGCTATTTGACTACTCAGAATAACAGGCTTTGTGTTTGTTCAAAAAGAACACCACTCTTGGCTTTGTTCTTAAAGCCAAAAACTCACAGTGCAATTTTGTGAGCCCAGCACAGCTTAAACATAACAAAAGAGCCAACAGTGGAATACCAAGATACAAAAAACAATGAATCAAAATTTGGAGCCAACTCCTGCTACAAATATCACTTACCAAGCCCTTGCTTTGTTGGTCTCCCCCCTCCATATCCATTAGGTTGAGAATGCACTGAATAGGTTATAATTAAACCAGAGAACTGCTTATATTTATTCAGAGCTCTGTTAAAAAGTACAAATCATATGCTGGGACGCCTGCTGATCTTTCATGTAGATGTAGAGTCCAAGAAACTGTATCTAAATAGTTGGCCATAGCAACTCATTACCACCAATCTCTGCTTGCATTTCTGTTCTTTGCATTGCGCAACAAATAAGTAAGGACAGAAAAAAAACCTTGTTTATCTAAAGGGAGCAGCTGCCATCAGATAAAACTAAACTAGCTAAAACTAAAATACTGAACAAATCAAATCTCATTGCATTAGCTTGTCTTCCTGAATTTGATGTTGTGCTGCTTTTGTGCATTTGTTTAAACTGATAAAATCATAGAAGAAACAAGCTTTTATAGATCACTTCAGGTGGCACTTTAGACCAATCAGACCACAGGAAATGGTCCATATCACATTTCTAAAACAATGTGGGGATGCATGGAAGTACTGCATGAGTAGAATGTCAAGACCCTAGTAAAATGTGCTCCTCTGCTCATAAATATAAATTCAAATGGATAGAGGTAAAGTGATTTATGATTAAAAATAACCCACTGTTTGGCTGCTACATTTGGCATCCATAGGGCCTGTTCAGCCAACCTCTCTGGCTAAAACTGAGATGAGGGAGGACTGGTCAATAAGATCATGACTGACCCAAAACAGCACACTAATTAAAAGGCGACAGTTTATACTGGTGCACCAGAACAGATCAGACTTTTGCAGTGTTGGGAGTAATGATAGCCTCCCGTCCCCCCATAGGCCTGAGATAGGAACATCACGCTTTAAAAATGGAGAGAGTAGGACATCGAGCCCTCTCCTGAGCATGTCTCATTTAAGCTGCTGCAAAGACCAAAAAACAAAACAAAAAAACACCAGATCTTAGGGCAACACAATCAGCTCACATGGCCAAGTTAATATGACCCTCAGGCCAAGCTTTAAACCCAAGGCATGGAAACTTGTAATTAGAAGCAGCCAATAAGGGAGTACAAGGGACTTTGCTGCTGTTGTTGTCATAGATACAAGAGAAAGCCATATTTTTGCTATTACAGTGCAATCAGATTCAGTGTGACTATGGCCCTATTCAATTACCACAGCAGGAACGAAAGCTATCCAACAAGCTTATTAGAGATCAGTTTGAGTCTTGCTTCCACATATTTCTGCAGACTACTCCATCTAAGACAGGAGATGAAAATATTAGGAACAAGTGTTCGTGTACAAGATGGATTGACATTTAAGTCACAGCTCCCCAGCCTTCAAAGCTAGCAAATACTACAAGGGTTAATGTTTCAACCTTCATCAAAAACCCATCACCATTTTACAATTTCAAAAAGTGCTGGTCAGTAACTGGAATTTTCACACTTGCACAAAACAGTGCGACAAATGAACTATATAAACAAAATCAACTATGAAATCCACCGCATATAAGCCCTCACATCATACAAGACCTATCTGTTTTCATTGAAAAAATGAAAACAAAGTATTATGACTTATTTTAAAGACTCAACACCCCTTTTAGGATGGTTAAAAATAAGTTTCAATTAAGGTAACTGTGTCTATGATTATTTAAAACGCAGTTGCTAGTTATTCCCCCCCCCCAGAAAACAGTAGCTACTCTGGCGAATTACACCAGGGCATGTGCAGATATGTAGTGCAAGTGTACTTTTCCCACAGGAATTATTTCAACGAGGTGAAGGGTGCGTCACACAAAGACGTCAGGCCGACTTTCCAGGTTGATATCCTCCTGACAGATAGACCTACAATCTTACAGTTTCTCAGTTGTCATGATCATAACACTGTTGTAAGGTTAAAATTTACGTCCTACTCCCAACCCCTTTCACCCCCCCAAAAAAAACTGCAGACCATTTTTCGCCCTGATGAACTTGCACCATATCTTACTAAGTATTGCCGATCGATCAAACACCCATTGAGCTTGATGTTTCACAACCCCACACTCCCAGTAAATGTTTTCTTCTGGGATGACTAATAACGGACAATTTAATTCCAACTAGACACAGACGCCGAGAGTATATTAAGCGGCGCGGGGGGGCAATACAGTTTTGCCCTTGGGTTTTAAGTTATATTTTGGGTGACGGATTAATTGGTCGTTCCGCGAGGGCGTAATACCCCAAGTCCAAAAAATAGGTAAGACCAGGACTACACGTAAAAAATAGCCACTCTTTTAGAAGTTCATTAACCTGCCTTTAGGCAGGGTTTCAGGCATGTGCCGATGTAATCGGCAAGGGTCCCAGTACAGCGCTGCTAACAACATTAGCATGCTAACGATGAGCAACTACAAACGGACACCCCAGTCGTAACGCGCTGGTTCGCAGTCACTGGGGCTCTTAAGACGCTCTCGCCGCGAGACTTTTCAAAATGATATCTCTACGGTTTTTGAAATCTTCAGTGCTTCTCTACTATAAAGGGCCTGGCATGCAGCTACAGAGAACCTTCTCCTCCGGTGGAATGAAATTAAGACACATGCTGTGGCTGCCAGTGTGTATTTTTGTTTTACCCTCCTCGTCACGCAGCCCCGTGACAGCTGCAAGTCGGAAACGCCGAGAAAAGAGAAGCTCTCTCACTGGCTAGGGGAAAATAAATACGAGACTTAACTGAAGTGGGAAGTTAATTGTAACCAAAACTTACCAGCGGTTCCCTTTTTTCCAGCATCTTCCGCGAAGCTGCGACGCACAGACTGACGGTTGCCGGGTGAGGTCAACGCGCTGAGGGCGCACAGGGGAGAGGGAGGAACTAGCGAACCGTCCAAAACAGTCGCACGTCACCAGGCTGGAGAGGCCCCGCCCTCAATGGGCGGGACTACAAGCCCCGAACAGCGTAAGCCACCTCCTATTGGTTACTTCCGCAAGTCTCCCCACTGGGTTACGCTAGATAAGTGACTGACAGCTTACAACAGTCCCCACCCCCCAATCGGCCGTGAAGCTTTGCTAAATCTCGGCTGTCATCCTTTTTTGTATTTATTTTACTATAGTTTTAAATTTTTTTACATTAACTTATCTGTTCTCTGTAACGTAGAGCTTGCAGGTTTTTACGTCTTATTAAGCACCATATCCAGCCCAGGACTTACTTAATACGCAATAAAATTAAACACACTTTGTAGTAGTATGGGAGTGAACAAGTCCACCCCCCTTAGTCTCGCATAACAGAAGAAACCCCATGTTAAATTACATGCGTCTCTTGTGTTATCCAGTTTTCCTTTTATCTAATCCTGAACCACAACAGATTCACATACAGCAAGTCACTGACCTGTAATGCTAAAACCTGTACTATCACTGCCGATTTGATAAATCAGTGAATCAACACAGACATCCAAGGATCACGCCCAAGGTTTCATAACCATTTCTAAGCATGTACAATCCTGCTTCACCCAGGTCTTCCGCAAACAGGTGCTGTTTTCCTCTGTGGTGGATCAACACTGTCGTCTTCTTTGAGATTAACTTCAAATGGCGCCCTCGTCAATGGCGACTTCAGTTATCCAGTTACATAACAGACAGACCTGAACTGTTTTGATAAGCCCCTTCTTAGACCTCATGTACAGAAGACTTGACATAGTTTTCACACGCTTAAATAACAGAACTATCTCTAAAACCCAGGATAGCCTGTAGTATTGTGTGGCTACATGCATCTCCCGTTGTTTATTTCTCGTTCCCTTGCTCTCCTCATTGACCCGAGACCAGCGGCCGAGGCACACGGCGCCTGCGCTACCCGGTGGACAAAATGAGAAGCGCGCACTTCTCTCCAGTCCGTTCAATCTAGTTCATGATACGTTATTTGTCATTTGTTCAAGTACAAATCAATTAAATATACAGGAATTCTTCGATTTCGAAAGCTCGCAGTCACAGCGCTGGGGCAGCCATTTACCCGGCACCCCTGTAGCAATCATCGTAGCTTTACAAAAAGTGAAACGAAAAAAACATTTTGGCACGAATTAAAAAAATTAAACACGTCACAAGGTATTCTAAAGGCCAAGAATATAAAACCACCAAACTAATTTGAAATACAGCACTGTTCATATTAGAATAGTATTGATTTCGCTACCCGCATGTGTCTGTGTTTAATCTTCTTTAAGTATATTTGGCTCTGCTCTGTATGTTTGTGTACATGTAAGCGTGTGTCCTGCGATACACTCGTATCCTGTCCAGGCCGTTCCCTGCTTTGTGCGCTGGGCCTCCCGGGATAGGTTCCGGCTCAGGCTCACCGCGATCCTGCACTACATAAATGGACGGTAAACAGATAAAAAAAAATCTGTGTTTCCCTACGTTTTTCTTAAACAAGACTCCACTGGTATCAGGTGAACCCCGCATCCGCCGCAGCAGTCCGTGCACACTTCCTACTTGCATATGCGCCGTCCCACTATTAACCCGGATTCAGACGGTCAGCTGGAGGAAGTCAGCCGAGCCTGTCATCCGATCGAGCTCAGCGGACTGGGAGCCGGGAAAGGGGGCTGGCAGTATTCCGATGCATTTCACCGCTGCCCGGAAACGTTCGCGCTGTTCCGTTTTTAATACGGACGGATCCCCGCCGATCTTATTTTTCACGGGTCCTGTATGAACGGGCAGATCACATTAAGCATATGACATGCGTGCCTAATCTACCGAGGGAGGCGGATCTTATGGGTGGATAACAAAAATGCCTGCTAACTAGTTAGCCTGGCCGAGTGAGCTGAAACCCAAGCCAGGTAAACAATAACTTGCGCCGATTTGCGCTTCGCATCACGTGTCCGTTGTTGTTAATGATCTTTATTTTAAAGTGTACCCTACGTTTCTGATTCTTTTTCTAGTAAGCTTTACCTATGCACATATTTAAATGTCATTAATGGTTATTTATGTTCATAATCACCCAACAAGAATCTATCTATCGCACAAGTACTCATAAACCTCTGTAAACACAGCATTCCGTTCACAGGAGGTGTTATTTGTTATGTCGGGATTACGGCGTACTTAAATTAGCCAGTTTACTATCCACGAGTGTTTGACGCACCCGTGGTTTTGCCCGCTTCCTTAGTATTTTAATACTTAATGTAGTTCGCCGGCATGTTGCAATTAACGGATAGATGTTGCCGATAATGTGTTTCCGAGGCGGAAAGTTTTTTGGGGGGTGATTTCTGATTGTTAAAATACATTTTTAAATAAATGTATTTATTTATGTTTTATTTCTGGACAGGATCCGCACTCGGTACTTGCTACTTTGAGGTTGTGCAATGGGGAATCAACTTGCTGGTATCGCTCCATCCCAGATTCTGTCGGTGGACAGTTATTTCTCAGACATCCATGACTATGAGTACGACAAGAGTCTGGGCAGCACCAGGTTCTTCAAAGTGGCCCGGGCAAAGCACCGAGAGGGGCTGGTGGTGGTGAAGGTGTTTGCCATTCAGGATCCTTCCTTGCCCCTAACCAGCTACAAACAGGAGCTGGAGGAGCTGAAGATCAGGCTGCACTCATGCCAGAACTGCCTGCCATTCCAAAAGGCCACTCTAACAGAGAAAGCGGCCATCCTGTTTCGACAGTATGTGCGGGACAACCTGTATGACCGCATCAGCACCCGGCCCTTCCTCAACAACATTGAGAAGAAGTGGATTGCCTTCCAGATCCTGAATGCTGTGGACCAGGCCCACAAATCAGGCGTGAGGCACGGCGACATCAAGACTGAGAACGTCATGGTGACCAGCTGGAACTGGGTGCTTTTAGCCGACTTCGCCAGCTTCAAGCCCACTTACTTGCCGGAAGACAATCCTGCTGACTTCAACTACTTCTTCGACACCTCCAGGAGGCGGACATGCTACATTGCCCCTGAGCGCTTCGTGGATGGGAGCATGTTCACCACAGAGAGCGACCAGACAACCCCATTGGTGGACCTCACCTCCAATGGCCAGAGAACCCGAGGAGAGCTGAAGCAGCCCATGGATATATTCTCAGCAGGTAGACGTCCATTTTGGTGGAAGAGAAACGATGGTTGCGTTTTGCCTGTGAACCATACTTAGCTGGACTGTAACTGCAACCCAGAAACAAATGTGTCATTAAAGGAACTTATTCCTGACACACATACAGCTCTGGAAAAATTAATAGACCACTCTATATTTAAATCAATCTGCATTTTTAAATCCTGGTTTAATCCTGGTTCTGCTGACAGAAGGCTACACTGAGCAGCTGCTTCCAGGCTCAGATTTTCTAAGACCGCAGTTACAAGAATGAGGTGAAGCAGGAGACACTGGAAATAACCTAAAACCAGCCAGGTAGACGGCAGAAGCAACTTTCTAATGCCAGAGACGACTGTCAGCTTATCCAACAGTGCCTCATAAATCGAAGAATGACCACAGGTGACCTTCAAAAGGAATGGGAAACATTAAGTGGTGTGAAGTGCACTGCTAGGACAGTTCGTATCAGGCTCCTAGAAGCAGGACTGAAATCCCATAAAGCGAGGAAGAAGCCCGTCATCAATGAGAAACAGAGAAGAACCAAGCTGCAGTTTGCAAAAAAAAAAAGCAGTATATTATTCACAGCATACACCCATAAGTTGAGAAATGAGTGAAACAATTTTTTCCAGAGCTGTATATAGTCAGTCGTGCTCTGTCAGAATTTATCAGGTTGTGGTGAGCCTGCAGCCTTTCTCAGGAGAAGGGTACACACGTGTACTTACATACATATTGAGAACTGCACTCGATAAAGAATTGTTTAGAGATCCCCTGTACCTGAACCACGTGGTTTTGAGTGAATGGTGGAAGAGACAAACACAGATATTTATGGCATATAAGGCCATAGTGTTTTTCACCAGGCAATCCTACGTAAATGCATTTGCAGGGTAAGCCTCATTTGCTCACACTCAGCTTTCTCAAAAAAATAATAATATTGCTTTACATAAAAGTGTCTGCTAAATAAAATATAAAATGTAATGCAAAGACATCTGTACCGTATATATTCATACACTGTGAGAGTATGTACCCCATTGTGTTGGCGAATTGTGGTTCACACCTTTAAGGCTGTGTTTTTTGGGGGGGCCTTTGGGATGTTTTTCAGGCTGTGTCATAGCAGAGCTCTTCACGGAGGGAATTCCTCTGTTCGACCTGTCCCAGTTACTTGCCTACCGCAAAGGACACTTCCAGACTGAACAAGTACTGCTGAAAATTGAGGACAGGAGTGTCCGGGAGCTGGTAAGCTTTCTTTTCGATGGGTTTGACTCACTTTCTGCTTGGTTCTTTGCTGGAAAAACGCCACACAAGTATGTTTTTTTTCTATAGGAGTTCCTTTCCTTCATCGCCTTATATTCTGCATTGCATTATGGGGGGAAAATTGTGGGCGGAATAGGGCTTTGAATCATTTACTTTGTCGTTATAGATTTTTTTGCGTAGCTTGAAATTTCCACTGGAACAATCCATGTTGCGAGTCTCGCCCTAGGGCTCAACAGCAAGGCACCGGCCTCACACAGAAACCTGCACTGGGTTAGGTTATTTCATGTTGTCAGTGAATCTCGCTTTGGTTCCTCTGTCTGTCCGTTGTGGGCCTTGTATTGACAGAACCCTGTAATCCTTATTTGGCTAAAAAGAAAATCCCACTCACAGGTGGCCCAGATGGTGCAGCGTGAGCCGGAGAAGCGTCTGTCTGCGGAGGAGTACCTGAAGCAGCAGAGGGGCAAGGCCTTCCCGGACATTTTCTATACCTTCCTCCAGCCCTACATGGCCCAGTTTGCCAAGGAGACCTTTCAGTCTGCGGACGAGCGTGTCCTGGTGATCCGCAAGGACTTGGAGAACATCCTGCACAATCTGTGCGGCAGTGGTGAGCAGCAGCAGGGCGGCGGGCTGGCCGTGTTGGTGTCAGTCATCACCTCCTGCCTGCAGACGCTGCACTGCTGCGACTCCAAGCTGGCGGCGTTGGAGCTCATTCTGCACCTGGCGGACCGCCTGAGCGTGGAGGTGCTGCTGGACCGCATCACGCCCTACCTGCTGCACTTCTGCAGCGACGCGGTGCCCCGCGTGCGGGCCGAGGCCGTGCGGACCCTCACCAAAGTGCTGGCGCTGGTCAAGGAAGTGCCCCGCAACGACATCAACATCTACCCTGAGTACATCCTGCCCGGGATCGCCCACCTGGCGCAGGACGAGGCCACTATAGTCAGGCTGGCCTACGCAGGTACACCCCGCTTTTCATCTGGGGAGTGCTGGGCATTTTGACAGACATTACCCCCCCCCAAAAAATAATATTTACCCCTTTTGTTTACCTCTTAATATCCTGAATATCTATCCCTAAGTCTCTCTTCAAACTGCTTATGCTGGCCAGCATCACAGAGAATGACACCCCATTCTCATTGATTGCATTGTATTCTATTGTATTGTTTTTTTTGGGTCTGTCCCAGAAAACATAGCCCACCTGGCAGAGACTGCTCTTCGCTTTCTGGAGCTGGTCCAGGAGAACAACTTGAACATGGAGCATGACCTGAACGGGGAGGACGCAGAAGAAGCCCTCCACCCCAACGAGAACTACGACTCTGGTAACCCCTGAACGCCTTTCAGTTCAGCCTTTACTGGCTTGTTCTCTAGGGCATTCACACTGCAGTATTAACTATGTAACTAATACAGTAATACAGTATTAACTGTAACTAATATTTTTACAGTCTTGCTCTTTATCTCTTCATTTCACCTAAACATCCCTGTGTCAGAATTGTACCTGAGGCTAGACTCATTCCACTGGAGCAAATTCTAATTAAGTCATATCCATGGTTACACCGACTCGTGAATTCTGCCTTTTAACTTTAATGGCAAATTAGTTGCAACTAGATCAATCAAACCCTTGTCCCAGAGCTATAAATCCATGCCCCCAAACTGGACTGCGAATTGCTTGGATTCCCTACTGCTTTCCCGAGAAATCATCCCTGGGTGTAGGAAGATTTCACATGTTTATTGTTCTTGAGCCACTGCCAGGGTTTGTAGTTTAATATTAGTGCCTAGAGTAGTCTTGGTATGTGGGGGCTTTTACCGTTGGCATAGAAATGGAGTTTGCATTGTCCCTCTTGCCCGGTGGCCTGCAGAGTTGCAAGCGCTACATGAGATGGTGCAGCAGAAGGTGGTGACCCTACTTAGCGACCCCGAGAACATCGTGAAGCAGACCCTGATGGAGAGCGGCATTACGCGTCTCTGCGTCTTTTTTGGCCGGCAGAAGGCCAACGACGTCCTCCTCTCCCACATGATCACCTTCCTCAATGACAAGAATGACTGGCACCTTCGGGGAGCCTTCTTCGACAGCATCGTGGGTGAGTGACGGCCGTCCCAGCCAATCAATGCTACCGAGGCTGTAACCACCTGCCAATCAAACTCTGCTGGCTTGTCTGTGGAAGCTGGTCTTTGCTCGACTTAAGAAAGTGTTTAAAATCGTTTACATTAACTGCACCTTCATGATGTCTTTATAAAGCATTCATAAAACATTCAGTGCACCTTCATAATGCATTCAAAAAACATTCATAAGCAGCATATAAATATACCTTAACATCCCAACACACCTTATCATCTTTAATATACTGTATATTAATAACATAATGGTATATGATAACAAACATTATAATTGCATAATCATATAATGTTTGCTATTAAAGTATATTAAACCTGTTAAAGTATGTTATGATGTTAACGCATACTTACATGTTGCCTACAAATTTTCTACAAATCCATTATAAATGCATTATGAAGGTGCACTGAATGTTTTAAGAATGCATTATGAAGGTGCAGTTAATGTATAGCTTTACCAATAAATGTTATTGTAATTCAGTAGTATTTTGACTGTCATTTTAATGAACTCCAATTTTTTTTTTTTAATTAAGGAGAATTAGATTTGGAAAGGGTGAGGTTTCAAGGCTAAGAAATAATAATGATGGTGATATTAATACTGCCCAACAAAGGCAAAACACAGTAACTGCATAGTAACTGCATTTATCAATACTAAGTTATGACCAAATTGAAGTCTCTTAGGCTGTGTTTTATCTTGTGACACAGCATTTTAGTTCAATTCTGAAGAAAAGTACAATAGCTACAAAATACACACTAAAACTAACAATGGCCAAATGAAGCCTCATGAACCCTTTGTTGTATTTTTTGATGCCACTAAGTAGTGCTCTTGGCTTGCTTTGGGGCATGCTTTGAGCTCATCTTTTGTACAGAGAGCACCATCTAGTGGGGTCGGAAAATACAGCGAGTGGTTCATGAGGCTTCATTTGGTCATCACTACCTAAAACCAAGACAGCCCTTGTTTGTCAGTGTAAATGTAGTTGCTGTGACTTGCCTTCATGGGGCAGTATGGTGATCTTAACTGCACTCCACCACGCATCTCGCCACAGGTGTGGCAGCCTACGTGGGCTGGCAGAGCTCCTCCATTCTGAAGCCGCTGCTCCAGCAGGGCCTGAGTGATGCTGAGGAGTTTGTCATCGCCAAGGCCCTCAACGCTCTCAGCTGCATGTGCCAGCTTGGCCTGCTGCAGAAGCCACACATCTACGAGTTTGTCAGCGACATCGGTGAGTACGGGAGGGGGGCGGGCAGCTGATGAGGCTGTGTTGTTCCTACCAGCTTTAGTTCGTTTGTCTTGGGAAATTCGTGGACAGTGGTGTCAGTGACGAAGAGAGACTTTTGTTGTGTGGGCGGAGCTATATGAATCATATCATCGTCCTCCTCTGCAGCTCCATTTCTGTGCCATCCTAACCTATGGATCCGCTATGGCGCGGTGGGCTTTATCACGGTGGTGGCACAGCACCTCAACATTGCCGATGTGTACTGCAAACTCATGCCCCACCTCACTCCCTTCATCACACAGCCAATCATACAGGTGAGAGACTCAGAAGACACGCCCATCTCCTTCTGACTGACATTTACAGACCCCTCCCCCTTTCCGTGGGATATGGTTTAATGGGGAAGCTTATGTATAGGCTACCCTTTAGACATGTGATTGTTTAGCTGAATAGAGGTATAGACATCAAGGCATATCAGTGCTGTGAAGATGCAGTGACAGCTTTACATATTATTATTTATCAGATTTTTGGTCTAAAAGTTCCTTGACATGATTCTTTTCCTCTGAGCAGAGATATCTGCCTTTCGCATCTTGTGGATGGTTGTATCTTGGTGTGACTGATCGAGGGTCTTTCTGTCCTATGCGTCTTTTCCGAGGTGATCTGCAGATTCTTTAGCTAGCTGATGTACTTTCTGTATTTTCTACTCATGGCTTAACTGTTCATCTGTGATCTACCTTGTGGTCTGACTGACCCAGTAATAGCACATCCATGACCTACCTCACGCCCTGACTCAACTCCTGCATCCCATGGCAGATCGATAAGGAGATCGTGCTTCTGAGTGTTCTGAAGGAGCCCTTGAGCCGCTCCATCTTTGATTACTCGCTACGCTCCAAGGACATCGGCAGTCTTTTCCGGCACCTTCTCCTTCGGCAGAAGAAACGCAATGGCTCCATCCCTGAATGTCCCATTCCGGATGACCCAGCCATCGCTCAGCTGCTGAAGAAACTGTTGTCACAGGTCTTTTAGAAAGCCTTTTACGCTTTCCTGCGTAGAAAAGTTACTGTTCTTGCTGAAGAATTGCTAGGTAGCATGTGTTTGCATGTGCATGTGTGTTTATAGATTGGTCTGCATGGGTATCTATGCACATGTATGCGCATCTGTGTTTTTCACACATACCAAAGCCGTGTGCATCCTTAACAGGGAATGACGGAGGCGGAGGAGGACAAACTTCTGGCCCTAAAGGATTTCATGCTGAAGTCCAACAAGGCCAAGGCTAACATTGTGGACCAGAGCCACCTAGGAGATGGAGTGCAGAGTGGGGTCATCGACCTGAGCACCCTGGGCCTTACCGGCCGCCACGTGGACCTTGTCAAGCCCAAGAACGAATCGGAGGACAAGAGAGGTAGGCATCTTTCAGATTGTCATGTAGAGATATGAGCTGTAAGTAGGTGCCTGCCTTTTCCCTTACTTGCATTTAATGTTTTGTTTCAGCGCTTCAAAAATCATTTTGTTATCCCATGGCAGGATCAGATTTCATGCGATATATCCTGTAATTTTCCGTAGAAATCGATTCTTTGATTTTGGAAAAGGGCAGGAAACCCATCTGGGCTGTGACGTCCAGATTTAGAATTACCAGCCTGCATTACATCAAAATATGCAGTATACTGGCCTGAGAGGTTGTCAACCTGAGAGCTGCAGAAAGACGTGGTGTGACTCCCCAAGCGTGCTGGAAGGACGTGGAAGGACGTGGTGGTGGCGGTGTCACTAACACACCAGTGAACAAATTCTCCTTGCAATGACCCCCCCATCTTAGCATGTGGTTTTACTGCGCGTGACTGACTTCTTGACAGTGGTGTATTGTTTCTAACCTTTCGGGGGTGGGGGCAGGGGAGCGGCCTCCTGTCCAAATTCTGGCTCCGCTGCATGATTATCCTGGCTTACACTCTCACAGCATGCCAGGCTGCTCAACTGCTATGGTACTTCTGTTTGCTTTTTTTTTTCCCTTGATGAAATGCCTAAATGCTGACACGTACATAAAAAAAAAACTGGTAACTCTTGGATGAAACTGGCACTGCATTAGACTAAGGAAAAGCAAAAATCCATCCATCCATCCCTGATTCACGTCTCAAATACTTACTGTGTCATGGGAAAAAAACAGAAATATGAACTTCTCTCACTTTAGTCTAGATAAATATTGTTTCTCAGATCACTCATCCTATGCTTCAGAGTCTCCAAGGTGGGTCGGACCCTGGCTGATCTCTGTTTTGTCTTCTCTGGTATTTTATCTGATGAACTTCATTTACTTGAAATCAGTTCAAGATTCTGCCTGGGACTGGCTCCATGCCTCTGCTAACCCTGCCCATGATTCTACACTCAACCGGCACTTATCAAACACCCAGTGCTATGCTTTCCTCTGTAAATTCTCAAAGGACTGTGATCCCTGCATCCTTACTTCAGTCCTAAACAATCTGAGTAAACAAACCATTGTTAAGCATTAAAATAGTGGTTCGGTTGTGATCTGTCGAACGCTGACAGTAATTGATGGCTGTCTTCCCCTGTTTTTTCAGCGAGAAAGCACACGAAACAGGACTCCAACATGAACGAGGAGTGGAAGAGCATGTTCGGCTCCTTGGAGGTGTCAAACAACAACCCGCCCCCACCCCCGGTATCGAACTCCTCCCAAGCTCGGCCCAGCACGCCTCTTGTATTTCATGCCCTGTTCACTTTTCGTCCACCCTCCTCTCCTTGTAGCTACACAGCTATGATCTGACAGAAGTGTTGCCATGGTGATGCAGTTAGTTGGTAAGCTAAGGGCTGGTATCCCTCCCACTCCACAGGTGACGGAGGGGGCCGCAGTGCAGCCCAGGAAGGCGGCCCCCCCAACCGCGCCGGTGGTGCAGTCTGTGGCCGGGGCTTCCACTTACCAGCGCCGCCTCACCACTTGCAAGGCGGAGCTGCAGCAGCTGGTTCAGCAGAAGCGTGAACAGTGCAGCGCCGAGCGCATGGCCAAGCAGATGATGGAGAGCACCGAGTGGGAAAGCCGGCCTCCCCCGCCAGGTGGGGGCGCCCTTGACACACCTAAACAACCTCAATCAAATTTAATATGTCTAACTACAATGTCTGCTGGAGTAAGAGAAATATTTGAAAGAGTCATTGTAAACCGTAACTGTCAAAGAACTTACACCCAGAAAGTCTCATTGTTTGAAACTGCAAAACTAGTCATGCAATACTATTCAAGCTAAATAGCTTGATGGCTTGAATGTTGGGCAGAATGTCGAAAGTAAAACATTCCAGTGGGAGGATTAGTTTTGCTGACATTTCCTATGATGTGTTCCATAATTCCTGACAATATGGGTCCACCACACCTTTGAAAGTACTGAGTAGTGTGATTTTTTTCCCTCCGGCTGTGCAGACGATACTTATGGGTGAAAGTTTCTATATGTGTTATTTGGTAGATTCTCAGGAGGATGAATGATTTCACAAAAAAGCACCTGATTCGTTTAGCAGTATTCAGTTTATGCATTTCAAACAGCATCCTTTATAAGTAGTAGTAATGTGAACTGATACTCATCCAGTACTGGGTATGTGGTGATATCTCTGCTGGCAGGTTGGCACCCCAAAGGGCTGCTGGTGGCGCACCTGCATGAGCACAAGTCCGCCGTCAACCGCATCCGCGTCTCAGACGAGCACTCCATCTTCGCCACCTGCTCCAATGACGGGACCGTGAAAATCTGGGACAGCCAGAAGATGGAGGGCAAGACCACCACCACCAGGTGAGCATAAGCGGGCACTTTGGCCCCATCTGAATGCATCCCAGGCCTCATTGTTAGAGCTTGGTGGACTCGTGGAATGACAGTCCAGTCCAGCAGTTGCTGCTGTTTTCCAAGATATCGCATATATCATCACAGTTTTGTGTTTCATGAATTTCAGTTCCAAGAAAGAGTATCTGTTACAGTAACAATCTGGTCCCGATTAATGATCTTCTAGAACAATTCTGCATTTTTTATAAAGTGACTCATCTCTCTTGGGATTGTCAGTATGGCCTCGTTGAAGTTGCTGCCCTTCCTCGCCAGATCGGTGCTGACCTACTCGCGTGTAGGAGGACACGTGAAGACCTTGACCTTCTGCCAGGGCTCGCATTACCTGGCCGTGGCCTCCGACAACGGGTCCATCCAGCTCCTGGCCGTCGATGCGAACAAGCCCCCCAAGTCACCCAAGGTGCAACCCTTCCAGACCAGGTACCTCCATGGTTAACGCCTAATCTCTTTTTTTTTTCCTTCCTGCTCTGGCTTTTGATTCAGGTTCTTCAGAAAATACACCTGAGCATTGTAGAGATTGCATCAGATATACTGTGTCGGTGTGGTATAATGCATCCGTCCAACTATCTTTCAGCTGCTTGAAGACTACAGGGTTGTGGTGGGAAGGGCTGGAGCCAATCCCAGGCTCAAGGCTGGGGAGGGACATTATGTAATGTGACGCATACATATGCAGTATGAGTAAGGGATGGTGACAGATAGTGGATGAAATGTATTATTTTTGTTATTGTGTTTTACCATCACTGGTTATGGTCGTGTTGGAGATTTCAGATTCTAAGATAAGGCCAGTGTTACGGGCAAGCTACTTAAAGAATGTAGTAAGCTAAGCCACTAGTTACTCTACGAAAAATATAGCTGGGCTGCAGGAAAGCCAAACATCAGAGAAATGTAGCAGGTTACGCTACACGCTGGATAGCAAGAGAAGATTAACTATATTGAAGCTACTTTTGAAATGTAATCACTAGGGCTAATTAAAAGTAATACTCACCTCCCAAATTCTCCAAAAAAATTATTTATTACAAACATATTCTATGTTGCGTTTATTATCATCTTCAATTGTCTTGACTGGTTTGCATAAAAAAGAAGAAAAGAAACCCTACAACAGGAATGTCAACTCCAAACGGTATTAGAACAGGTGAACAAAGTGTCCTGAAAAGGATTAAGAGCCCCAAAAGAGGCCCGGCTTGGCGGTAACGTCGCAGTCCTCATAAGAAACACTGCCTTTGCATTCATGTTGAATCAGCCCTGATGGAAAAAGCACCAGCAACATAATGATTCTGACTGCCTGCTTGCACAGTAGTGCACAGTAAGCATTTCAGTACCTGCAATTTTTCAGTCTTATCAGTTAATGTCATTACATTATCGAGGTACGGCCATTCTGTCACCGTACCTTCTGCAGACATGAACGGTAATTAATTGAAAATGGCTTTTCCAGAAGGAGAGCTGGTTTTGAACAGGTTGTAGCCACAAGATTAGATTGTAATTGGGGGGAGATACGCCTTGAACTATACCTAACAGAATGTACTCGATTTGGCTGAGTAATATGGGTTTGTGACCCTTGTTAGAGCTACTCGCTACTTCAGCAAATAAACAGCTTCACTATATAAAACATATATTCGCTACACACTGCAACCTCACTACTCTGTCAGAAAAAGGGGCACCAATTTGTACCTTTGCTTGTCACTGGGACTACACCCTCAAGGGTCTGCCGATTGTACCCTATAGCTGTAGGTAATAGTACCTTTTAAGTTACTGAAATGGACTCTAAGGAACATTTTTGTACCTTTGATGGTACATTAATGTTGTTTGTACCTTGGGGATGTTCCTCAGAGTCCATTTCTGTACCTTAAATCAGACTAAACGGTACATTTACCTACAACTAGGGTACAGTCAGGAGACCCTTGAGGGTACAGCCCCAGTGACAAGCAAAGGTACAGTTTGGTGCCCTTTTTTCTGACAATGTACTCAAATGTAGTTAAGCTAATAATTTTGCTGTTTTTAGCAATGCTATTGCCCAACACTGGCCAAGGGAACCAGTGGTTAGATGAGCTTGTAGCCAGTAGATTTTGTCTGAAGTCCTAGCTATACATGTTTAAATAATACTATAAATGAGAGATTTGGCCTTGGATAAGGGTTACGGTTTTAAGCGGCCGCCACGCGCTGTGGGAGGTTTCACGACGCGTCTGTGTCCCGCTCAGGTTCCTGGACCTGAAGGAGCAGGGCTGCGCGGTGGACATCCACCACTTCAACGCGGGCACGCAGTCTGTGCTGGCCTATGCCACCGTCAACGGCGCCCTGGTGGGCTGGGACCTGCGCAGCGGCAGCGATGCCTGGACGCTGCGGCACGACTTGCGCCTGGGTCTCATCACCTCCTTCACTGTAGACACGCACCAGTGCTGGCTCTGCGTGGGTGCGTGACCGGGCCCCGCTGACAGCCACATCCACAAAACAGCTACACTGTTCTCTCCCAAAAATGATACATTCACAGAAAATCGCTCTCCTGTAAAAAAAACGACCCATTTAAGTCCCTAACCAACTGCTCCCTGTCCAGAATCTTTATTTAATAAGTCCAGCCCGTTCTGCCAGATATCAAAGTTATACCAGTGATTAGCACCTCAATCAGCAAATTATACAATGGTTCTCCGTCACTAAAGCAACTCATACGGCCAGTCAGTAAACAGCTCTCACTTCAGCTAATTAAAAATTGCTTTCTTCGCCTGAGAGATTTAATTGGCTATGCCCTCAGCTTGATTTTGGGTTCACCACCACTTGCCCTCTGTTCCACAGGTACCAGTAACGGCACCATGGCATGCTGGGACATGCGGTTCCAACTGCCCATCTCCAACCACTCACACCCGGCTCGGGCACGAATCAGGCGGCTGCTTATGCACCCTCTCTACCAATCATCGATCATCGCAGGTAACATAGAAAATTGAATGAAGATGTGATGTATGTAAGGGTTGCACAACAAGCCATACATTGTTTTAAACGCACGGCTGTGGAAGCAAAGAACCACCTGACATTCAAAGGAATGCGTTTAAAAACGTATAATGCAACGCTTGGTGTGCATCAACCCACTAATACCTGAGTTACTTCACATTTGGCTTTAACAGTTGTACTTCACAGACATCTTCACATTTACAAGTTGAAAATGCATTTTTTAATATAACTATATTCTTCCGCCAGTGATTCCCATTTGGTTTCTGTTTAAGTTGTGTTTTTATTTCTGGAATTTTAGTTAGAACATTAGTTAGAATTAAAGATTATAATGGCTCATTGATTTACTACTGTGATACCCCTGCCTGGCACTATGTGCGCAGTGATAAACAGGGATGCACATAATTGGCATGCAAGTATGCGTTCACCTTTAAAAGCGATACGTGCGGCAATCGATTGTTATAACAGCGCAAATGTGTACGTATTGTGCTTTTGCACTGCTATGACAAGAAATTATCGTGCATTTTAACCTTTTTTACTGCAAATGAAGAACGAGTTAGCATATAAAGGTTAAAATGCACGATTGTCATATCGGTGCAAATGCACGTAAAATACATACACATTCGTGCTGATACAACAATCGATTGCCGCAGGTATCACTTTTAAAAGTGAATATGTACTTGCGTACCAGTTATGTCCATCCCTGTTAATAAATCATTTATCTTTACCGTTCAGATTCAAGAATACATCAGTGTCATGGTATGAATACAGCTGTGGAAGAGATCACTCTCACACAGATAATTGGATGAAACGGCATCGACGAATTCTGATGATTTTCAGAATCACGCATGTTTTCCGCCAAGCTTTCTGACACACACAGGGAATTTGACTCCTGTTGTCAGTGGCTCACTGGTATATTTCCAGGACCGCTCAATATATGTACAGTACATACACAGTTAAGACGGCGGTTACATGGGTACATACAGTCCAGTTGATATATACACTGTACAGCACTGCATGCCGGAAAAGTGCATGTCAGTGCAAGAAATGCTGGAATAAATACAGGAATAGCATGTGGGTAGAAACTGTTCCGCTTGTCTGCTTTTTTGGGCGACAGTGATCCCCAGAAGAGAGTAGGTCTTAAAGGCTGTGGCCCAGATGTGAGGCCTCAGCCCTGTAAGACACAATGGGAATCGCTCCCCGATACTGGAGTGATTGCCATCGGGCCGTTTCTAGGAAGTGCTCACACTCTGGGAACAGAGTATTGATGTTCTTTGGGTTTACAGAAGCCAAACACAGGATTTTTCATATGATTATTTAGCTATCATTTTAGGCTTTTCAGGGAACCCAGAACCACAGGGTTTTCCTTAAAATTAGAACCACAGAATTCAAGTGTTTGTTTGAATGTTAAACACAAGGACCGCAGCCACGATATGGCAGATGTTTAATGTAAAGGGAATACAAAGGTAACCCTGTACGGATACTGTCGTCGTGTCCAGCTGTCCAGGGCAACAATGAAGTGTCCATGTGGGACATGGAGACCGGGGACAGGAAGTTCACGCTCTGGGCCAGCTCGGCACCCCCCCTGTCTGAAATGCAGGTCTGTAGCCTCCCCGTTTTTCACAGCCGTACTTCTAAGCTTCGTCCCATTAATGGTGCTAATCATGTTATCTGCTGCATAAACTTTTAAAACCAGTAGAATGAAAGTGCTTATTGGATTCAGGTCTGAGTGGTACTGGTTTCCCAGTTCATGTTTTCCCACCATTAACCCCAGAAAGTCATGATCTGGGGGTACTTGTCTTGGTTTGTCTGAATAATAGTCGACGGTACACTTACTGTTCCATTGTGGCGTTTCTGGGTTCTCACTGCCCTCTGCCGTCTCTGTTGCACCCCCCTAGCCCTCACCCCACAGTGTTCATGGGATCTACTGCAGTCCCGCGGACGGGAACCCCCTGCTGCTCACAGCCGGCTCTGACATGAGGATCAGGTAGGAGGATCAGTCTGCTTTTCCATGTTCAGTTAAGTTCTAGTCAACAGGTCTGTAGGTTGAATGAAGTGAATTGCTACCTCTCCTAAGTGTGTTAATCAATCAATACAGCCCATTGGGTAAATAGCGCCCTCCCTCAAGTGCATTAGCCAATCAGTGCAGCCTGTAGAGTTCACAGAAGCAAACAGGTGAAAGTGCACACTTTGGGGGCTCTTTCCTTCATTTTTCAGTGATTTATGGTCCCTGTTGGGTTGCACGGCTGTTATTGACGATTGAGCTCCAATCAGCTGGACTTGTGGCACAGGTTAGATAGTGGGGTTTGTGCAGGGCCAGTATCACTGCAGACACTGGATGTGATGATGATTATTATATGAACTGGTGGTTCCTACTGCATGGAGATTCTGGGACTGTCTGGCACACAGAGGTGCTGCTTAAATGAGTAAAATCCCTTGTTATCATTTTTCTTGTTCCTGCTGTGCACAGGTTCTGGGACCTGGTCTACCCAGAGAGGTCCTACATCATTGCCGGGGGAGCTCACGACTCCTTGCACTGTCCTTCAGTGTTCTACAGCCGCAAGATCATCGAAGGAACAGAAGTCATTCAGGTGAGATGCAGAGAAAACCAAATATGTGCCATTTTTGGTTGGATGTTAGTTGGACATTTCAACTAACGTTCGTAATGAGACTCAAGATATCTGCATTGGTCGATATTGCTGGTCCATCTTTTGAGTTTATCAATATTCAGAGTTAGCAGCACCAGAGCTTAATATAAAACTATACAATAATGGGGATGATTGCATTGGATGAAGAGTCATTTTCCATAGTCAAGGATGAGAGAATACGTTGGCTCATTCACCACTTACAACCTCACTACACTCTCCCAAGTGGGGTCTGCTTCACTGATGGCTGACTGCCTCCATTATATGACTTGGCTGCTGCACACATTCATGGGGTGTTATGAAGTAATGTCACTGACACCAGTTTCGCTGCGGATTTGTGGAGCCGAGATGTTACCGGTAATATTAGGCGACAATATATGAGATATCGGTATCAGCCAAAATTTCCACATTGGCACACCAATAGTCTGTACTGGTGTAGTAAAGCTTTGGGTTTAAGCTGAGCTGAGTTTCACTGCTTAGTTTGTCCCCCATCCGCCCCCCGCCGGTGGTTCTTCCCACAGGAGATCCACAGCAAGCAGAAGAGCGGCTCCTCCGAAGACGTCCCCCGCCGGGGCCCCGAGTCCTTGCCCGTGGGCCACCACGACATCATCACAGATATCGCCACCTTCCAGACCACTCAGGGCTTCATCGTCACAGCGTCCAGGGACGGCATCGTCAAAGTCTGGAAGTAACCCCACCCAGGGCCCCTTTAACACCCAGCAGCCTAGCACCTAGTGTATATAAAATATTTAAAGCTAAGTATAAGAAGCATGGTTTTAAAAATGACCGCAGAACAAAAACAGTTGCACCCCTAAATCTCTGACCCTGTGACCAATACTGTGAGCTTAAAACGCATGTTTGTAGACATAGATCTCCAGACTGATGTGTTGAATAAATGTCCAAAACACATTTTGTGCGTGGTCTCCTCTGATATTTGCCTTCAAGGCTCCTGGTGGGCTTGTGCTTGTTTGCACAGGAGGAGAAAAATACTAAGGAGAATAATTAATGAAGGAATATAACAGCTGAGGTGGACTAATTGGTAAGGGAATGTTAAACTGTCCATACATGGACCAATGTGTCTGTGGCAAAATGTTTTGATTGAGAGAAAAACTAGGCCTATGATTTTAAATACTGTGTCCGTGGTAAAAAATGCCATTTTGATCAGAATGTCCATCAGAATCTGCTATGGTGATTGGTGACCCCTAGTAATCATTTATTAGGGTTAAGGTTGTCATTGCTGGAATGAGGGTTTTGCCCATAGAAATGAAAGGAGAGTCCCCATAAAGATGGATACAAACGTGTGTGTGTGTGTGCGTGTGTGTGTGTGTGTGCAAGATGACCCATTTTTCATTTTCCATTCCATGTTCTTACAATATGGTTTCAGAAGAAGCAGTAATAAAAAAGCACCAGTACGTGTTACAAACATCCTCTCTGATCATCCCCTTCGTTGTCTGGTGGTACATACAGGACAAGAACTGATTTGGACAAGAGAATTTATTTGAAACTGCTTTTTTTCCATCCAGCAGTGTTAATGGAAGCAAATGTAGGCTGCTGTATGATATGACCTTCGACCCGTCCCCCAGTCCCCCCAATAGCCTTTTATTTAGTCCCATGCAGCCAATCACTGTGATTCTCAGCCCCGATTGCTTCAAGGTGCCTCAAACATTGTTACTTCAATAAGCATAATAGTTACTTGGCCTGGAATGCAGCCTGGAAAGGCGGATGGGGAGTGGCCTGTTCGGACCAGCAGAGAGAGGGTTGGCGTCCCTTCAATGCTCCGCCACAAGGTGGCGGTAAAAGATGCTGGTAAGGCTCAGCAGGCGAAGGCACCCCGGGAATCACACAGGCGATCCTTTTAGATGCAAAATGCACACAGAAAAGAAAGTTATGATATATAGCACAGGTGAAAACTAGCAAAACATTCCAAAATAAATCATCCCTTTCAGATGTACTATTGTCCCAGCATTAAATCTTTTCCTCACATAGCATATTGCACTCACTTTGGGCGACACAGAGCTGACGACAGGCCCCCTGTGTGGGGAACCTGTTCCCGTTGCCGCCGCACCCGCCATACCAGAAGACGGCGCACCGCTTCACGTGCCGGTTGTAGAACCACTGAATGGCCTGTGAACTTCTGCATGTCCTGCCGTTATCCTTGTTCTGCAGGCAGCGGGCTACAGGAAACGTGGCTGGGTTAGGAAACCAGAGGTACGGCCAACATCGGCGTTGTTAGGGCTGCGAGGAGGCAGGAAGCTCACCGGAAGCTTCGGGGCGTGGCTGGCCCTGTCGTTCTACCAGATGAGAGCTCTGTCTCACGACTGGGCTCAGTTTGGATGTGGGGCTCAACTCTGATGCAGCCATCTGGGGCTTCACCTCCCGTGGGCCCTTGCGCACCTCCGCCAGCTGGCCCGGGAGACTGTTCACCGTTCTGGCGGCATGTTGAGGCAGAGTGTCCAGCTGCGAGGGGCTGTCCGGCTGCTTAACATGGAGCATAGCCGGGAGCTGTTGATCTGGCTCAGGTTGGACAAAGCCCAGTTCTGCATTAATGGCCTGCTTGGGAATGTCTTCAGCCTCCATGTGTGCGCCGTCTGATAAAACATCGAACCTTGGGAGGAGGAATGTTTTATATTAGCTGTCAACGTAATTGCCAAAGATTATATAACCACATGTGCTGTATTAAAAAAAAACAAAAAAAAAAAAGAACACCATGAGATCTTTCACTTTTAAGTGCTGCATTTTTGTAATGGGTAATGAGACCTGACTGTTTCGGGGTATTTCTCCTTTGAAGTACCTCATTCAGAATGACCTTCAGATTCTATGATTGCTGTTACTTAGCCTGCACAGAGAATGTACGACTACTTGTTTCGAAAAGAAATTTGTCCACCAGGGGGATTCTGGGACCCCAGTCCCAAAAAACTTGATGCAGAGGAACATACCCTGACACATCATCGGTGTTTTTAAAGTCGCAGTCGTCCACCCTCCAGTGAGGGTCAGTACTGGGCCTCTCTGTTAACAATACAAAGATAGAACGTCTTCACATATGAAATTCAGCCACTGAATATTTGTTAATGGAGAGCATGTTTCTGATCATGTCCTGCATTCCACCTGAATCAGATCGTGACTGAAGCGCAAAAAAACGTGCAACAAACGGGCCATCCTGGTTTCACGGCAGCGTTTTGGAGGTCCACTTACTTGGCAGAAAGCTGAAGAAGGACTCGGCGAAGCGAAGAGCGTAATCTATATCATCGGCACCTGCTGCATCGAGTTGACAGGAGTGTGCACTGATCGGCGGACTTGAGATGGTGTAGAGCTCCCTGTACTTGGTCTTGGACCCCAGGGAGAGGGTGAAGAGGATGTACCCAGCACACTTCGCCTTGAGGGCGATCTCTTTCAGTCTGTGGTCTCGGTGGTCACCCGCCCCACCCAAAATAATGAATATAACCTTGTTAGATCTGGTCTGTTTATTAAAGAGTCTTTCTATCACGTAGTCCAGAGCCAGCCCTAAGGCGGAGGAGCCGTGGATGCGCCTAGTGAGATGCTGAATGTGATTCTTCATGGCCTCCAGTTTGCCTGCAAATTTATGAAAGTCGAACTCCACTTCAATAGGGTCCCCCCGCCCGGGCGCGACCCCCCTGTGCTGGACAAGGGCGAGCCTCGCTCCAGTCAGAAGGGGGCTCGGTGAGGCACCGGAGGGCCCGAACCGGTCCACCATGGAGTAAAGGAATCTGCGAGCCTGTTCGTACTCTGCCTCGCTGATGCTGTGTGAGCTGTCTAGCATGAACAGGATGTCGGCATTGACATTGACAGGGCTGTGCCGTTCCGCTGGGCATGTCGGGTCTGGGTGGCAGGAATCTAAGATGGCGGTGTGGACAAAGAGGTTAACAGTTATTTTCTTATCTACATCTGGCTTAAAAAAGTACTGTCATCCTTCATCTCTTTGTCATCCTGTCCTATCTTGTATTCTTTTTGTGCCCCGTACCACTATCTTGTAATCTGGGGTATGCAATTCCACCATGACCCCAGCCGTGGCTTCAGAAGATGCCCCACAAAGAATAGGCCTTACCGTAACACAGGAAGCAAGCTCGCAGACGTCCCATTATCTGCTCCTCATTGCTGTCACTTATGATCGCGTATCGTCCCGGAAAGTTCTACCGGGTTTCCGAGAAATTTTAAAAGCAAATAAATCACAGTAAATCAAACAGCAGTATTTTCAACAAATCGCAACTTTTTAAAAATGCTCCACACACAAAACAATTTTGTCCAAAATAATCCTCTCGTCGAGTCCTCCGACGTGTTTAAGGCTCCACAGGTTTCTGCACATCTTTCCCTTCCAAATATTTCCAGTGTGGAATTCTTCCTCGATCTCTTCACACAGATTTTCCATTATGGACTCATTGATTCACTTAATCTTTTCTTAGTTTACTGCTTTAAACCTTATAAATAACCTTATAAGTAACCTTATAAATAATTCTTCTGTTCTCCTGCTCTTCTCTTGTTGACAGAGTCTTTCAACATACTTGGAAATGTTTGTAATTTCCAGTGTAGAAAGGAAACGATGTTCTGCTTACCAAGAATGCATCGGTGAGTTCTGACTCCGGTGACACCGAGGTGACGATTACTGGAGTGATGTCATTTGCATACAGCTCCATGGCTGCTGTGTACAGCTGCTGTTCTGTGGTCTGGATTCTTGCGAAATCCCCTCGTCCCATATACATTCCTGAATATACAAAGAAAATGTAATTGACAATTACAACTAGTACTTGCATCCCACCGTGGGTGTCCCCTGCCTCAAGCCCTATATTTTCTGTGACTGGCTCCAGACACTCTGTGATCCTGTACTGCATTGATGCTTATGGATGGATGTATGGGGTGTACTTGCATTCCGTGAAAAGAACGAAAATGTCCGCTGTTACTAATGTGTCGACGTACAGTATGGGTAATTTGCTAAAATGTTGACTCAGATGTTGTGATAATGTCAGAACTGTTAGTAGTGCATTTAGAATAACAGGTCATATCTCAATCACTATATCAAGTCTGGGATTTACTATTTGTATTGTCTTCATTTCAAGCACTCATATATTAGTGTATAAATTTTAGTTTCTTTTTTTGCTAGACATTTACACAATTTTCCAAATTCAGCCTCAGAATTGGTCACAATATTTGTTTTAAATCCATTAAATTAATGATTGTGTTTGGCTTAATGATCAGACCCCCCTGTCACCCCCCACTCCTCGCCCTTTCGCCCTGCTTTTCCACATTCCCGTACTTGTCATGAAGATGGCCATCTTTGTCACCAGCTTTCCGCCACGGGTCCTTTTGAACATGTGCCTTGCGGTGTACGTCATGGCCTCCCCCAGGTCCCGCTGCCCGCTGGTCCTCTCGTAGAGCACCCTCTCCTCCACCAGCTGCAGCAGTGTGCCTTTAGTGAGGTAGTCGCTGAAGCGAATGACCCACTTCGCCGTGTCCGAGTAGGAGATTATGGCCACGCGGGCACCGGCCGGGCAGGCGCTCTCGCTGATATTCATGCCCTTTATGATTCGTGTGATCAGGCTCTTCATGTTATTGAGCTGAAAGTCCAGCACCTCATCGGACATGTCGTAGGCGATCACCAGCTCAAGCGGGTGAGATGGACACTGGTGGCAGCCTGGGAATATTGGTAGTGTGGGGTCAAATCTTGAAGCCGGGAAGTTAAAGTGGTCAATTTCTTAAGATTAACGGAGGATTCAAAGTCTACTTGGAGAATGAGACATGGAGGACATCTTACCTTGGCAAGCTGCATGAAATAAGAGGGCAAAGGAAACATTATTCAGAAGAGAAAGGGCTTTCTCATAAAGTACATAAATAACATATGTGGGGTGTCAGTAAACAAAAGACTTACCACAGTTGTCCCGTACAATATCCAGAATGCTGCACTCCTACATTAAAATAGAACAGTGAGATGTACCTAGAAGGATCCACTTGTTTTATTGACATTTACGAGTTATATGCAAGAGAGTACCATACGTACGCTTCGTTCTGGGGTCCCTGGGAATCCTTTAGCTGCCTGACAAATGAACAACAACTGTAAATTGTGCTGGTATGAGCAGAATTCCTGACTGACTTATTGTTATCTTAAGGATGATTAATTTTCCATTTTTTAAGAAGTTAGGCATGTTTGAGTTGGATTTTGTGTTCAATTTGAGGCCAATGACCCAAATGTATCCAAAATTGTCCCAAATGATTTGTATAGCTTAGATGTGTTCATAGCCATGCTCTCAGTTTGGTAACTGTTAAGATCCCAGCAATGGTGCTTGTTCACTTACATTTAGCCCAGACTACTTTGAATCTGACAAGTTATCTGGCTAAGCGAGAAATCCGGCTCTGTGATGCAGGCCCACAATTATAGGGAGTTCTGTAAATGGCTCCCAGCTTCTGAGCACAAAGGTGCACAGAAGCACTGTGTGAGAACTCGGCAGCCTTACCCTCCGGCCGGGATAACCTGGCTCACCGGGGTCCCCCTGCGCACCATTCGGTCCCCTCGGGCCCTGCCGAAGAAACCATCACAGGACCCTCAGGTATGTCATGCTTTGAGGTATTTATGCAAACCAAACGAACAGCAGCAGGTGATGGAGTATGTTAGAGTGTAGTTAGGGGTGCTGCTAGAGATTTTAGTCCCCATGAAAGCATATCATATTGGCCACCCTGAGTGTAGTTGCTGGAGGACATTGAAGATACAGTGCCTAGGGTACAAAGGATCACAAAACATGCAGTTTGGATTTTTTCACGGTTTTGAGTTATGGATCATTTTTTCAGATCAGCAGAAACAAAAAGGAGACAAATATAATTTTGCTTTCCATTTATTACTTAAAGAACTTAACACCTAAACCAAGGACCTTTTAACACGCCTCATAAACGTGAACACACAACTGTTTTGTCTGTGCAACTCTGCATCGTACGGAAGCCTATAGAGGACATCCATCATTATCTTATTCTGTCTTGTCGAGATCATGACTTGTTTTTAGTCATGTTCAAAACATGACTTCTTGTATGCATGAATCAACTACAATCTGTTACACCACTGCCAGTGCCCCCCCGTAGTGAAAAGGACTAAAACTTAGCTAAGGCATCATTAGATTTGTATTCGCAGTGCCTGAATGTTGAAACAAAACTGGAAATTGAGCAATCTAAAGGAAATTTGCTTAATATATTATGAACTTTTGGGCCATGAGACTGTTGTCTTAGCTGGAACTATTTGTTTTCTGAAATATTCAATTATGGCTAAATTACATGTTGACCCAGATTGAAGTGTGACCCATATTCAGTGCTCTATCTAAATTTAAGACCAGCCTCATTGGTTGTGTGTTTGACTTCATATATTCTGTTACCCACCAGATCTATATAATAATGTTGCCATGATGATGGTGTGTACCCTTTTCCCAAAAAACACCTACCATGGCTCCATGATGGCCTTTGGGACCCATATCTCCAGGTGAACCTTTTTCTCCAACTTCTCCCTAAAAAGCAGACTTTCCAAATGAGGTTCAGGACGAAGGGTCAGGAACCAGAATAGATAGTAGAGGATACGTACCCGTAGTCCCACGTGGCCATCGTTGCCAGAGGTTCCCTGTTCCAGAAGCGCTTAGTTAGTGAAGGTGCTGATTGAACATGACAGAGCTGAACTGCTCACAGTATACAAAATCATATTCTACAGGAACCTACTTTGCGCCCTTTTGGCCCCGGAGCTCCAGGTACTCCAAAACCATCAGTACCCTATAAACATAAGGATTGGTGGAGATGAAGTGGAGGAGAGTCAGTATCACACAGAGGTGAGGTGGCTTCAGGATGACTAGTTAAGGTCAAACAGGGTGGTCTTACTGGCTCTCCTCTAAACCCCATGCTGCCAATGTTTCCTTTTTCACCAGGCACCCCAGGCTGACCCTGGGGAAGGGAGGGAACAACAGACAACTGCTCAACTGCTCATCCGGTACAGCTTCCATTGCAAGAGTATTAATGTCCTTGTAGACCTCTGCTTCCTTTGGGTTGACATTACCTTCTGACCTGGTCTTCCACGGTTGCCCTTGCTGCCTTTGCTCCCCTGAAGTCCACTGGCGCCCTTGAATTATGCCGAAAAACAAAGATCCCAGTCAACAGTTAAAAAAGATTAGCAAGTTTGAAGTGCAGCGTTTCTTTTCAAGATTCATTGAGGAATCTGCGGTAAATGCAAGAATCCGCCATTAAGTTTTAAGCTAATGATTTTGGTATGTTGTACTTAGCTTCTTTTTAAAGAAACCTGAACTTAGTCTGTGTCCTTTCATGCATGTAAAATACAATTTTTCTCTCTCCTGTGACTGACTTTGTCACTTTCATTTGACTAACAAGGATGTTTGTATGTTGCACTATGTTATTGATAGATTAACAATAATCAGCAGATTATCAATAATGATAGCACAGACAGTCAAAAATAATTGGTTGAATCCAGTCAACAGGGAATTGGCAGGAAAATGTATGCAATGGGCAATGACCCCTCTGGTGAAGACTAACCTGTGGGCCTTTCCATCCCATCTCTCCAGGTTCTCCCTTGGCGCCTGGGGCTCCCATTATGCCCTGATGGTATAAACGACAGCATGTTCCCATCAGCAGGCTTTAGCTCTCCTCCAGCAGTGTGCAGCACCCAAGTCCCAAACAAACCAACCTGTGTGCCTCTGAACCCCGGCTCACCCTGCAAACCTTCAGCACCTTTTTCTCCAT
Organism: Mormyrops attenuatus; assembly: GCA_026777985.1. Lineage (NCBI taxonomy): Eukaryota > Metazoa > Chordata > Actinopteri > Osteoglossiformes > Mormyridae > Mormyrops > Mormyrops attenuatus. Next base: position 24,942,358 of record JAODKC010000137.1, on the reverse strand, counting down.
GGGTCCCCTACAGGAAACAGGAAACGCATTTCACTATAAATGGTAAGAATGTATGTTTTTTTTCTCTCTCGTTTTTATACACTATGACCTTGAGTTGGAAAAGCAAGAGCCATGAATCAAATGGATTAACATTCCCAGATTCTTGTTTCATTTACACTGGTTCTGTTCCCTGCAAATATATATTTAGATTAATGTAACTGGCTTTTCTCCAAAGAGGCTTACAGATTTCAATGTGCTTTAAAGAGCATCACAAAAACACATAATCAGTTTATACACAAGGTACTAAGATATTGTTCTACATACAGTTCTGTTAAAAAACATTATAATACTTTACTTAAGCCATGTTTTTAGCAGTTTATAAACACATTCATAACAAATAATAATGGATTCATAAAGCATTATAAACATGGCTATAAATATCAAAAGGTGTAACACATTATAGCCATGTGTATTATGCATTATGACTTCCTTATGAAGCTCTCATCTATAATTTACCAAATACTTGGAATGACTGAGGTGCCCCTGAGGAAAGGTTTGGGAGCTGAAGCAGTGTTCATCTAGTCATCCAGCTAGGCATCGGTGACTTTTTAGAGGACAGAAGACATTCTTATTTATTTTTTATTGTGCTACTGTTAATTTACATGTTTTAATGTTAAATTGTGTTTTTTTCTGAGCAAATATGCATGTACTATCCAGATAAATAGCCTTAATCACTTGCAGAATATTGCACATTCTGTTCATTTATGACACACAGAGAGGAATAACTTGCTCCTGTTTAAGCTTTTGGCTAAACTGCCTAAATAAGTATGACCTCAGTCACAGCCAGAAAGCGTACCCGTATGCCCTCGGGTCCTCTTTGGCCATTCTTGCCCTAAAGGGGAACAAAGAAAGTTGTGATTCGCAGAGAGAATCTGCAGGGAGGCACATTTGTCAGGTAAACTGCTTCTCTTACTTTATTTCCTGGTTCTCCTCTTTGTCCTGGTGACCCATCTGGACCAGAATCACCCTTGGGAGGGAAAGCAGAACAATGACAAAATGAATCACAACTTTTGTGTGCAGGGCCAGTCGATCCTATCGGAGACATAGGCAGCCGCCTAGAGCACCAACTTCTGAGGGGGCGCTGACTTGCCAGCTAATTTCACTTTGCCTCGGACGGTGGCTGTTGGCAGTGATGCTTGCCTTGGGTGCCAACATCAGCTAGGACTGGTATCGTTTGTGTGTAAACCAAATTCTATCCATTTTCTGTAACCACTTGTCCTTTTCAAGGTTGCGGTTGTAAAGCAAGTTCCTCATATTGTAATTCTGTGATTGTAATTCTTCTACTGGTGAATAGTAATATTGAAAATTAGATGGAGAATCTTCAAATGCCCACTCAAACATATTGATTAAATAAAAATCATTTGTTTCAAAAACACCACCCATATCTCACCAGTAACCAAGATTTAGATCAATATTTACATTTGTCTTTATTGAGTAGAAACTTTTTTCCGAAGCAACGTGCAAGTTACAAAAAAATGTTCTGTTAACGAGTCAACTTCCATAAGGGCAGCTAAGCTGAGCTTCCAATGAATGCCCAGGTACAAGTGTCAGCAGGATTGGAGCAGAAACTTCACAACAACTTCCAAACAAAGCAAGAACCTGAGAACACAACAAATTGATGACCAGAAAGTGCAACATGAAGAACATTCAAGAAACAGAGAATGGTATCATGTCAGTAGGGAAATTGCTTCTACACATCCCAACACCAGATGATGTGGCAGGCGATGTGGTCACTTACATCGTATCCAGCTGGACCCAGGTCTCCCTTTGGTCCAGGCACATTATTATTGGACCCTGGTGTCCCCTGGATGACAGAAACATCTTTAAATTTCCGGCTTTGTGCTAAACAGAACCATCACACACAAGCAAAATTCTGTGGGGACTTCGTGCTGTGTAGTTTTAATGCTTACAAAAATAGTTGTAATAAAAGTAGTTTTCTGACTACATCCGCACTAGCTCTGGTTTTGACAATCTACACTTCCTTTGCAGGAAATTAAATATTAAACCAACATTAAAACAGCAGGGAGACTTGCGGGTGATGTCCTTTCACTCACCGGTTCTCCTGGAAAACCCTTTTCTCCTTCATCTCCCGGTGGGCCTGGAGGTCCTACGTTACCCTGAAATGGAAAGGTCACCCTGATAACCGAAGAGCATTTGGCTCAGAACCATATGGGGACGGTTTGTGTGTGAAATGTGCTGTAAAAGACAGGCCAAGAATCAATCTTAAATATGAAATACTCCCTAAAAGCACATCACATGACTAAGGATCACTGTAAGGCACTGAGCCTGGGGGTCGGCATCACCGAGGGAGGCTGTTTAATGGGGTGTTTCGTGGGCTTTCTCTCTCTCAGTGAGTTGTTCAGATAGAGTTCACAGTGTCATGTTCGTGGTGTTAAATGGCACGTAGATTTAAATCTGATTTGCTTTGTGTCTGACTGGCTAGCTGTCCTCACTTCTCTGTCCTTGATCCATTTTCCTCAATTCACTGTCCCCAATTCACTGTCCCTGATTCACTGCCCCACTTTTACTGTCTTAAATTCACTATCCTATATGTGGGACAATGACACTCAGCTGTGCTAACAGCTTGTAGCAGAATTATACATAATTATACAGAATTATACATAAGATAAATAATTTAGATAAGTTATTATTAGTTACATTTAGTTTAATTAATTCATTGATTTGTTTTCTTTTAGGCATTTGTTCAAATTGCATAAACTATTTCATTCAATAAAAGAGTGAGTTTTTCTTAAAGAAGTTCAGGTTACTCAAGGGTAAAAGAACGGAGTCCATGCTCTTAAACTTTAATATGTCATGTTATTATTCCCTTCGAAATTAAAACCACTAACTGATTGCTTAATGTATTACTGTATTGTAAAGGTACCTGACTTCCATGATCCCCTTTGGCGCCTTTATGCCCGTCGAGTCCAGGATCTCCCTAAAGATTAAAAAAAGACAGTTTCCTCCAAAAGATGCAAATGGAGATTTTAACATTGTTCACTGGAGAGATCTTCCAGATGAATGGACCTGTTGTCCTTGGATCCCGTCCCAACCATCAACTCCATTTTCGCCCTGAAAAATGAAGCAATATGTGTGTTGGAAGTAATCCAAGAAGTTTTTTTTTAAATACCTTGTACAGTATAGCTTTCAAAAGAAACAAACAAAACTTTTGGTAACACTTTACTTAAAGCACACGTGTACAATGCATTATAAATGCATTCATAATGCATTATAATGGCTTATACTGACCATTATAATGCATTATGAAGGTATCTATAGTGCATTATAGATGTGAGCTTCATAAAATATTCATAATGCATAAACATGGCTATAATGTGTTATGCCTTTTTATAAACAGGTATAGCAGTGTTTATAATACTTTATGAATGCATTATTGTGCATTATGAAGGTATGTATAATGCATTATGATTACTGCTTTAAGTAAAGTATTACTACACTTTCCATCAATAAGAAAATGCCTCTTGAAATCCAGTGCATAAGTAAACCATGTAACATTTCGAATGTACTTTTTATTTTCACCATATTGATTAAATGTATCAGTATGTTTTGAACAGTTGCCCAGGAGAAGTAGATATCAAAGTAGGAAACACAACTCATGGCATCAGGCAACAGCATCTTGTGAGCATTACATGTACCAGAGTCGCACACATTTTAATGCGCACAGTCTAACAAGTTGGTCTTATGAAACAACAGCTTTATTAGGCGGATGGCTAAATGTAATCATTAACTAATGCAACCAGCCAAGTCTGGTTTGCCAAACTGGGAAAGACAAGCTGGCAGCTTTGGCGGTTGTCAAGGAAATGTCCCGAAGTGCAATGTAAGGAGAGGTCATGTTTTTTATTTGAATTCTTGACTGAACTGCAAAAGTTTGCTGCTTATGTTTGTGCTAGGTGTTCCAAAGTGTTGAAAACCCCAGTGCTGTGATTACCCCACTCGAACCCAAGCCGGTCATGGTCACACTACCTTATCTCCGGTGATTCCTCTGTTTCCCTGTAAAATATAAAAAAAGAAAAAAGTGCTAGATCAAAGTGCATGTATACTTTCAATAAAAAAAAACTCTGTCTACAGTGCAGTGAGTCCTGAGGATGTGGGATTGTTCACTGAACTAGTAAAAGCCACCAGATGCTTCACTGAACACTTCAGGAACGTTGTAGTCAGATCCGAAAGTGCACGTCTACCTCAGGAGGTGTTTAATGCACACCTCCCTGGCCCCCATGTGTCGGTCACACGCCATGCTGTAGAGTCCATGCTCATTACCTTCATGCCTCTGAGTCCTGCACAGCCTTCGTCACCAGGAGGCCCGTCCACCCCACGCTTCCCAACTGGTCCCTGAGAGAAGGACAGAATCATCAATCATCAAGGACGGAAAAGCTAAGCGGGCAGTGTGCCATACTGCCCACTGGCGAAAAGGCAAGCAAGTCCTTTCTGGGGGCATGAGCAGTCATCCTTTAGTACGCATTTACAAATTTATGAGACACTTCTGTCCAAATGAAGTATTCATGAGTAAAGCTTGGGGTCAGTAAGCAGGATCAGGCAGCATCCCTGGAGCAGTTGAGCTTAAGGGTCCTGCTCAAGGGCCCAACAGAACTAGAATTACTCTGCAGGCCACAGCATTGGAACCCACAACCTTCCAGACACGGGAACAAATCCCACTGTCATGAACACCAATTGGAAAAGTGCTGCGCCATCTCAAGATGAAGTCTGACGTAAGGTGAGGCGGTATTTTCAAAATGAAACCATTATGACTACTCTACAGTCAGTTTATGCATTTTCTGGCCTTAATCTTTTGGATGTTTCATACTATTTCACATAAAATAACATCATGTCTACATTGTTATAAAATAGTTGACTACCAATCGTGTTGGTAATAATGGTTATATTGATAGAGTTATGTCAATATAGTATATTTGCTACATTGTATGGGAAAAATAAAACTGCAATATGCACACACAATGAAACGACAACGGATAATGTGGACACGATCGCACCCAGTCTTACCGGCATCCCGTCATCTCCGGTGTGTCCCTCCATGCCCTTCTGTCCTTTACTGCCCTGAAAATGGACACAGAGACAATTCAGCTGTGTCACCACAGAAGCAGCTTGCGAAACATGGCAGAGAGCAGCGTGGCTAACGTGTCTCATTAGCACGGCTAAGGGTGCCATTAGCACGGCAAGCAGGTGTTGTTAGCACAGCTAGCATGCATCGTTAGCCTGGTTAGTGGTCATCATTAGTACATGCTCAGCTAAAGGTGGGGGTGGCGAGATTCTTGCACTCACAAAGGTGGGTGTATATTCTCGCTGAGATAGGAATATTGGCAGAATAAAAGCATTGTGGAGTCCTGGCTAAATTCCTGGACCATTAGGTTAATAGTTCAAAACCCACCTCCTTTTAAATCATCAATACCAGAGGAGCACGAACCATGCCTTTCAGTGGCTTAACCGTAAATCTGCTACTTGTGGTTACCTCAACACCCTCCACTCCAGGTAAACCTCTGGGACCTGGTGGGCCAACACACAAGCAGCAACTGCAGCACACTTCTTCTGTGAAGGTGACCTGAAATCAGAGCACCCACATCTGACGTCAATACCCAGCATGTTATTCCCTCTCTGCTTTCTAATTATTCCTAATAATCAAATGAATCTACCTAATAATGCCCAGAGAGACTTCAGTTGTAATATAATACCATGCGATATATATGTTTGAGTGTAGTGTAAAGTATACAGTACGAAGTACATGAAGGAACTGAGACACAGTGACTTACAAACGCGGAGTGCAAAGCACCAGCAATCATGTCGCTGATAACAAGCTGAGCCCTGCAGCAGAACCCAGTCCCAAATGGGCCAAATTCAATAGTTTGCAGCTCCTGAATTGCCTCCTTCGACATCCCATCCAAGGCCACTGTAATGAGGCCCTGAACTCCTGTGCGGGTGGGAAAGGAGGCCGCGGGAAGACAGATATTCTCACCTTTTTATCACCACACAATTTTAATAGAAAATTTGGCACTCAAACTTAGTACCTGTTAGCATCCTGCTACAAATACATATCGAATTGGGAACAACAATGTAATGTTGCAATGGTGCATCATATTTGTAATTGTTTTAAAAACTTTTGCTCAGTCATGGCTGAATTTTTGTTTTAAATTTTGTTTATATGATTTTGTTATAGCATACAAATCTCTTTTTGTATGCCTGGTTTCAGAGGTTAAGCTTTAGATCTCCCTACAGAGCTACTAGTGTACACCTGCAGCATTTTGTGCATTTGTTCCTGTCTGCTACTTTGGCTACAACAAAGTCCATATTATTCCCTCCCATTCCCACGTCACATGGCTCCCTTCTCCCTCCTGTCTGCAACCAGTCTTACAGCAAATGTCCATTGATCAAGGCCAAAAAGTTGCACCAGAGATACACAACTCATGTTGCTAGCAACAGTGCAGCAAGCGTCAATGAAAACGTTTCACTAGAACACTGATGTGCTACAATCCATATCTTTTTAGAACTAACACACGTTTTATGTCAGGGGGGTTCCTGGATCAAATTTTCTACCATCATTTTCTGCCGGCTTCTGTGGGTGATGGGAGCCATTGACACAATACCACATGTGATTCTGTCATGCTGTCTGTGAGGCATGCTGGCCTCCTGGTTTGGGTTCATGAGAAATTTCCATTTCTGATAATGTAACCAAGCTTTCAAGAGACCGGCCTTGGGAAAGGGAATTGTTTTGAAGATGCTGTGAGGAGAACGATAACTTGCTGCCAGAACTGCAAATGGGAACAGCCGTTGTGGCTACAGTAGCGGCATGATGTAATTGTAGTGATTTCAGAAGTGAACTCTTCTCAGACTGCATTGGCAATCACCACCAGACACTCGAGCCTTACCGTCTCTTCTGAGAGACTCGGTTGCTGTGTTCAGTTCTGCGTAACTGGCATCCAGCCCATCTGTGAAGAGCAATATGACCTAAAAAAAGCAATAACAAATATTTATTTCTTATAACAAACAATGATTAATTAACTTCTTGGATCAGAGTATAGTACTGGCAGAATCATTTGGTTAATCATCATCTGTCAAACATCTTCACGGTGAAACATCAGTTGGGGGAGGCATAAAGAGAATTTTCCCATGGGGATCATTAAAAAGTATGTATTCTATTATTTAACAGTTCCTTTATTTTGGCATAAAGTCACGCGAAAAAGAAAGTACACCCTCTTTCAGGGGAAGTGCACTTCTAATTGAAAGATTGCTGGTTCATATTCACGACCAGTAAAATACCACTGAGGTACCCTGAGCAATGTATTGCCCCAAAGCACTGCTCCCTAGGCCCTTACTTAGCTGCCCCATGCTATGCCACGATGTGGGTTAAACGCAGAGGACACATTTCATCGTTGAGTCCCGTGTGCTGTGGTGTGTCGACAATGACAGCTAATCGCTTTCTGTCTAGAGTGGATGTCCCAGCAGATTCACCCCCTGGTCAGACCGTGCAGTGCTCCGAGAAACTGCAGAAAACCTAAGAGCTAAATCTCAGACCCTACTGGCCTCAGTTAGCATGTTAAATGTTGAAGTTCATGGCAGTACAAATACAAAAAGACTGCACAGTTATGGTTTGTTTGGAATGGTTTCCAGAGAGCCTCTTCTCTCTAAAAGAACATGTCAGCAGAGGGTAGGTTTGCAAGGTGGCATCTGAACAAACCACAAGACTTCTGGAACAATGTTTGGACAGGCAAGACCAAAGTGGAGATGTCTGGCCATAATGCACAGCACCGTGTTTGGCAAAAACCGAACGCAGCATACCAGCACAAACACTTCATCTGTTAAGCATATTGGTGGAGGAGTGATGATTTTAACTTGATTTGTAGCCACAAGAGCAGGGCACCTTACAGCCATTGAGTTGACAGTGAACTCCACTGTATACCAAAGTATTGTGGAGTCAAACGTGAGGCCATCTGTCCGACTATGCCATCCAGTAACTAATTTCATCTTTAAAAGCTAAATAATGCTGCGATTGTATTTCATACCGTATGATTTACGCAGACGATGTTTAATATAAAAACATGCTAAATATGAACAATGCTCTACATGTACCTGAATGTAGGTGTTCCTGTCAGACTCTCTCCTGAACTTTTCTCCAAATGAAAGGAGGTAGCGAGCATCCAGTCGCGAGGTCTCCCGTATAACTCTCATCTCCAGCTGCTTTACAATGTCGTCGGTCAGGGGCTGGAAGGTGGTGACGAAGGGCGGGTCTGTGTTGGGGACATGGAACCCGAAGCGAACGCTGAGTGGCTTTGTGCAGGTGGACGGCAACAAATCGTTAAGCGCCATCAGTGTCGGCAACAGGTTCAAACGCAGCTGGTTGTGGTAGAACAGCAAGGGATCTCCCGACTCTCCTGCGATGTCGATTCCCACTGCAATGTCAATCAGGCAGTCTTTGGACGGAGGGGGAAACGTCGGAGGTGGGGCAGGCTTGACTTCTGTGCCGAAAGTGTAAAGGGAACAAATCGAAAGATAACTCAACATTAGTGCATCATATATTACATCCTATAATACAGCAACGCTCTCAGAGGACCTACTGAATAAAGCTAGTGTCCATTTTCAAAGACACGATCAAGGTTAGCTCTACCAATAAGCAACAGTTTGACGTATTCTTTTTTTAATAAACCACAATGTGTATAAACATGAAGAGGCAAAAGAAAATGGGAAGAAACAAAGGACTCACTGCATTCAGGGTCGTCGCAAATTGCTCTCACTATCCTTGGTGCAATGTCTTTAAGGTTGATGTGTGAAACTGTTCTGTATATGTTTGATCTCTCACCAGCAATCAGATTCAGCACGACTGGATTGACGAATTCTCCCACAACCACCACAACAATAGTCACATCATCCACATTGCGCAAGAGATTAGCTATCTGTGCAATCCTTTGTTTATCTTGGTTCCTGTCATCCCCGTCGGTCATCACAACCAAACGGGGCTTGATATCTTTCCTTCTTCTGCTTGGGGTAAAAAATTCCCTTGACCCATTCAGGGCCACGGCAAGGTTCGTACCTTTATTTTTCGGTTCAGCTTCATCTACCGCTTGGGCAAGTTCCGATCTGGATTTGAATTCTTTCATGTTAAATTGTATATCACACGTTTCACTAAACGTAGCTAAACCTACCCTTACGTTGTCATGAATGTCAAAGCCGTTCACTATTCTTTTAACGAAATCTTTCTGCAGATCAAATTGCTCAGACGTAATGCTCTCAGATCCATCGATGAGGAAGGCGACGTCCATCAGGGCGATGTTACAATCTGCAATGACATGAAAGCAAAGCTAACACCTTGAACGCGAACTGGTGACCTACAGGGCACAGCCATTTCAATTATTCATTCAACTGCAATCAACAAATGATAAAGTCTTACATGGTGCACTGCAGATTTCTTGGGTGACTTGTCCAGACAAATACTTCAGCTTGTCAAAAGATTTCACTGAGAAATAACTGCTGTCTGACTCTCCGATGATCTTAAGAGTTTCAGTGTCCGCATAATCTATCCCAACAGCCACAGTGTGCACCCCAGAATCTTGGACCTGTTTACAAATAGTTTTCAGCTGGACCAAATCAGTGGTATCTTTGTGAGTGATAGTGATGATGAACCGGGGAACACTGAAACGTTCACGGCTTTCACGGGAGAGCAAGTCGTTGGAAAGCTTAATCGCATTAGCAGTGTTTCTTCCATTACGGTCAACCTGACCAAAGTTCATGTTCCGTATGCCCGACTCCAGTGACATGAGGGTTTTGTATTCATGCAAACCGATACCCTGCTGGGCATTGGCTCCATACAGAATGACCCCGACTTGCGTGCTGTACTGTCCTATGAGAAAGTTGCTTGCTACTGAAATAATGAAATTCTTCATGAGTTCAAAATCTTCCTTTTGCACATCCCAGGAAACATCCACAGCAAATACTATATCAGCAACATCTGCGTTTTGACACTCTGGAAAAAAAAAAATCCATGTTACATCATATTAATCCTGAAGGCCAACTATGACTGTGAAGTAGATTTAGCCAATAATAGATTTATTGATATATTACAAGTTCTACATGGACATTTTGAGATATACAGTAATTATAAGGCCTAATTTGCAAAATCACTCACCCTTTTGAATTACTTCGTGCATGCTGTCTACTAAGGTGGAGACATTTTGGTGCAATTGAAATATCTTTGCCTTTGATGCAGTTATGCCCTCTATATTGCTCATTTCTGCATCCGAGTTCATAATGGCATATACGTCAATCCCAGAGCTACGGAAATCTGAAGCCAGCTGAGCTAATTGCTTGTGAGATTTGCCATCTGTTATGAAGACCAGTATCCTTTTATCTTTGTCAGGGACTTTGTCAAAAAGTCTGGGCACTGTGAGAGACTCGTCTGCCAAAGGGCCCCGTGGTGCCCGGCTCACGCTGTTTATGGCATCTTTGTATTCATCCAGTGTCAGCCTGGGCTCTAAGTCGAAGACGTACTGGAATTTATCAGTGTATTCTATCAAAGCTGCACGGATTCCGTTCTGCTCGCTCATGATGCTTTCCATGAATGCCTTCATAAATTCCTTCATGAGCTCATGGTCCCGCAAGCTCTCTGAGTAAGAGCTGTCGTGCAAGAAGACGATATCTGCTTCACTGCTGCGTAATGCTGAAAAGGAAGAGAGCCTGGCATTTATTCAGGTGCATAGCACGGGACAGTGGGTATTCAACTGCATGTGAATTATTTGTCCCTGTTTGTAAAATACACTTTAAATGTATCCTTGCTCTGTATTCTGGAAAGGATCCATCACAGATGATAATAATAATAATAATAATAATAATAATAATACAAATTATGACATTAAATCTTTACGATATACAGTAAATTACCTAAACAGCTCAGTATTGGCAAGAAGAGCTTTTGAGAAGCAGAAAAAAAGCAGAAAACAGTTATATGAACATTCATATATGCATGAATATATCGGCTAATTGTACTAGTAAGGAGGTGTACCTCCATGGCCAGTTAGTGTATAATATACACAGGTAACATACATGAACTGGATAGTACCCATAAATCATGGAAAGCATACATGACTAGCTAATACGTAATTGGAGGGTACTTGACCAGCTATTACGTTATTGGCTTATGTGTGTTTATGGTGGTCTCGGAGTGACGAGAGGCAGCCAATGAAAATCATCTGCTTGATGTTTTGCAGTTACGTTTTTTCCAGATTCATGCTGCAATGTATTTCGTTAAGATTTTGTTTTTGCACCCTTGGTTCTTAGCTTCAGAGATTTCTGCTCTTCATATTGTCATCCATACCAGTTACAGGAGCAGCTGAGACAACATTTTTCACTGATTACGCCATGTATATATATAACATCGGTCCGCCTTCAGTGGAAAACCTACCTGCTGATTCACAAATCCCATGGGCCACCTGAAGTTCAATATCTTTTAAAAAAGCAAAGTCGCTTATTCTGAAATATTTGTCAGGTGATGACGCCAGTTTTTCTAGTGTGCTAGAGTCTTCCCCGATGGCGTATGTAACAACTCCAAAGTCATGTAGCTCTCGTATGGCAGTTTCTAACATTACTTTATTCACAGCTTTCTGGTATCCCTCCCTCAGAATAACAAGATACTGAGGTGTGTTTGCTCTTTTTGGACTCTTTTTGAAATATTTCAGCACATTATGAAGACCGTTTGCGATATCAGCATCAAGCTTCTGTTGCTCGATGTAAGAAATCGCACAGGTCAAATCTGTTTTGTTGGTGTGGTCGAGTAGATGAATCTCTGTTGTGGGGCTAGCTGCATACTCGACCACTCCCACTCGCACTCCGTCAAATCGGATCTGGAATAATTGCACTGTTTTGTTCAAAAAGCGCTTTATCTCATTGAATTCCTCCAGGGTAACAGTGCTGGAGTCGTCGATCAAGAAGTAAACGTCAGCTGTCATGTTTCTGGAGCAACCTAGAAGAGAAACACAAAGTTTCAGACTGAAGTATCCCAAATTAGCATGACTAATTATGAAATTAAATAAACGTAATCAGAAAGATTCATATTTTTTTTGGCAAAAGTTTCGCTCCCTGTGCTTGTTCAAAGTTGAAAGCATTGTATCTGTGCAGAGATGGCTTATTGTTTAATGAGAACTTGAAGGTTAAGCATATATAACTAGGCCTAATTGGTTTATAAAGTATTGAACTCCAGACAGTACCACAGATGATAAGATTTTAGGGGAAAGGGTCTGCTTCTGAGGTGTTTTGCTTATCTGTCTAATTTCTATCCTGATCCATATATGGGCAACAGGCAATTTCTTCGTTCTTTAATCAGAGAAGCAACCGCTTTGTAGAGCATAAGTATATTTGGAGACTTAGGCATCCTTGAGCTCATCTGCTTCTGCACAATTTCCTATTGCGCACCTCAGTGTAATGCATGCATCTCTCCTGGACTTAGGAATATCTTACGTTTCTGAATGATCTTTCTCGTCTCCCAGTAGTCCCTGTATTTGTTACTGAGGCGATAGCACATGTCTTTGAGCAGGTCCTGCGATGCCCTGGACAGATGCTGGACAGTATCAGCAGTAATGATGGTCTTCTCGTAGGGATAAGAAGCGACGTAGAACAGATTGCTCTTCGTGTCTCTGGTTCCGATGTTTATCACGTACACTGTGACGCCGGCCAAATGCAAGTCGGTGCTGGAACCGCGGAGGCTGACAGTGCCGATGTTGTCAGTGAGCAGGATCGCCATTTGTGGGACTTTCTGAGCGGATCTCCCGTCGGCATTCCCGCTGAAGTATCGCGATGCCCCTGTCAGGAACTTCTTTAAATTGCCGCCCATGTTCCAACGCCTCGACGGCCGTGGCCTGATTGGTTTTATTTTGTTGAGGATGTCGTTGCTGGTGGTGTATCTGGTTAGGTTGAAATCCCCTCTCTGGGAAGGTAAGAAAGCTAGTCCCATTTGTATGTCATAGGCAGGGTCAATCGAGCCAATGATGTCTTGCAGGAAATCTTTCATCGGCTGAAAGTTGATCTCAGAGGAGTAATGAACAAAAAACATAAGATCGAACATGTTCACTCCGCTACAAACTGCAAAAAAAAAAAAAAAAAAAACAGAATGAAGATAGTTAGTCTATATTTCACTTTATTTATAATAAGACATAAAGACATAAGCAAGAATGATACACGTGTTTTGGTATATATTACTCGTATAGCAACAGTTGACAAGCAAATTGATTTACCTTTTGCTGCAGGTAGAGATTACTACTCCTGATGTCTGTGAAACCCACCATACATGCAACGTCAGCTTATCATATATCTTACCTTTGTTTTGAGCTAGACTGGGCTGTATCCATATTAGACACCCAAAACAGAGGAGTGTGATCAGCCGCATTTTTGATCCTTTACCACCTGTATCTTTGTTCTACAAGGAAGAACAGTCGTGGGGTTACATATAGCAAAAAGCTTAATTATTTTGCACCTCCTTAATAATCTCACCTAGCATCTCAATATTCCAAATCCATTCACCCAAGGACAATTCCCCTCTTCCCATGGTTGGGCATTTCTCTCCATTGTCTACTTGCACTATATCAGTAAAACTTTCACCACACTTATGAACTTTTGCACTAGTTCAGTTAGTGATCTGTTCTGGAATCAGCACGGTTTCCCTTGCACTGTGCAGTCATCTTTGCAAATGGCACTCTTGTGGTAATTTATTATCTTTCCTACAGAAATTTGACATTCCCGTTGTATTCTTCAGCTTTGCATACTCTGAAGTGCTTCCTCCTACGTGTCGTATAATATTGTGCTGTACCTCATGTTTGGCACTGAACCACAAACGATTCTGGTGTGTTTCTACATGCTGGCAATAACGAGTGCTGAGTTTGAGGATCCTTATTTAACAAAACGAGACAGAAATAGTAGTAGGTAACATATTGAAGCTGACAGGCAACATATTTTGAGAATAACCTTTATGAAGAATTAAGATGTCATAACAACTGAAAGTCTAACACACACTGGCTTCGTTAAATCAAACCATCGGGAATAGCACTAGTGATTTGGATCAGAGGAGAGACCAAATTACACTGAAAGACAGGAAATGACCGGTGATGTTCTCAGGGATTCAGCATTAGTAACTGCGTTCCTTTGCTGGGGTGTAAAATTCTACAGGCGGGGTCAAAGTATTGATGGTCTGAAAGACAACTCCTGGGTTAAAGACAGGTAGGTCCTACTCAGTGCTGATCTCCCTCCAGTATAGAGGCTGGCCATTACATTCCGCTGCTTGGCCAAAATTAGCTCAGGTGAGGCAAGTGCATCCAAATGCTGAGGCACAGACAAACTGGGGTGAGAGTGGAAAGCCAGTGTTTCTTCAGGCAGTCGCTTGGTTTAGAGAAACCTCTTAAGCCAGCATGCAGCTGGCTCATGTCTGGAAGTGAAACCTCTGCAAAACATTTTGACACTGCAGGCGGACACGTCGCAATCTATTTACAAAAACCTATTTTGGTAACTTTCTGTCTGGCAGACCTGCAAGTAAATGCATTAATACATTCTAAATGTGTATATATATGAAATATGGCATGTGCATTAATCCCCGCGGGGAAATTGTCTTTTACACCTCCCTCAACTTGCTCTTCACAGAGTAAGTTGTCTGCGAAGGGCTGCCCCCTGTAGCGGCGCCCAGGGAGCTGAGATTAAGGGCCTTGCTTAAGGACCCACAGACATGCTGAGGTTGGGTTTGAACCGGCACTCTTGCGATTATAAGCACACAGGCTTAGCCCACTGAGCCACACACTGCCCATGCTGCCCCCCATATATTCATATAATAGGTATATATATAATATAATAATTATATATATATATATATATATATATCATAGGTATATATATATGTATATATATGTATGTATATATATGTGTGTGTATATATATATATATATATGCACATACCTATTTCACGCACTGCATATTTTTGCTACAACATTACATATGTGGAGTCTACCTTTGAACATGAAATATGAAATATTTTATTAACATTTAGAAAACCAATAAACTTTCCTAAACTGCAGGAAACTTGTGGTGTGCTTTTTAATACAGAAGACTGATTGGCTGAAGAGTCCTCACACCTGGGTTTGAACAGCTGACCTAAAGGTTATCCCAAAAACCTGCACACACACTGGCCCTTTGCAGATAAGATTAGCCGCCCCAAGCTATAATTTTTGGTCGCTTTGTACTTAATTAAATAATGTATTTTTTGTTGTTGTTTTGATTTAAAAAAAAGTATTTTACTGACTTAATTTTAAAAGTAATTCACAAGTATGGGATGTCACGAGAATAGTACAATATTCTAAACTATTCCTAAGCTCTGAATTAGGTAAGCAAAATGGATGGATGGATGAATATTGAATTATGTCTCTTCAGCTACAAACTGTAAAACTGCAGTATATGGCAGAATTTGGTAACATTTTCTCATGGAAATAAGCAAAACAAATATAAATGTTTAAAGCTTAAAAATTTGCTATGTAGTAACTCGGTAGCTGGAACATTAAGTTGGAACCAATTGGTTAAAATCAGCATAGAGAACGTTAAAAATCATCAAGAGTCAGCAAAAACACTCACCAGCTTGGGTCCCACTGTTGCCGCAGAGCAGATTAGTCCTCCTACTCATTCATGCTCCTGCCCCATCTGCAATACACTTTACTTTGTCTGGGTTGTAATATGGTCTCTAGAGAATAAACACAGACCAACCCAACAGGCTGTTTTTGGCAACATGACTCCACTGTCACCAATAGAGAGGAGAGTCCATAGCAATGTTCAGATCATCTCTGTCTGCTTGATCTGCAATCATCTGGACAAGAAAGGAGGAAAAAGACCACTGGAGGTTTCCTTTAGTTCCAGAAGGTGACTTAATATTTTGTGTTCAGTTGATCCTTCCATCATTTGAATGGAATGAACGGCTTGCTCTTGTACATGCAATGTGTCGGCATGGAGCCCGTTCTTTGTCAACTCTTATACCTGCACATTTAAAAAGCACAGCCTGTGGGGAAGCAGACCTCAGGAGGGCACCTCAAATTCCATCTTCTCCCAGACAGGTATGGAGATGCTGTGGGGTCATATTTCTCTTCCAAGATGATTTTCGTCTTGGTGGGGTGCATGCTTGGTGCTCATGGGGTACATTCTGTCAAAGCGCACACTCAAGCAACACAAATGTCTCGTATAAATTATCGAATCACCTAATTACTTATATAACTGTTGCATTATGAAGATTAATTAATTGTTCATAGTTGATGACCCATTCAAAATTCAAAGACTAAATTTATCATTAGGCTGATTTAAACAAGAAGCGCCCAAAGTGGAGACCTAAGGATCATGTGTGGGAAACACTGCTGTGCCCAATGAACTATGCAGGGAGATAAAGGTTCATATTTGATTATTACAACTTGCTTGCAAATTTCTGTGATCCCTGCTGCCATGGAAGGTCATGTGCTGAGCAAATCTGTCCTCCAGGTGATCCAGGACCTCTCAGATTTTCCCACAAGTTTGGGTCTCTGTTACTCTCAATTGGGCCCCATTATAAACCAGCGGAGATCAGGACTTCTAACTGTGGCCTGTGTCATCTGTCAGCTGCATCTCCTCCCAGCCCATCTCAACACACTCAGCATGATCCAGGGTCCTCAGTAGGGGTCATTCTGTGCTTATGCTAACTGAAGGATTGTACAAATTTCTGTTTCCTAAAAAGGCCAGGCAGGTCTTCTCTCCCAGCTGTGAAGTTGGCCTTGTGTTAACTCCTCTGGTAGCTCGATTTGTTGTCTTTTATCTCAAGCCTTAAATGCTTCAGTATAAAGACAGCAGCGGGGTTCATGACCCACTCTCTGTGAGGCATTGCAGGGCTTAGCCTAAACTAGGCAGCTTTCTTTTACGATCCTTCGCTTTGGTGATCTCAACAAATCGAGGCGTAACGAAATAGTACCTTCTCTCTGAAGGTCAAGTGGGTGGCTTTTTTTTTGCAATTCCTAATGTCCTCAGAACTGGTGCTGGGGACATCGAGGAACTAAGAGAGGAGAAATGTGATGACCTGCATTGACCTGGGATTTTCTGTTCATATATGATTTAATAAATCTCAGTTCATTGTAAAAGTGGGATACACAGATACTGACAGGATTTGTCAATCATTCTTTGTTTATGGAACAAAGTTACATTGTTTATGGATATTCTTTACAGACCTTAGTGTAGAATCTGATCAAGATCTGATCTAGAAGATCTGAACCAGAAACCCTGGCTGAACGCTAAGGTTCGTTCTCTGCTGAAAGCCAGTAATGTGGCATTCAGGTCCGGTGACACAGATGTGCTGAGAGCAGCCAGGAGGGACCTGATGGTGGCATAAAGAGGGCAAAGGATGCATATGCCCAGAAGGTACAGAGTCACTTTTCCTCCAGTGACCCGCGGAGCATGTAGAGGGGTATCAAGTGTCTCATTGACTACAAACCCAGTGAGGCACAGTGCCCCAGGGATCCTTCCCTGCCTGATGCCCAAAACACCTTCTACGCCTGCTTCAAGGATCCCAAAACCATCCCTTCCATCAACTGGAGAAGTGCCCCTCAGCGTGACCACAGCGGAGGTCTGTAGGACCCTACAGAGGATTAACGAAAGGCTGCAAGCCCAGATAACATCCCTGGGCGGGTACTAAAAAGCTGTGCACATCAGCTCTCTGAGGTGCTGACGGACATCTTCAATGCCTCACTCGCAGACAGCCACCATCATCCCAGTCCTCAAAAACAGTGGAAGTGGCCTGAATGACTATCGGACAATTGCTCTCACCCTGATTGTCATGAAGTTCCTCGAGAGTCCAGTTATGACCCACATTAAGACTTCCATCAACATCACTGCGGACCAACATCAGTACGCCTATCGCAGGAACAGATCCACTGACGACGGCGTCTCTGCAGTGGTTCACACGGCTGTCACCCATCTAGAGAGCAAGGACTCGTATGTCCGCCTTCTGTTTGTGGATCTGCATTTAACACAATATCCCCACAGACACTGCTGAGGAAACTCAAGACACTTGGACTGAGCTCTCCCTTCTGCAACTGGGTCCTGGACTTCTTGAGTAACAGTCCACCGCATGTTAAAATCCACAACCTCTCCTCCTCCACCATTACCCTCAGTACCGGCTGCCCCCAGGGCTGTGAGCTGAGCCCCCTTCTGTTCACCTTACTGACATACGACTGTTCAGCTAAACGTCACAGCTGTCAGATTGTGAAGTTTGCGGATGACACAGTAGTGGTGGGATGCATCAGGAATGATGACGAATCTGCATACAGACAGGAGGTGGAGCACTTGGAGGACTGGTGCAGGAAAAATAATCTCTGCATCAACGTAAAGAAAAGGAAGTTATCATGGATTTCAGGAAGCGCAAACAGCCCCCCCCCCGCCCTGCATGTCGGAGGGGCACCTGTGGAGGTAGTCTCCAGCTTCAAGTACCTGGGTGTACACCTCACCAGGGACCTCACTTGGACTATAAATACATTGTCAGGAAAGCCCATAAACGCCTCTATTTCCTCAGGAAGCTGAGGCGAGCTGGACTCAGGAGCACAGTCCTGAACTCC
>JAODKC010000137.1:24886612-24903132 GCA_026777985.1 Mormyrops attenuatus | reverse complement strand
CCCCCCCCCCCCCCCCCCCCCCCCCCCCCCCCCCCCCCCCCCCCCCCCCCCCCCCCCCCCCCCCCCCCGCGGGGGGCCGGGGGCGGCGGGCGGCCGGGCCCCCCCGCCGCGGGGGGGGTGGAGCCTATCCCTGGGCAGAACATGCAGAGGATGCCAGTCCATTGCCAGGTACAAAGACACCAGTTTACCTAAATGCATGTTGGTCGCCGAGACAAGGAAACCAGCTCAACACAGGGAGGATAGGCAAAGGTTTGAATCCACAAAACTGGAGGTGTGAGGTGACAGAACTACCCACAGTTCAACCAGCTTTATTTAATCAACCAGCTGCAGTATCACATTTTAATATTAGGTTATATATTTAAAGCGGCAAAACACTTTTTGAAACAAAGATTGATTCGACTTTAATTGAAAACAGTGCTGTCATTTCTGTGTAGTGAACTTACTAGAGACCTTACTCAGCGTCACTCTGTTGTTATTAGATTCATTACCTTCCGTTCTGAGGCGCTCTGATTCCTTGAGAAGTACTTCAAGCGTGTCATCGGTGGGACCCAGACCGTCGCTGAAAATGACCATGACCTGAATAGAGACGATGACATTCTCATAAGCTAACCTCAGGTGCTGGCAATGCAGCCACTATTTTCAGTTTTCCAGTTCGTTGTTTTATTTTTGCTCTTACACTTGGTTAAACCTCTGACCTCCATGTGTTATCGAGAATGAAATAAAAGTGATAGGCCTGAGTTTGGATATTGTAGGCGTGGCTTAATGAAAAACCCTGGGCATCTTTCGAAAGAGTAGGGTGGTACCCCAGTGTCCTGGCTAAAATCAGATCTGACCTCCTAACCATGCTCTATATCTAATTGGTGAATTATCTCCTGCCCCTTCACCACCTTAGCTACTATGTGGTGAGCGTACTGGCATAGAATGGCTGCTGTCGCATCATCCAGGTGGGTGCTACACAGTGGTGGGGGTTGATGTGGTTCCCCATTGGTTCTGTAAAGTGCTTCGGGTGTGTTGAAAAGCGCTATATAAATGTAACATTCATTCATTCATTCATTCATTCATTCAAGAAGCGTTCCCTTTTGGTGCAATGTTTGTTATTCTGTGTTTGGTTCTTCACCCTCTGACCTGTTGCATTAAGCTCCCTACTGCCACTCACTCACCTTCACACCCGCTTTGGATCCGCTGAGTTTCTGCTGGAGTGACTGGAGCATCTGCCTGTTGAAGGATGTGGTGCCGCTGTACTGAAACTCCAGCAGCTTCCGTAGCACCTCTGTATTATATGATTCAAAGCTGTAGTCAACAATGATCACTCCATCTCTGCCGACCAGGCGGAAGCCGACATTGGGCGTCAGCTTGTCATCTCCTGTCAAGCAGCAGAGACTCTGGGGCCTGGTCATGGCACTGACGATATCAGCGAGGTGAGTCTGAATGCCCGCATAACCACTGAAGAACTTCGATCCTGCGAATCTCGTAGAGATATCAAATCCGAAGGCTATGTCCATTGTGCAGCCTTAAGAGAAAAGAAAAAGGAATCACACTTTTTTTTCAAATATTCCTTCTTATTTTTAAATGATCCAGAGGCTATTGTTGTGAACCATAGAATGTAAAGTGGGATGGAATGTCAGTTCATAGAAAGATGCCCCCCAAAATCACAGTGTTTTTCTCTCTCAATCATACACATTTTACCTGCAGCATCGCATGTATTTACCTATAGTACAACTCCTTGTACCTTGTGGGAGGTTTTGACTTAATAAATGCAGACTGAGGAAACCCTTCACTGCCTTCAGGTTAAATGAATTGTAGATGTATCAGTGGAAGTTATTTAAGATAATATAAGTTACTTAACTAGGTTTTGATAAGATGTAGAAAAAATATATAAAACTAATAGTGCTGAGTATGGACATTTACGGAAAACCTACAAAACCCTGATGAGTTTCAAGACCATGAGCTCTAATCTTAGAATAGTTGCATGCATATTTACACAGCACGGAAACGTATAATAAACACCTGTTTGAAGGTAAGTTTGTTATAACTGGCTACAGGGCTAAAGCCAAAAAAAAAAAACATTTACTACACTTACTCGCAGGAGTTTCTGAAGGTTTTGTACACAGATCATCAAATACCCGTGAGTTGACATCCTGCAGTGCCGAGAAATCATCGACAAAGAAAATCCTTTTATTGGAAGAGATCTGTAACAGCTTCATGCGGCCTTCCCCAGTGTCGTCTCCTATGCCAATCACGATGATCTGAATTCCTTTTGCCTTCAGTTTTTCGGCGGCAGTCCGATACTCATCATGTGAATCCCCATCTGTGATCACCAACAAGTTTTGGGGCACCCCCTGGCCAATCCTGCTGCCGGCGCTGGCTGTGAAGAAGTTCGCAATGAATTCCAGAGCTTTCCCAAGCTTCGTGCCTTCCTTCAGCTGCTCCACAGCTTCGACAGCTTGTATGACAGCATCCTCAGTATTATGTTTATTAAGGAAGAACTCATCCTTAGCAGTGGAACTGAACTGCGCCAGGCCTACCCTCCAGCGATCCTGGCTAATAACCAGCTTGGACATAAGGGAAGCCGTGAAGTTCTTGGTGATCATGAAGTTCTTGGGGGAAATGCTCTCTGACCCATCGATCAGCACGACAAGGTCCGCTTTAGTCAGTGGACATTCTGAATGAGGAGCAAGAAACGTTTCAGAAACACGCCATACATATGTTCAAACACTTTCGTCTTTGCTTTTTAATAACAATTGCAATGAGCAATTTTTAAAGAAACTTATAACTACTTATAAAAAAAGAGTATTAAACAATAAACACAATCATGGTAAATACTGTAAGGATCCTACAATATTGGTTTATCTTTGGCCTCATCATGAGTTTAGCATTTAGCATTTCCCAACCATAACTGTCTACCGGTATAGTAAAACTAATGCCTCTGGTTAACACAAAAAATAGGCCTACCTGATTTGGATTGATTGCAGATAGCTTCGGAGAGAGTCTTCTTTATTCCATGTAGAGAGTCATAGTTATCTACATAATAGACCTTATTTTTATTGCCGGTCATAGTCTCCAGTTCAGATGCGACAGCACCTGCTACGCCGATTGCATAGACATTAATGCCAGCATCCAGCACATCTCTGGATGCCCTTGGTAGTGCAACAGCATCTGTGGCCTGGCCATCTGTTATCACCATCAGGATCTGGGGGACACCATCATATCTGCGGCCACCGTGCTCCTTACCAAAATATATCTTGGAGAACTGGAGGGCTTTGGAGGTGTAGGTACTGCCCCCAGGATGCTTCAGGGCAGTAAGGGCACTTCTCACCGCAGTCTTGCTGGTGTGCTCCATCAGGGTGAAAAGCAACTGGGGATTGTTAGCATACATGATGGCCCCAATGCGCACACGATTCAGTCCCACGTCGGTGTCGTTAATTAAGGACACCAAAAATGTCAACATGCTCTGGAACTGGGCAACACTGATGCTGCCAGAGCCGTCCATCAGGAACATTATGTCTGCCACCTCTGTTTTGCACTCTGTTTGAAAGGAACATCCATAAGACCATGTGAAACACAATGATTAAGGATACTATTGGTGATAACTAGGCACATTGCTTGAACAGATTCACCAGTGTAATAAATTGTAATTGCTGGATGTAAGGAAGAACGTCTCTTCCAAATCACTGTAAGAACTGGTATATATCTAGCATATAGGATATATCTATAATATATCTATTATAGAGGATGTAGATATACACACTGTGTACACTTATTTTTATAATAAAAATGCTCACCGGTTTTCTTTTCACAGATTCCAACAAGGATTTTATTTTCTAAAAGCTTTAGGGCATCAAAATCTTTTTCAAAGAAGACTCTGTCCCTTGAACCGGTAATTTCCATCATTTGGGCGAGGTGAGCCCCAGCCACGCCAATGCAATATATATCAATGCCCTTATCTCTCAGTGCCTCGGCAGGGATCTTTACGTCATCCTGGGCCTCCCCATCGGTGATGACGATCAAAATCTGCTTAACGCCTTTCCTGGATTTTTCAAAGTACTGAGACAAGTCGCTGAGCGCAGCACCAGTTAGGGTGCCATAGCCTAATTGCGTCATTTGATTAATGGCTGTACTCATGCTTGTTTTGTCATAGAATGTATTCAGATCAAATATCAATTCTGGTTGATCACTGTACTGCACAACTCCTAAATGAACTTTATCCTGACCAATGTCTGTCTTGGTCACAATGGAGAGCATAAATTCCTTCATTTTATTATAGTCCTCATGGTCAATGCTGCCAGAACTGTCAATCAGGAACATGATGTCTGTAACAACTTCCTTGCATGCTGTAAGGAAAAAAAAAACACAATCATGTTTGATCATCAGCATGAATGTTAAGCAATGGTACACGTTCACATATTTGATATCCAGAAAACATTCTACTTTTTTTGCAGAACTTTCTATAATAAAAACATAAACTACCTTCCTGGGAACAGATATCTCGGACCACATGATCCTTGATGGGTTTCAAAGCATTGAAATTATCGATGAAAAACATCTTGTCCTTAGAGGTGGCAATTTCATTCAGCTCTTTTTCATCAGCATCTTTGATACCAATGGCATAAATGGTGATCCCCAGGGCTTTTAGTCTTTGGGCCGGATTAATGACAGAATCCGTTGACTTTCCATCCGTGACAGTGATCAGGATCTGAGGAACCTTTTCTCCCCGAGTCTCAACCGCCTTCTGGAATAGCGCCGGCATGGAGGACAATGCTTTTCCTGTCTCCGTACCCCCACCAACCTGATGCACCTGCTGCACTGCCTTCTGCAGTTCCTGCTTGTCGGTGTATCGTGTCAGCTCGAACTCAGTCGTGGGATCATCTGCGTACTTCACCAGGCCTATCCTCACCTGATCTGGTCCGATCTTGAACATCTTGATGAATTCCGAGACAAAGTCTTTGATTTCCTTAAAGTCAAGGGGTTGGATGCTCCCAGATTGGTCAATGAGGAAGTAAATATCAGCCTCCTCTGTCTGAGTACATGCTAACAAATTGAAGTACCAATAAGGAGAGAAAGAAAGATAGTTATTATGCAGCATTATTAGTTGACAGAAATCACTGCTAACAAATTGAACTGAAAAACTACTTAGGAGGAAGAAAATGCTCAGCTGTACCGAATATATAATTTCAACATTTTATTACAAGTCTTCATCATATATTAGTATTATGCATCAGTTTCAAGAAATCTGACATCACAGTCTTCGACTGTGTCAGGGCTGCATCATTCTAAGACTGCATTCAAAGACCAAGCGCGCGACAAGGCCATCCCATTTCGAAGACTTCTTCAAATGCAGTCAAGGAATGCATCCTTCTTTTGAAGAGTTGGATTCCACCTGTTGGATCTTTTACAGCCCAGCATATCCCAATATTTATTGTGCAGACCTGCGAAGGACAAACTACAAAGGCTACGTAGACCGCGATGTTCGTCAGATGTAGCCCCTGAATGCGGACAGAGCCTTTATCAATATATGGCCCTTATTTGGAGTGCAGCCCCACCTCCAACCATTTTTTCTTAACGTCCAAAAATTTTGCAGAGTTCAAAGTGAACGATTTAATAAGAGGTGGATTTTGTCCTAAGTATGTTATCTCATCATTACTTTTTATTAGTGGCTCTGACCAGACATTAATTTCTTGAGTGGACGAGATATGCATGACACCTTGATTTCTGACCTGTGTTTTTGTATTTTGATTTATTTTACTTACTGTACTACTGCCAAAACTTCATCTGACTCAAGCAATTTTTATGCATTTTTAAGCTTCATTAACATGTTAATGTTAAATTCAAATACTATGCAATATATACAATATCCATAACAAATAAAAAATTAAAAAACCTTTTGAATACATTTTGTACCTGACAGGGTTCCCCCACCTCTCTGATTCTGAGTGTAACCCTATGAGAGATGGCCAAAATGCAGCTGCATGAACCATTTGCTGTATTTTTTGACCCCACTAGATGGTGCTCTTGGTTTGCTTTGGGGCATGCTTTGAGCTCTTTTTTGAACAGAGAGCACCATCTAGTGGGGTCAAAAATGCAATAAATGGTTCATGAAGCATAGTTTTCGCCATTATTACTTTGTATTAAACAAACTGTGTGTTTGATGGAGCATACTTTTTAACATCCATTGTCAAAAGCTTCACTCTAACATTTCACTGCCCAAAGTTGATATAGCAACTATTAAAAGAGTATGTTTTACAATGTTGTTATACAATGTTATACTTAATATGTTTGCTAGTTTATAGTGCCTTTACTGTATGTTAACATGGTTTGAAGCCTTGGTACTGCAATTCATTTTTTAACTACCTTTCTTTTTAGTTTTTTCCCCTGACATAAAGAATTGGTACTGTACTTCTTCAGGACATGGGAAATTGGGCAGCCCTCTGTGACTGAGCCAACCCAAAAGTGCTGCTAATTCATGGTATTGTAGCCTTTACACATACCCGGAGCTTACTGTGAAGTCTTGCAACTTCGGCACCCTTTTGAAAGTTTTGTCTCCCTGTCTGATTAAATGCTTCTCCTTTTATCCTAATTCTTTGGTTTTTGGATTTGGTTTCTTGGCTCCTGAACTCTCACGACTTCCTAATTTTTCCTCTACTTCACGCATTGCAGCACCTTTGTCTCAAATTTCTCCACAGTCGCTTGAATCACACCATCCCACTTATCACCCAGTGCTTCAGGTTAGCTCTGCACTTGGATCTAGCCTAGCATGCTCTGTCAGTACTCAGCATTTCATCTTGGAGTGCTATTCCACATATGAATAACGATAGTAATTTTTTTTTTTATTCCATGAGCCACACTAACAAGGAACCCTTCTCTTTTACTTTTCACTATTCACATTTTTATTTGATAATTTATCAATACCAACTATGTCTCCTGAAATTACTTGCAGGTTAATGGTGGTGAATCTTAAGGTGTACTCACACTAGGCGATCTGTGCTGTACCTAAGCATGTTTGACTAGTCCAGTTTGTTTGACTAGTGTGATCGTTCCATGCTGCTTGATGAAGTGGGCCTGGACATGGTTCAGTTAGACTTGGTATGGTACACAACTAGTTTGATTGCTAACCATACCCAAGGACAGAATACAGACATGACATCAATGATGCTACTGCCACATGCATGCACACATGTACTGTACACTATCAATGTTTCTCAATATGTGTACTTGACCGTACTTGTGTTCTCGTGTACCCATTTTACGTCATCTTCCATTGCCGAAGACCCGTTCCTATACTAAGAACAGAAATTCAGACGATGGTAAAAATCCATGGATGTCATTCTTGCCCTGCCCCAAATATCAATAATAGATTGGTTGTACTGTTGCCAAAGAAACGAACCGCGTTATTGATTCATTGTGGCCCAAGTTCATTCTCAGGAGTCAAGTTAGCAAGACCGGTCTTGCCAAGAAGACAAGTAAGATGTTTGCGTTCCTAGTATTGAGAAACACCCAATATGTAAACTGGATAAATCTGTAAACAGGTCTGTATGTCACTGTACCCAAAATGTTTCCAAATAAGCCACAAAATAAGGACATTAATCATGAACTCCACTGTGGTGTGCAACTGGGTTTTTCTTCATTTTCTTCAACACTTAAAAGTTGCATAGTGATGAAAAAAACATGCTTGGGCCTGGAACTTTAATCGCAAAGTGAGCGCGAACCAGCAGAGGAGTGGGGAGGGGGGACAATCGTGCTTGGGCACAGCACAATGCATCTGGCTAAGTGTGGGTGCGCCTTTACAGTTCCCATTTTGTGGCTCATCCTATCAATGTGCATGATAAAATCAAGACTTATGCATTATCATTGGAGAATGCTTTTTAGTAGATGATCTGATCTCCATTTAAGAGCTTACAGTCTTAAAAAAGCACAGAGCTTAGCATTTCAGAATGTGCTTCTGGGAAGTTACCTTTTTTAAGCTGAAACCTTCGTCTTGGGGAGGAATAAAGTGTGTCAATGATGGTGTAACACAGGAACTTCTTCAAGGTACTCTGTAATGTGCTGAGCTGTGTTATGCTGTCCACTGTAAAAACAAACTTGCTGGCAGGAGAGGAAGCGATGAGCTCCAGTTGGGTGTTGTCGGTGTCCTGCATGCCCACAGCGTATACGGTCACCCCTGAGAGTCGCAGGTTAGAGGCTGCTATGCCCACTGCATCCTGGCTCGTTCCACGCATAACGACGATGGCTAGCTGCTGCACGCCCTCTTTCTTGCGGCTGCCGGCTTTTGTGGTGAACATGTTGCTTTTAGCGTATTCCAGAGCACGCCCCACGTTTGAACCCGTGCTGCCGTGGTAGGGCATAACCTTGATGTACTGCAAGATGTCCTCCTTCTCATTAAAGGTGGACAGGGAGGCCAGATCCTTGGAAGTGTTGCCGTACCCAAGGATGCCCACCCTTACTCCGCTGGAGCTTACATTAAGACCACCTACTATCTGATGGATGAAGCTGCGCACATCATTGAACTCCTTTTTGTCTCTCCCAAACTCCACAATGAACACAATGTCAGCCAGCCTAGCAGAGCTGCACTCTGTTAAAAAAAACAACAGCAGAACACAAAGTCAACTCACATTAGCTGGAAATCACAAATTTTGCATGAGAATGAAACTATTATTTTACCTGAAGCAGTCTGTAATTTCACAAGTGTCTCCTTGATCTCTATGGTCCTCTTTAATTCCAATGACAGATTTGGTCGCGTCACCAAATGCATATTTGAATCTGTGGAAATGGCCTTCAGGATTTGTTCATTAGAATTGTCAAACCCAATAGAAATGATAGTCACTCCCTTATCCTTGAGAGTTTTTACTTCACTATCAAATTTGTCTTGAAACTTCCCTGTGCTGAAGACCACGAGACCCATCCCCCCCCTCTCTCCACCCACCCCCGGCATGAAAAAATTATCACTGACATATGTCAGGGCATTGCTTAAGTTGCTGGTTGTAGAACGTAGTGGCCGCAGCTGGGTCCTCAAAAACTTGGCAAATTCTTCGAGGGAGGTGCTCAGGGGGAAATCCGGTCTCACATCATCACTGAACTGCACCAAGGCAACGCGGTGGTCCGCACTGCCCGTGAGTGAGTTCACCAGGCGGAGCAAGACCGTTCGCACTTGCTGATATTGTTGGGCCGATATTGTGCCGTCCATCAGGAAGACAATATCTGTACTCCTTGGGGCAAGGGCTGTTCAGTATTTTAGAGAGGAACAAAATGGGTTTCAATATAGATAATAGCAGAGGTGGATAGTTCAGGTCCAGACTGGAAAAATCCAGACCAAGATTTTGTTTCAACCAACCAGTTGAGTATAAATAGTCACAGTCACAGAGTACTGAACTGCTTGGTTGAAACAAAATTTTGTTCTGGATTTTTACCTTCTGGACCTGAATTATCCACCTCTGGATAACAGACGAGTATTCAACACATTTTATTAATTAAACATAAATGTTTATAAATTAAACAAAAACATGTACTTGGTGACAGATCATGATGGAACGCTTGCTTCACTAAGTATTAGTGGATGAAAATAGTTTTGAGGTTTAACATCACTTGGTATTATGCTAGAAACCCAGCAGAGGACAAGCTCCACCTAGAAAAACTGCTTCAGTAGAATGCAGGTAACCTCGTTATTAGCATAACAAACATGACTAGAAAGAAGGCAGCTGCAAATGATAGCCGTTCACCTTCCATGAGGTACTCCACGGAGCGGCACACCACTTGCAGGAGTTTGTCTTTCATCATTTTCAGGCTGCTATAGCTTTGGGCATTTAGTAAGAAGTGTTCATGGGGGCTGTTGGAGATTTTCTGTAGCTCTTTGGTGTCTGTCATGCCCACAGTTACGACGTAGATGAACGCTCCTTGCCTCCTGAGATCGCGAGCGATGTCATCCGCCTCGTCTTCAGAGCTCCTGTCTGTGATGACAATGACGATCTGTGGCACCACCATAGGGCCTCGGTTTCCTCCTGCCTTAGCCATATAGCGACTTTTGATGAGTTGCAGTGCCTTCCCAATGTTGGCACTCCCTCCTCTTTGCCTTAGGCGGTCCAGGTTCTCTAAGAGTGAAGTCTGATCTCTGTTATCTTTCAGCAAGAACTCCTGCTGGGAGTCATCACCAATCTGCACAAGTCCCACTTGCACCCTGTTTGGACCGATTTCAAGGCTTTCCACAAAGCCTCTAAGAAAATTCTTCATGTCCTGGAAAGCATTGGGACTGGAGTTTGGTGAGGCACCCACCAGGAACATAATGTCGGCCTCATTGGCTGTTGCACATTCTGGAAGAAAGAAGGTTTTTTTGGGTTCAGAACAAATTCATTATTACTGTATTTTTTTCAAATACAGTAATAACACTATTAATAAATGATGAGCAGTAACCTCAGGAACTGAGGGTTTGGCATATCTTAGTCCTGGAAAACTAGCTTTAATGTTTTTGTTGCAGTTAATCCCTTAACTACATAAATACGTTATTACACACAAAATGACTTGAACAGTCTATTTTTAAAGGCCTAGAATGATATTGACTAAAGGATTTCAAAGAGCCATGATTCCTACTATGGTAGAAAAAAAAACACTTTCAATTTCCGTGGTTATTGTATATTTTGTGATACGCACAGATATCCATGAGAAGATCCAGACATCAAAGTTAGACTGATGCCACCTGACTAAATACATGGTCATAGGCTTGAGTATGTACAGCCGTGATGACAATGAATGGCCCCCAAGTCAGCGTCCTTTACCTTGCGGCACCTGGACAACATGGCGAGCGGCCTCCCCAACAGTGGTGCAGAGCACCCGGGCGATATCATGCGAGATGCCCTGCAGCGCGGCGAAATCATACACATTGTAGACATGCTTTCTCGCGGGCATGCTGGCAATGTCATGCAGCTCCTCTAGCTCGGCGTCCTTAATCCCAACAGCGTACAATGTGATGCCCCTTCTCTTGACCATGTCAGCTGCCTGCTTGACGTCATCCTGGGACTTCCCGTCAGTAATGACCATCGCAAACTGGGGAACCCCCAAGTGAGCCCGACTGCCGGCATCTGCCGTAAAAAGTGTGGTCAGCATGAACTCCAGGCCCAGCCTTGTGAAAGTGCCACCTGCTCTGTAACGCATGCTTCTGATGTGATTCAAGACCTGCTCCTTTTCTTGGTAGGTATTAAGGAGGAATTCTAGGTGTGGGCTTGTGCTGTATTGGACAAGCCCAACCCGGACTTGACCTGAGCTCACATCAAAGCTGCCCACCAAAGTGAGAAGAAACTGCTGGACCTTCTTGAAGTTGCCCAGCCCAATACTTGATGACCCATCGACCAGGAACACAACATCAGCCACCGCTTCTTGCGTGCATACTGCAAGGGGACACCCACCACAGGTTAGGACACTTTCTTCCACTGTCACTATCATAAGTTGAGCGCCACCTACCTGTTTGCTGAGCACTGCTGAACACCAGACAGGACGCGATGATCACAACAGACAGGACTCTCCGCATTGCTGCCAAGCTGCCAGAGTCACTTTTCCTGAAGTACAAACATGGTCCACATCAGATGCAAAATCTCAGGAGAAACCCTGCCTTGCACAGAGGTTCATCATTTTGGAGTCACCAGGTCATAAGCAGCATTTATTGAGAATGATATCTTTCCATTTTCCATATCCTCTTCTTCTATGCAGGGTCGCGGGGGGCCGTCCTGGGAGCTAAGCGTGCAAGGCAGGGAATAACCCAGGATGGGGAACCACCCCATTGCAGCGCAGACACACCACTTACACACATATTCAGTTAGCATGTTTTGGACTATGGGGGGTGGGGGGGGCAAGCAGAGCCAGGGCAGAAAATCGAACCCTGGTCTCCAGAAGTGTGAAGCCACAGTGCTAACCAAAACACCAATGGACCCTTCTACATAAATGCTTATCTTATATATAAAACTGCTGAAAAAGGTATACAGTGATGCCAGATGTCTTATTAGGGCTAAATGGCTTTTACCTCTGTGCCATCCAGTGGAGCTTCTGCTGAGAACATTGAGACTCTCAGAACTTTGCACTCAGCAACATCTCAGAGGAAACACAGCTTTCAAACAGACACACCACCAAACCTGAGCATGTTTTTTCAAGCTCCCGTTCTGTACCCTCGTACACTCTTACTGGAGGTGAGCGAAGAAGTTGTGGAGCCAGTCAAGTGCTTCTCAAACCAACTGATTGATCGGTGTCTGGAAGGACTATGCAGGGAAATGGGGATTCGCCACAAACCCACGGGACTGAAGGGACAGGAGAACAGCAGCCTCACAGCATAGGCGGATGCAAAAGTCAGGCATTCTTCTCCAGATGGGGCAAACCCCACCCTTTAAAGCGACTTCCCAAAAACCACACAGGCAAGTTTTAGCTGCGGCGAGGAGAAAAACATTAAAACCCAAACCACGTCACCACTAAGGGTCCCCAGCACCACTTTTCATGTTCTTTTCCGTGTGGTTTAAAGGCATTTTATGGATGTTTTTATTAATTTTTTAATTTTCTTAATTTTTACTTGTTTACATACCATATCCTAGTTTTTAGAGTGACAGCAAATTAAACATCATTATTTTACTTTGCGAAACTATACAATCATGGCAGCTAACTGCCTATAGCACATCATACAGTCCAGGTAGCTAATGTCTATAAGAAGTCATTCACCGCAATATGTGCTGTGCGCAGTAATATCTAAGGGGGGTGCTAAGAAAGCTGCTTTTTTCCTAATATGGAAAATTAGATCCAATTTACACAATAAAAAACTAAATAAGGAAAGTCACTAGACAGCGAAGACAGATTTACTCATATCCTTCTGAGATCCTTGGTTTTTTTAAATATTAATTAAAATTTAGATTTTACAGGAAGAGAAAATTGGCAAGGTTACACCCCCACAAATGTGATGTCATCTTAAAGCCCTATCTGTCCTCTTCAAGGAAGAATAGGACACAAACGTAGCACGGAATGAAAAAATGGATTACTGGATCTCAGGAAGATAGCAAAGATAGCAAAGTTAAACACAGTCGAACACCTGTTGAGTACAGTTTATTTGTTTAAATCCAGATCTTTGCACACCCCGACATACACATGACTTATGCTTTGCATATGCTCCACAGGCTTTTTTCCGGTGCAAGTTAAACCATTAGCATATTCGCACGTGGGCGGGTTCTAGATCTCCTTAGACTTTGAAGCGAGCATCACCCCATGATTTATAACTGTCAGAAGTTATACACTGACATAAATATTTAATTCTGCTTCATTCTTCCCTCCAAAAAACAGAACTGTACATTTAAATTACTGTGTTCCCCCCAATATCAAACTCTCTCTTACACCATTGTATTGTTCTGAAAGGAAAGATAAGAAATGTACTGAAGTCTTGCAGTACCCAAAATAACCACATTAGGGCAGTCTCCAAGCTTCTAGGTAAGGCCAAAATACACACATCCAAAATTATAAGAAAAATGTTGTTTATTTAGGCTAGAAAAAATGGCAAATTCATACGATCCAGTCTGTAGATCATAAATCTCTGATCACACTGCTCTATCTGCATTCATATCAGATCATTCAAGCTTAGTCATTACTGTTGAGCATGCACTGGCCTACCCGAAGAGTCAAACCCAAGGTACGGGTTAAACATTTCAACATTTCCCAAGAGAAAATCAGTCAGAAATATAATTGACTGAGGGAGAATAATTCATGTGCTTGTTTCCTTGTATAATTACACAGTCTGTACACAACTTGGCACTAACAAATTCCACAACAGCCACCCCTGATCATCACATCTGTAACCACACCCTAGATGGTCATTCCCTAAACCTCAATATTATCTGCACAGATCCTGGTCAAGCATATAATAATCTCTTATGGCCAGTCTGTTAAAGCTGGGCTTCCAGTGTGAGCCATCCAGATACATCCAGAATGCAGCAATACAACGTGTTTCCACATGTACCAACATTCCCATGTCTCACTGCCTTACGGTCCCATCACTGGCTACCAACAGGGAGTCGATACCAATCCCTGGTATATTGGCGGTCTCACTGCCTGAATCACAGCCACCCCTCCCCCCCACAGGCCATCAGCAAACTATCAACCTCGTTTTCAGTTGCATCTAAGTGTAAAGAATCAAAGATATCAAATAGGTCTCTTTTCAAGCATGGCCCCTCATTGATGGAATAACCTCTTTTGAATTTCTTCTGATCCTAGACTAGTTGTCTGGTTCGGATTAAAGCATATGTATTTCAGTCACACATTTTGAGATATTTAACTTGGTCTCAAAACTTAAGCTATCAAATTGCAAACAGACAGACACAAAAACTAATAATAATAATAATAATAATAATAAAATGACTGCTGAAGAATAATAAAAGGACAGGGAATCCAAGGCAGCTGCACCCTATACCTTTAATAGTTTCAGCAAACCCTCAAAGCCACAAACACAGACATTAAACCACCTGGCTAAGGAGGATACAGTAATAACACTGACCTCACCAGAACTACAATAAAACATACTCAGCCTCAAATCTGGCCCTCGATTCCAAATCCAGGCCTTGTTTTCGGTTATACCAGGTAGATAGTTTTATAATTACTGAATCTGACAGGCCAGAGGCTTACCTGGCTCACAGGTAAAGGAAGGTTGGAAAATCAGCAGTACTTGGCCCTTGAGGACCGTGATTTGAATAACCCTGAACCAAACATAAACATTTAGAAAATTGCCAGTAATTATAAAGTTTAAGTGACCTGACCACGGTTCATTTAATCATTTGGATCTAGTGGTTGAGGTCTTCATTAGCATTTTTGTATTAACATAATATTTAGTCTTTAAAAACAGAAATACTCACTATGTGACAAAAAGACAAACCTATCAAACTCATTTTATTTTCTTCTTTAAGCTTCAGAGAGGGCACAGTGGCACAGTGGTGCAGTGGTTCCCCCCCACGGTCTAAAAACATGCTGAGGTTGATTGGAGTTACCAAATTGCCCCTAAGTGTGCCCTGTGAAGGGCTGGTGCTTCATTCTGGGTTATTCCCTGTCTTGTACCAGTAGCCTCTGGGACAGGCTCCAGACTCAAGACCCTGAACAGGATGAGTGGGTACAGAAAATGGATGGATGGAAGTTTCAGAGTACCAGCAAAAAACATCCTGAACTAAACTGTTTCTCCCACAACACCAGTTCTTCTGGCCAACAATCCCTAGTGCTTTGGACTGCTGAGTGAAGGGGCAACTCCAGGAAGAAGTGTCCATTGAAACAAAAGCCAGGTGAAGAGGACTGGAGAAAGCAGAACACAGGAACCAGGAAAATAAGGACAAACACGGCCAATGCTGAACAAGGGACTCCAGAAAACTGGCATCTTGACTCAGGTTAACCAACACTGTAAACCTGTAGCCTGTATCATGAAGTTGGACTTTTGGGTTAACTTGCTGGATTTAAGGTAGTCTGTGCAAAATGTAAGTGAACAAAGATAAAGTCCATTTAAACTGGGGTACCTTAAATCTGTCAAGTTATCTAGCTGACCAACAAATCTTGCTGTGTGATACAGAACGCTAGACATAGGCAAATAAGAACTACAGACCTGGAGACAAAGCTGCACGGGATAAAAGCAACCCCGGAAACAGGACTTCAGCAAAGAGAACCTAGAGCTCAGCCTTAAGCTCAAAGTCTGAGTTGGAAGCTAAGCTTGCTGCTCAGTCTAAATAGCGCCTAAAGTCCCTACCTCAGGTTCCATAATCGATAGGTTCCAGGTTCAGGTTCCAGTCGATAATGAACAATTTGTCAGTGCTGGTGTACTGTAATACAAGGCCTTCATTTTTGCAGCAGTCTCATTTCAATAGATTTGTGCCTTGTATTTGTGTCTAACAGAAGTCATCTTAGAAGAAGCGGTGAGCAACATCTATTATCTGGAGGCTCTAACACACACAGGAATGCAGACATGTTTATTCATAGCTTTAGAATAACTCCACAGTCTTTGAGATCTCACCCTTTCTATTCCTACCATATCTTCTGGGAATTGAGGCTTGATGTTAAAGGCATCTTGCCTTAAGGAGAGACTTGATGGGATGAGAGTCCTCTTTGAGGAACTTTGACTGTACTGACTTCTAGGGTGATGAAATAAATAAACTGATTAACTAAAGCTAAAAAAATAGCACTTCATCATAAATGTCATGTTTTTCTGCCAAAGCTGTTAAAATCAGCCCGGCTCACTGGCTCACACATTGTACTATAACTCCCCTGCAAAAACAGAACTCAAAGAGCAAACTCCCTCCAGCCTTATCTGCAAGGCCTGGCAGGCAAATCACGGAATGTTTAATACAGCATTGTTAATAAAATATATACATGTGTGGTCGAATTTCATGATATTCTCTAGTGAACTGCAGAAATAACATCTGGATAGCAAAGGAGACTATACTAAATCTGTGGTCAGTATGCCAGCACTGTCACACCCAGCCCCGATTGCCCTGCTGTGGACCACGCCTCCTCCCTAACCTCGTGTGGAATGCTCCCGAGTACCT
>JAODKC010000137.1:24876412-24886512 GCA_026777985.1 Mormyrops attenuatus | reverse complement strand
CCCGAATAAACCCCGTTTCCCCGTAACCTGGGCTCACTCGCCTCCTTCCCCGCTCGCCGCTACCCGGACGCTGACAAGCACCATGAGTTTACAGTAATAATAATAATAATAATTATTATCATTATTATTATTATTTGTAGTAGTAGTAGTAATAGTAGTAGTAGTGATAGTAGTAATAGTACTGATAGTATTTGATTAAGGGCTTATTTTGGGGGTCGGAATCCCTTTTTGTGCTAAAAAGCAGCTTTAGGATTTAACCTGTCAAGTATCATACACTTCCACCTGTAGAAAAGGTCCAGACCCTTACATTTGATCTTTTTTGAACATGCAAAAAATATCTTTTATTTGAAGCAAGCAGGAAAATAATTACTCAGGAGATGGCCTGACTTTGCAGGCTCTGAGCTAAGCAGCTAGGCCAATGGTCAAGGCCATTTGGAAAGATTTTCTCTTACTTGCACACTGGACTGTTTACAGTGAATCTTACTTTGTGGATAGGAGGGTCAGATCCTTTGACTGCTTTCAGAGTTAACCTTAAATGGTCACTTGGCAGGATGGGGTTAATTCATCATCTCCTTCTACACAACAGCAGAGGCAGGAGCAGTCCGCATAAATGAGGTCCAACACAACAAGTAATGACAAAGAAATTTCACAGATTAGGCTATGAAATTCCCTGGTGAAATATATAATCTTTTTATTTGTTTACTGGTCCCTCTGCAGCCTTTGATATTATGCTGAAACCAGTTAACCAATGGGTCTGTACAAGGTCATGGCTACAGATTCTGGCCCCCCCGACAAAATGTCACCTTGGACCCCCTCTTGGTTTGGCACTTTCCATCTGAAGAAATAAGGGGGTCCCTCTGACACCCTTCGGTCTGTAATATTGCAACTAAACACGGTGTCTGAGTTTAGAGTTTAGTCTTTTCTGGGGTCTATTCACAGGACGGTTTACCTAGAAGGGCTCTTTTGGAAATATCTGGATACAACTTGCTTGCTTTCTGCTTACTGTGGAAAACAGAAAACAGCATGTTAAGAATGAATTCTAAACTGGTGAAATCTAAGCTCATATGACACATGATGAAGGCTCATGGTTTCCTCCTTAATAGCTTCCATGACACCCTTGTAATCATCGGGGGAACAGACTGAGCAGGAAATCTTTTTTTAATTATGACATCAGCACCAACAGTGCATTGAAGTCCTGTCTGGCTAGGAAGGTAAAATGGGTGACTTTCGTGTGCTAAAACAACATTTTCCTAACAGTTCTTAAAGACACAAAGCCAATTGCTGATTAGTTTACTGTTGTGGTTCGCTGTTTTAACAACATCCCAGTCTCTCATCTTGACAAATTCAATCCCTCTTTGCTCAAGATAGATAATCATGCTGGCTAGTTTAGCTATCACCATGTAAAGTTTATCCAACAAGCTCTTGTTGGGTGAGATGACTTGCGAAATGACAGATACACGCAAAATGATAAAGTAAATACTGTTTCAAGCAGTTCAAGCTTGTATGGCAAACCTGAAAAAAACATTATACAGTAATCTGTTCATAATATGAATTATCCAACAACTTAAAAATTATATATTAGGCCTATGTGATGTGACTGGCATCCCATCCATTTATCTCTTGCCGGTGCTATCAGCCTAGGCTCCGTGTTCTCCTAGATGCAATGGTTGGTAGATGGATGGATATTGTATAATCACCATAACTGATCCCAAACGAATTAATTTGAACGAATTTGCATAACACATTATTCATATGTAGTACACCATGACAGAGCCAGTCTGTATAAAATGAAAATTGTTGCCAGCTCAATTAACATACTTCAGCGCCCGGCAGAACAATGAATCGCAGCGGCGATTTCACCTGAAGTTGTTCTTTAACGTAGTTCTTACCAGCTTCCCACTACAAGCTGCAATATCAAACCAACAAAACCGCCAACATAATAAACTGAAAGGATCACAAACAGTAGGATAATTACACAATGGTTAAGACATGCGAGAATCAGGTAAGTACCGTACGTGTACAGATACAGGTACGGGTACACTGCACAAGTATTTACTCTAACAACAACGATTACACATAAGGGCTATTTACCAGCGCTCGCGAGCATGCCGGGATATTCAAATGCCGCCGGGCCTACAATATGTTTTGGAATTACATTCATTGGAATTACATTCATTAAACACGAGGGGAAAAAAAGAGTAACGCTTTATTATAAATTAAGAAAATAAGGATTTTTAATTATTAATTATTATTATTAATAACAACAACAACAATAATATCACCAACAACAACAATAATAATAATAATAATAATAATAATAATAATAATAATAATATGAATCGGGGGTTAATCACTGGTATAACTCACATAATTTGTGTAACATATAATATAAAAATCATTCGCGCATTCCTTTTATTTTATATATAGCCGGCATTCCCGTTAATGTTGAGTCTGACAAAAAAGATGTAACCTTATGAGATCCAGCCCTTCATTTCACAATAGCGATGTGCGTTAACGATTTTTTTCCTTATTGGTATATAACAGAATATGAAAATATTCTTTAGATTACCGTTAAAGAATTGTTCGCATGAGGAATAAATTTTGTCAGTTTCACATGCATCGGACAAGCGCAAGAAAATTATATTTCCAAGAACCCGGTTAACCTATGCACTGCAGACGGTTTACAGAAAATGCGAATAATTTCGTTTACATTCCATTTTTATCTGGAAAAGTATATTGGCATAATTATTTTTGACATTTTTGCAGCAGAGAATTAAACTACAAAATGTTTCTAAAGTGGCAGTACTTACATGGAATGGACATACATTCGGCTGACTGGGTTCCCATTCCCTTGTATGGAGTTTGTAAGTGTAACTTTGTTCTGTAAACGTTACTGGCCACTCCTCATCCCCCGCCCCAAACTGCACAGGGTTTACTCTGGGGATACTGCTGCATCGGTTACCTCCTTTCCCAAAAAATGCCTAACTGAAATTCAGAGAAACGATGTGAATTACACCTTCAACCGGTGTAAAGCTATTCCTATTTATACAAAAAGTTGAAAAACGAATCTTGGTAGTTAAATAGATGTGTTATACATTGTTCTTTTCATTCATATCCATTGTTCTTTCTAAGTTTATTGTTGTTTCGGTAACACATAAGATGTAGATCGGGGTTATTAAAGGATGGTGCTGTCCGGTTAGACCGAGCGCATCTGTTCCTCTTCACAGGAGATAAGCGGGACAGAAATTGTCTGGTTCCTAAATCCCACTTTGCACTAATATGGAGGCAGACTGAAAACGGCAAGTGTTATTGAGCTCGGTGGGTGCAGCGCCGTAAATGAGCCTTTAATTAAGGCTCATTCCTGACTGTTTCTTGGAAGTGGCAGAGCGTAGCAAAGGCTTTATGGTAATGTTTACATTCGTACATAACCACTGGGGTGTATGATCTCATCCACTTGTTTGGTTGTTAAAATCTAAAAAGTCATCTTATAAGTGATGTATCGGTATGTATCCCATAAAAATGTAAACATGAATGATCAGGCCATTCACCACTAGTTACAGGAACTTTGTTTTGCCACAAAGGCTGACGCTGAATAAATGTTTTCAGTTAACTACACCACACTGTAATACATCACACATCACACTGTAATACATCGCACATAACATTGTAATACATCACACTGTAATACATCACACATTGTAATGCAATACATCGCACATCACACTGTAATACATCACACACCACACTTTAATACATTACACACTACACTACAGTATAATACATCACACTGCAATACATCGCACATCACACTGTAATACATCACACATAACATTTTAATACATCACACATTACACTATAATGCATCACACATCACACTGTAATAGATCGCACATAACATTGTAATACGTCACACTGTAATACATCACACTGCAATACATCACACACTACACTATAATACATCACACTGCAATACATCACACACCACACTGTAATGCATCACACATCACAAACTCTGACCCGACACCAAAGTCATGATACAGCAATCAACTTATAAGCCAAAGCCTGCATTCCAATCTTTACCACAGCAGTATCACTAACCCTAATCGACGGGGGAGGGCAGTAAAATAAAACTGGCCCCATCTACATCTGGTTGCATGTACTACAAGTAAATACTAATGATCAGCTAGTTAGGACACTATAATCAGTCAACAAGTGCAGACAATGTGCTAGTGTAATCTATTAAAAAAAAAGAGATAAACTGCACAAATGAATTAAGCCTAAAATATGCTGGAGGCCCCTTCACGACCCTGCCCAGGATGAGCGGTTAGAAGTTGAATGGAAACTACTTTAAATATTTACATCAAAATTACAAAAACTATGTGTACCAGTCACATTACCATTCATACTTTGGCCCATGATTATGTTAACAGGACAAATATACACAGCAGTTAAACCTGCACTGACTGTGTGCTACTGTAGCAGACAGGAATGGTAAAGAACAGCTGATCCACGTTGTGGGTTACAAACAAAAGGGATTTATTTCAAGTAAAGCAAAATAAGAGATAAAAGGGACCATGAGGGGTAAAACAAAGGCAGGAGGGTAAAAACAAGAAGTAACAAGGACTACACAAACCACAAGGGATAACTAACACCAAACAAGACTGGGGAACAGAGGCAAGAACCACAATCAGGAAACAACTGAACAAGTACAAATACAATGACTGACTGGGGAATGGAGTAAGGGCAGTGAAGTGTAATGGAGGATAGGTGTACAGTAGACACTTAGACTATAGGAGCTATGAACTGGTGAAGGTGATTTAACAGACACTAAGGACTTCGGACACTAGAAAATACTAGGAAAAGCAGAAACAACTGAACTAAACATGAGCACAATTGACCCGGAACAAAGATATAAAGACAAGGACTAAAACAAAAGCATTATTAACACGGAAAAAACCCAACTAATACAAAGATGAACAATAAGGTGATGTTGTCCTCTAGCCAGTCTCGAACCCATGACTGTAGGGGATGTCTGCCACCTAGCTTCATGCTTGCACTCCTTACTGGATGTCATCCTAGTGGTATTTATCAACCCTCGTACCCTTGTTTCCCGACTTACGGATTTTGATTTCCCTCTTGGTACCGGTATCTCGATGCCTACCCATGTAACGAATTCGGATTTTGGAATGTCTCTTGGCTTTGTCTTAATAAAATGATTCAGATCCTGAACATGGGTCACAACCTCATTCCTTATCCATACAAACTTACTGTATTGCACTGGAAGCTTCTAATATAATGTAGGAGATGCTGAGCACATTGGCAAACCAACAGCATGTCGGGCTGCATCCATAGCATTCAAAAGAGAGATGTTCATTGGCGCAGGCACCAAACAATTCAGACCTAAGGTTAAATATAATTGTCTAAATATTGTCATATATGTGAATGGGTGCCTGGGCAGAACATCCATTCCTATCACTGTCCCTTCATTTGGCATCACTGATGCTGCATAACACTGTCACAATCGGGCAAGAGACCCATTCACTTTTGCACAGCTTCAGCTAGAAGATGAAGACCCTGTCCCTCAGGCAGACCACAAATGTTCAGTGAGATCCTCCAATAGAGTATCCCAAATAATAGGTAGGCTACTCTGTTCTGACTGTTTATGTGACTGTCAGATGATTTTATTTTTCTGCCAAGGGACAACAGATCTAGCAATTATTTAAAATTTTACGAAATGTTCATTAACGCACTAGCCCTATTTAAATAAAATCTCTCAAATCTTTCTCTCAAATGCCAGGCAGATGGGAAGCTCGACCACTCACCAGTTAGATGAAGTCCCCATTCCCAGAAGTGATAACCCTCTTGCATACTGGAGAAACAACCAGGGCCGCTATCCTGACCTGGCAAAGATGGCACGCAAGTACTTGTCTGCTCCGTGCACAAGCACTGTCAGCGAGAGACTGTTCACTGCTGCATCTCATGTTCTGGATGAGAAGAGGAACAGACTTCACTGTGATAAAGCAGAGAAGCTACTGTTCATTAAGAAGAACCTGCCACTTTTCCTCAAGTAGACTAGGCTTATGTGTAGTGTTTATATATTTGTTTTGGATTTATCCACTTTGCACATTTGTATGCAATTCTTGGTGCATTTGTTGTTGTTGAAGGCCTACAGTTAAGATATGGGTAATGGCAATCTTTGTTTTAATACACTATTTTGTTGTAGGCCTACAGAGAAAATCTTTCAGCAGTTTTTAAAGCACCTGTGATCTGTGTCATGACCTGCCCATCCAGACCTCTTGTGACCACACCCCCCTCGTTAACCTTGTGTGTTTACCAGCTGTTTCCTGTTATTGTCATTAGTTCTATGTATTTAAGTCCACGTCAGAGTAAGTTCTGTCATTGTATTGTCAACCTGTGTTGCTGCCCATTTGTCTCATTTTTGCTTCAATTAAACCCCGCATTTCCCCCAACTCTTGGCGTCCTGCACTTCTGTCTGTGCTTGTTGTAGTGGTCCTACAGAGAATGTCAAAATTCACTTGACTTTAATGCAGTTTGTGTTTTATGAGAAAAGATATTTAATCTTACAGTCTTTCAGCAGTCAGTTATAGGCCTGTGGGTATTCAGGAGTGGGGACAAGTAAAACATTGTATTTAGAATGTGATTTTATTTTATATTGTCCATTGTTGGAATGTCAGCATTCAGTGCTTAATAAATATTTTTATAGTTTTGTAATTGATTAATTCTTTGAAGAGTATTAATTTATGCAGTTGCAATGCCTTGACTTTAGTGAGGTAAGTACACACAGTCCCAGCCGTAACAGCAAAGGTACAAAAAATTGGCATAATAATTTCTTTCGGTGTTTCGGTTTTCGGCCAATTGTTTCCTCATTTTCGGTTTTTGGTTTCGGCCAAAATTTTCAATTTGGTGCATCCCTTGTTTTCAAAAGTGAAATCAGAATATAACACCTCCCTCTGCTTGCGCGTACATCCTGACAGCAGAAACATGACCAAAAGGGTAGTTTTGCTGAAGGTGTAGGTAATATTTATTGCCTTCTAGAAGAAATAAAAT
The DNA here is from genome assembly GCA_026777985.1 of Mormyrops attenuatus. NCBI lineage: Eukaryota > Metazoa > Chordata > Actinopteri > Osteoglossiformes > Mormyridae > Mormyrops > Mormyrops attenuatus. The sequence goes on along the minus strand of JAODKC010000137.1, from coordinate 24,879,444 downwards.
GACAGACAAGGAGGCATGGGGGAAAGGCAACGTGCAAACATCCCTGGAAGGGTGAGGGTTATTAAAGCAGGGGGGTACTAAGTGGCAGTTAAATTTACATTTACCGCATTTAGCAGATGCTCTTTTCCAGAGCGACTTACAAGTGCTTAGTAGTCTATGACTGTTCTTCAATTTATAAGCTAGACGTAAATCAACAGCTGTCAAGATCAAATTACCACTAAGAACGTTGTATAAAAGTTGTCAGGAAAGAGTGCACAGGAAAAGGAAAAGATTGTTAGTGGATTTTTTTTTAATGGAGAGAGTACACAGTAAGGGTGGTATTAGTCTCCAAGGTACTCCTTGAAGAGGTCTGTCTTCAGACGACGCTTGAAGACAGGAAGGGACTCGGCCATTCTTACGGCAAGAGGAAGTTTGTTCCATCACTGAGGCGCCAACATTGCAAAAAGTCTTGCTCCAGTGAAGTCCAGCTGAAGTGACCTTGTTGCCTTCAATGAAAGACCAGCCATAAGGGAGTTGAAGTAATCCAACTTGGAGATGACCAAATATTGGACGAGTAGCTGAGTAGCATCTGTCGTGAGAAAGGGACAAATCCTTCTGATATTGTAGAGCAGGTACCTGCAGGACCTGGACAGGTTGCTAATGTGTGACAAGAATGATAAATCGTCATCCAGAATGACAGAGACTTCTTACTGTTTTTGAGGGGACAATAAGAGAGTTTTTGAAGGAAATGGTAAGGTCAAGAGCCGGTGATGAATTGCCTTTAATGTACAGAAGTTCAGTCTTACTGGGGTTTAGCTTGAAGTGGTGGGATGTCATCCAAGAGGAGATATCAGTCAGGCAGTCTGAGAGTCGAGTTGAGACCTGATGGTCATCCGGTGGAAAGGAAAGTAAGAGTTGAGTGTCGTCTGCGTAACAGTGGTAGGAGAGCCCATGAGCAGATATGACCTTCCCAAGAAAACCCATGTATAAGGAAAACAGAAGGGGTCCTAGGACTGAGCCCTGAGGAACACCAGTGGCCAGCCTTCTTGGGGCTGATTGGGTGCCTTGCCATGCCACCTGGAATGCCACCTGGAATGCAAACCATTGCCAGACTGTACCTGAGATCCCAAAGCTGGAGAGAGTATCCAAGAGGATCTGATGGTTGGCCGTGTCAAAGGCTACAGACAGGTCCAAGAGAATCAGAACCAAGGACAGGTTGGAGGATTTGGCTACATGAAGTTTTTCAGAGACGGCGAGAAGTGCAGTCTCAGTGGAATGGCAGCAGGCCAAAGCAATCACCCACTAATAGTCACTGACAATCTTTCCCTTTTGTTTGGGCAATTAACAGCCACCTGCCATGACTAACTGGCCCGCATTAAAGTCGACCATAAGGAAACCATGGTTACTGTAGGCAGGCTTCCCTGTGGCCTGTTATGTTGCAATAGATATAATTACTCTCTAGCTGTGGTTCTTTGGTAAAACAAGTGTCCAATGGGCAGTGGGTTAAGGTTCACTTTAGAGTATATCAGTTGGCGGCGGTGGCATGGGAGGGCACTGCAAGGACGCAATTCCAACTCAGGGAGAAAGCACTCGCTCAAAGAACTGTCTGCACATGACAACTGTAAAAATCAGCCATGCAGATGGACGCAAAAAAGAAAAGGGCGGATAAATGAATGAGAAAGTTACATGGATCTCTGTAGATAATGTCACACTCGATAAAATTCATACAGGCACAGTTACATTTGTGATGTTAGGTTTGTTAATCGACTGGATAACTATCCACTTCCTTCAATTCCTTCCACATGTAATAGTCGAACATTGTGTTTTTAGGCCTGATAGCTCCAGATTGTAATCTGTAAACTATGAAAAAGTCCTTTTTTTGTTTAAAGTGCTGCTAAATTCAAAATCTCTGAAACGCTCAGAAAAGATCCAGGGGCAAAGCAAGTAGGGTCTGTTTATCCTGGGGCTGTTTATCTTATCCCTGCCGTTTTGTGTTTGCTTACAGGTCCATTACTGATCACTCTGTAGGTTTGTGAATCCATGCCATCACTCAAGGAAACGTCACAGCATTCAACTGATCTCCTGGACAAAGTATTGGCGACTGGTATGTCCTTCCTGGGCCGGTCCATGACAGTGATGTCATCAAGGGATCTCGTTGGATTGACTCCAGTGACTTGTGGTCTGCTTTAATAGTTCCAGGTCACCCATAAATGTATTGGTCGCATCCAAAGACCATTGCATAGAGCTCTTTCTCAATTTAGGTGTAATTTTTCTCAGTCTCATTTAGGACTTTTGAGGCGTGTGCTATTCACTTTTCCTCCTGCAGTATAACTGCTCCCAGGCCAATCTTGGAGGCATCGACTGGGAGTATCAGTTCCTCGGCAGAGTCGAAGTAGGTGAGGACGTGACCGGGCTGCTGAGTGATGAGGTCATTGATCGGCTGGAAGGCAGTGCCTTGGTTGGAGTCCCATGCGAACTCAGTGTTGTCCTTCAAAAGCTGACAAAGTGGGGAAGTCACGTCAGACAGCCTGGGTGCGAACCTGGAGAGATACAGTATGTGGCCATTCCCAGAAAAGTCTCAAGCTCAGTTTTGCTGTGCCATTTCGTTGATTGCCATCAGGTTTGAGGCCATCTTCTGTCAGGCCTCTTTCTCTGGTCCTCTGCAACATGGCTCTGAGCTTGGCATCATGCTCCTCTATACTATGGTCATACACCAGGATGTCGTCTGCGATGGCAGAAACACCCCGGAGCCCTTCACATGCTTCATTGACGTGCCTTTGGAATTCATTTTGGGCTGATATTATTCTAAATGGGAACCTAAGAAAGCCGTATCTCCCAAAGATGGTGTTAAAGGTTGCAACGTTGATGTCTCATGCTTCAGTTTAATCGCCCATTATCCAGACCTTGTATCGTACACTAAAGTACTGCACTCCTGTTCATTTTGCTGTAATATCTACCAATACTGGTGATGGATAGTGTGAACATAAGAACATAAGAAATTTACAAACGAGAGGAGGCCATTCGGCCCATCAAGCTCGTTTGGGGAGAACCTA